>CM038682.1:708673346-708978722 GCA_021605205.1 Aegilops longissima
AAACTCTTCTGTGTTGGCGAAACTCGTTTTCCACGATAACGTATTTGGTTTGCTGTTGGAACTCGGGGGAGACTACTTTGAAGTCCGGGCTGAACAAACTACTTCTCCTGCTACCAAAACAGAGAAATAAGGAAATAAGATGGATTCGTCTAATAAAATACCCAATGCCTCATTTCTATAGCGAGAAGGAGGAACTTTCTTACTAAGGCAACTCGTAGATTTTAAACGCCCCATGCTTTCGCACCCCAGCGTCGGTAGGGACCCAGAGGCAAATGAGAAAGAAGAAGGAGCAGGGTCGAGTGAAAGAATTGGTACATTGGGTTCCCCCCACCGAGCGGAGCCAAAGGAAAGACCCATCAAAATGGCCATTCCCTTCTCCTGGTAGCAAAAACCCATTAGAGGTTTGATTCTCAAAAGAAAACAGACCAGAAACTCGAAACTATTCCTACTCGCCAGGTGGCCTGAGTGCGGGTTCGGTGATTCATGCCATGTCGGATGAGCAAGATATGCGGAAGATGGGAGGCTCATTAGGCGCTTCAATGTGGCGCCGGCATTTATCAAACCGAGCTGCTCATGTCACTCTACTCCTCTATGCTCTAGCTATTTCCTTATGCTTCTCTTTAGCTTGCTGCGCACTCCCAAGGGAAAAGTAGGTGGTGGTGAGGCAAATGGTAAAACCAATGTTGGGCCTTGCTGGAAAAGTCTTATTCAAAGCGAACTGTCAAGGGGTCCATAAATCACCCGACAGCGTTAGGGACGCAAAATCCGGGAACATAATACCGATATGACGGAAACTAGAGGCGGCAAGAGTGGAACAAAACACCAGGCATAAGGCCGAGCCTTCCACCCTTTACCAAGTATATAGATGCATTAATTAAATAATAGATATTGTGATATCCCAACAAGGGAACATGTTCCAACAAGGAACAACATCTCCATGTTCCAACAAGGAACAAACTTCATCTTCACCTGCAACTAACAACGCTATAAGAGGGGCTGAGCAAAGCGGTAACATAGCCAAACAACGGTTTGCTAGGAAGGGTGCAAAAGGTTAGAGGCTGACATGGCAATTTGGGATGGCTTGAAGAACAGGTAATAGGTAGCGCAGCATAGCGATAGAAACGAAGCAACTAGCATAGCAATGATAGTAGTGAGATCCAGGTAGCGGTCATCTTGCCTGAAATCCCGCAAGGAAGAAGAACGAGTCCATGAAGAAGACGAGCGGATGAAGCGAACCAAGCGTGAGCGAACGAATCCTCACGATCATAACAAACAGGAACTAACAAGAAGAAGCACACAACATAGTAAACACACCACACATGAACATGACAAGATGCACAACAAACATGATGCATGACAAATCTAGATGAAGCTACTCATGGCAAGAGATGATGCAAACAAGAGCAACACATCAAGGCAAGTTTAAATGAGGCCGGAAACAACATAGAACAACTCCGGTAAGTCCTCATATGCAAATTTCGAAATTGGTCCAGATCTGAATAAACCTTATGTTCAAGTTGTTAAACAGCAAGTTAAGATGCACCACGATGATCTACACGAAATTCTAGTCAAGTTACATATAAAGTTCATTAGATTGAGACTACGGGCTAGAAGATATGAGCAAAACAAGATAAGCATGGCATTGATGCAAAATGCATACAAACATCAAGCAAACACCTCAAAACATGAATGCAACATGATAATATGAGTCTACATGCAAAATCAAGCAAGTTTCATATAGAGCACACTCAAAAGCGGAACAGCAGTGCAACACATACACCCTATACAAGTTATGACAACAATCATCCAAAACAGCAAGTAGGCATATTGCAAGCATCAAAACAACATGCTACAGGACCTCAACATAATAACAAAAGGCATGGGCATGATGTACAGGTAAAGCATTACAAAACATGAACACTGAGCTATCTCCAGAAATCACTAGAACATGCTCAAAATGACATGGCAAGATTGCAAATAATAACAGTTTCACACTTTGCAGAAAATAACATCAGGTTGCAATGTTTAGAGCTATCAAACAACATGTTACAGGAACTTATCATGGCAAACAAAGACATGGCATGAATCTACTAATTGCATAGAACAAAAGTCCCTTACTGACCATGAGCCAAAAAGGATCAGAAAATATAGTAACACCCATGTAAACATGGCAAGTTATATTACAGGTTCATACATGGCAGGAACAACAATAAGTAGGCATGTTGGTGAGCTTGAACCACTCACCACAGAGCAATACATGGCATGGCAAGGCAACTCACAGTAATAAGACATGTTTATGAAGCTAAGCATGGCAAGAACAACATCATAGCATGCAAGGATCAACTACAACAACCTTGGCAAAATTGAATAACATGTAAACAATCTGCCAGGAAACATTTTATAGCAAAAGTAGAGCTCGATTGACTCAAGCTATGGCACTCCATAATTGAAAAAAAGGGCATGGATGGATAGAGCAAGACATGTGTAACAAAACATCCTTACTGAAGTATCTCAAAATAATCATGGAACTCTCTGTAGCATCAAGTTAACATGGCATAAAAATATCAGCAAAACAGGGCTGAAATCAGCAACATCATGAAGCCTAGTTTGCATGCTTGTGCTAGTCACCACAGAGATCACAAAAATACATGGCATACACCCCTGTAAAGATGGCATGGCATATTACAAAACACATGTAGGTCTCAAGATCATAGGGTGCACACATCAATCATGGCAAAAATGACAAAAGTGCATGTTCTGATAAGAATCAGAAACTAACATCACATAGCACTCTTCTAACAGCATTTCGGGCATCAAGATGAGCTCAAATGAAAATGATGCAATGAGATGAAATGATCTACTCATCGAGGCGAACATTTTGACATATTACACGCCCAAAACGGAGCTACGGATGCAGAGTTATGGCATGATGAAAATGCAACAAAATATGCAACAATTTCGGGGACTTAGTGGAATTTTACCCTCCGAAAAGTCAATGGGACGAAGACGTGCGGGACGAGGAGATCCGGGACGCAGCAGGGTTGTTTGGTTCGTTGGAGTGGTGGATCTGGTCCTGATCCATGGTCGCGGAGGAGTTCACGGAGACGTCGCCGGCGCTTGAGGAGCTCGCCGGGCGCTGGAAGGATGGATCCGGGTGCGGGCTCCCCGGATCTGGCCGGACTCCGGCGCAGGGAGGTGAAGCCGCGGGGGCGAGTCGCCGCGAAGCGGACGCGAGGGGCGGCGCTGTGAACGAAGCTTCATGGACGACGGGGCAAGCGCGGCGGGGAGGCAGTGTCAGACGCCACGAGAAGCTCGGAGCGCCAGTGGCGACGCCGAAGCGCAGCTGCGGCGGCGGAGTTAGGCGCCGCGAGGCGCAAGGCGGCGGAGGACGCAGCCATGCGCGGCGGAGGCGCAGGTCGCCAGCGTCGAGCACCGGGCGGCGGCGAGCGGGGCTCGGCCAGGCGCGCTGGCCGGGCGCGCGGCACGGGCGGCGGCGGCGGCGGCGGCGGCTGAGCCCATGACAGACTCAGGCGGGCAGGGCGGAGGCGGGTGGCGGCGTGCTGCGTGGCAGGCGGCGATAAGGGAAGCCGCGCGCCTGGGTGGAGCGGACATGTCCGGCGGCGGGTTTTTGTCCGATGGCGCGGAGAGAAGTAGACTAGGGTTTGCACCGCGAATTTTGGGGGATCTAGTTTTATAGGTAGAGGAGCTAGGAGAGTCCAAATGAGGTGCGGTTTTGCCACGCGATCGTGATCGAACGACCGAGAGCATGGAGGGAGTTTGCTGGGTTTTGGGCCACTTTGGAAGGGTGTTGGGCTGCAAACAAAGAGGCTTTTGCGGTTACCGGTTAACCGTTGGAGTACCAAACGACCTCAAATGATCTGAAACTTGACAGGCGGTCTACGGTGCTATACCAAGGCCGCTTGACAAACCTCGGTCCATTCGAGACCGTTCAACACCCTTACGAAAAAGAGGTAAAAGGCGCGCGGGAGACATAGGGCGCGGATTGCAAAAGCGGACAACGGGGAAAATGCTCGGATGCATGAGACGAACACGTATGCAAAATGAAATGCACATGATGACATGATATGAAATGCACATGATGACATGGCAAAGTGCAACACGCAAGCACATGACATGGCAAAGACGACGAATAACTGGCAGACACCTGTCGCATCGAATCCGGGGTGTTACAACACTCCTCCACTAACAAGAGATCTCGTCCCGAGATCTTAGGACCGAGACGGAAGGGAAAGGGAAGAGGTGAAACAAGAACTCAAGAAAAGAAGCAAAGAATCGAAAGCACTCAAGAAGAAGAGAGGAACGATGAGAATGACGAGAATCAAAAGCTCACGGAATCAGATAGACTATGAAACAACTCGTTCTAACCGGAGTGGTTAGAATGAGAAAAGAAACGAATAAGACTGAAAGGATTTTAGAAGCACACCGGTTGAACAAGGAAAGAGTTGGAACTGAGTTTGACAAAATGGAACGATAGTTGACGAGAGGAACAACACAATGCCTCCGGAAGAATTGAAAGAATTTTATGAAAAGAACTTAGAAGGAAGGATTGAACGGAGTTGTTGAGAAAATCAACAACAAAGAATTGCCTGTTGTGGACTTATGAATAACCTCTCAAAATCAAAAGGTGATGACCGGCCACAAAAGGAAATAATTGGATAGCTGAGAAGAACAAAGAAATGCAAAACTCCAATTCCAAAGAATACGGAGAATTAATTACACTTAGAGATGCAAGAAGAAAAGATCTTTGAATTCCACCAAAATATTGATGAAACTCTTCAAGAAAGAATTAAATCATGAAGAACGCCATGAAGAACTCCGGTAACAAAATGATGATAAGATAGAATAAAGGATGGAAAGAATAAGATGAGCCTTGCGATGATTTAGATGGAGGTTCCGACGAAATGGCCAAGGGAATTTGAACTCCGGAAAAGAAAAGATGAAAAACACTTGGAAGTAGAATTTATTCCTCAAGAACAAACTCCGAAGAAAAAGATTAATCACTTGGATGAAATAAGAATAAGATTTATTGTATGCTTATCCTTCATCAAATTAAATTGATGACAAGCAATGGATTTTGCTTATTACTTATTCTTCTTGAAAAAGAATTGAGAAGTGACATAACGCAAACTTGAGAAGGTCTTCATGAACCACCGGTAGGATTGAAAAGAACGAATAAAGTAAAATGATAATCAAGGAAAAGAAACTTGAACGAACCACCGTAAGAATTCGGAAATGACTGACGAAAAAGAATGAATCACCGGAAGAATTAGAAAAGCACGAAGATACTTGAGGAATTTAGAAAAAGAGATCGAAGAGATCGCACACTGATTAACGAATGCTTGAACGCAGCACCGGAGGAATATTGAGACGAACGAAGGGGCACGGATATAGAATAATTGGAGAACGACTTTGAAAACTTGGAACGAAGATATCTTCCGAAAAGATGGCCTCTGGATGATTGAGACGGAAAGTAACTCCTGAAATACTCCGGATGGATGAAAAGAATTTGCATGACTCGAAACAATTAGATAGGATAACATCGAGCTAGCACCATGAATCTCCGGGGGAAACGGACAAGATTTAAGAGAAACTCTACTTCGATCTTCAAGGACGACGATAAACACCACCAAAATTGTTGAGATACTCGGTAGAATGCAAAAGAGGAAGGGTTGCACCAACGATGAAAAGAATTTGAAATCGATCTTGAAAAGGCATGTGGTGATGGGATCCATTCTTACGTCTCAAATGAAAATAATTGCGAAAAACTCCGGGGGAATTAGAAGAGTCAGGTAAGATCCTGGGAAAAGACCTGTGGGTTAGGGCCCACTGAAGAGATAACACCGTTGAAAAAGGATGTTGAATAGATAGATGATGCACGGAAGAACTGAAATATTTGGTGAGGTGACAACCTCGAATTAATTCGAACACGATTTAATCTCTGAGATGACTTCGAACTCGGAATGATAAAGCTGGCGAGAGGCGAGCGAGCAAAGAGAACACTTGAAGGAAAAGAATATGATTAACCGAAAAACTTGAATTGAGTGCACGGAAAAGAAAGGGATGAAGAATTACGAACAAGACGAGAATTCACCGGTTGAAATGATTGAGGAAAGACTGAAGAGACTCCGTACGAATGAAATTGATGGTCGGAAGAAACTCGAACTCCGGGAATAATAGGGTGGGAGGCGGAAAACAAAGACAACTTGGAAGGGAAACCGGCGAATATCTTGAAGAAAACTCGGTTGAGAACAATGAGGATAGAAAGCAAAGACTTACATACGAGTAGAATGGATACTCGATAACGGACTCGGTTCGAAAAAGAAGAAGGGAGGCGGGCGGGAAAAACAAAGACAACCGGACAGGAAACAACATCGATCGAAAAAAGCTGAGGATTGAACTTGGCAAAGATGAAGATGGTCGAGTCGTCTTGACGAGAAATGCACCGGATAAAAAGAGCTGAGGAACAACTACGGAAAACCAACTGCGTGAACCTAAAGAAAAATTTGAAGGGAAGAGGAGTAATTCAAAACACCTCGTCAAGATTTCTCACCGAGAGCGACGAAGGGCTGAGGAGTAAAAAAATTCCTACTCTCGATATAACTAGACTCCGAAATCAGTTTTCTTCTAGACTCAACAACGGCCAAACTACACGATCAATCAAGGGGGGCTCCTAGGGTCGGTCGAGGCTCTGATACCAACTTGTCACGCCCAATATGCGACCCTATCCAAAAGGAACTCGACGGTCCCACCAAGGATAGACCCGCATATTGAAACGCTTTTGCAAGGTGGATATCATTACATCAACATTACATAATAGATGGGGATACATACATAAGGCACAAATGCCACAAGAATACATCAACATCATATACAAGATCAACATCCGACTACGGATGAAACATAAACAAAGCTCAAGCGACATCCACCACTGCTAGCCCAGGCTGCCGACCTGGAACCTATCCCCTGATCGAAGAAGAAGCAGAAGAAGAACTCCAAGACAAGCAAACTCGCTCTCACGTCATGATCATCGCAAACCTGTACCTGAAACTGGTGGTGTAGTAATCTGTGAGCCACGAGGACTCAACAATCCCATTACCGTGGGTATCAAGACTAGCAAAGCTTAATGGGAAAGGAAGGGGTAAAGTGGTGAGGTGGAAGCATCGATTAAGCATATATGGTGGCTAACATACGCAAATGAGAGCGAGAAGAGAAACAAAGGAACGGTCGTCAACTAGCAATGATCAAGAAGTGATCCTGAACTCCTACTTACGTCAAACATAACCCAAAAAAAACCGTGTTCTCCTCTCGATCAACCCCGAAAAGAGACACTCACGATTCGCGCACATGGTTGGTGTATTTTAGAAGAGTTTGCTTCAAGTTTACTACAACGGATATTAACAAATTCCCATCTGCCACATAACATGCAGCACGGCTCTCGAAAGTTTATACCCTGCAGGGTGTCCCAACAAGCCCATGATAATCTCTCGCGATCAACGAAGGATATTCCTTCTCCCGGGAAGACCGATCAGTCTCGGAATCCGGCTACAAGACATTTCGACAGCAATAAAACAAGACCAGCAAAGCCGCCCGATCGCCGACAATCCCGATAGGAGCTGCACATATCTCGTTCTCGAGGCAACACGGATGAGACATCCTCTGAGTAAAACCAAACCTCGAGTTGCCACGAGGGGCCCCATGATCTACTCGGTTCGGGCCAGCACTTAGAGAAGCACTGGTCCGGGGGCTAAAATAAAGATGACCCTCGAGAGAGCGACTCCCAAGGGAAAAGTAGGTGGTGGTGAGGCAAATGGTAAAACCAATGTTGGGCCTTGCTGGAAAAGTCTTATTCAAAGCGAACTGTCAAGGGGGTCCCATAAATCACCCGACCGCGTTAGGGACGCAAAATCCGGGAACATAATACCGATATGACGGAAACTAGGGCGGCAAGAGTGGAACAAAACACCAGGCATAAGGCCGAGCCTTCCACCCTTTACCAAGTATATAGATGCATTAATTAAACAATAGATATTGTGATATCCCAACAAGGGAACATGTTCCAACAAGGAACAACATCTCCATGTTCCAACAAGGAACAAACTTCATCTTCACCTGCAACTAACAACGCTATAAGAGGGGATGAGCAAAGCGGTAACATAGCCAAACAACGGTTTGCTAGGAAGGGTGCAAAAGGTTAGAGGCTGACATGGCAATTTGGGATGGCTTGAAGAACAGGTAATAGGTAGCGCAACATAGCGATAGAACGAAGCAACTAGCATAGCAATGATAGTAGTGAGATCCAGGGTAGCGGTCATCTTGCCTGAAATCCATAAGGAAGAAGAACGAGTCCATGAAGAAGACGAGCGGATGAAGCCGAACCAAGCGTGAGCGAGCGAATCCTCACGATCGCAAGCAAACAGGAACTAACAAGAAAAAGCACACAACATAGTAAACACACCACACATGAACATGACAAGATGCACAACAAACATGATGCATGACAAATCTAGATGAAGCTACTCATGGCAAGAGATGATGCAAACAAGAGCAACACATCAAGGCAAGTTTAAATGAGGCCGGAAACAACATAGAACAACTCCGGTAAGTCCTCATATGCAAATTTCGAAATTGGTCCAGATCTGAATAAACCTTATGTTCAAGTTGTTAAACAGCAAGTTAAGATGCACCACGATGATCTACACGAAATTCTAGTCAAGTTACATATAAAGTTCATTAGATTGAGACTACGGGCTAGAAGATATGAGCAAAACAAGATAAGCATGGCATTGATGCAAAATGCATACAAACATCAAGCAAACACCTCAAAACATGAATGCAACATGATAATATGAGTCTACATGCAAAATCAAGCAAGTTTCATATAGAGCACACTCAAAAGCGAACAGCAGTGCAACACATACACCCTATACAAGTTATGACAACAATCATCCAAAACAGCAAGTAGGCATATTGCAAGCATCAAAACAACATGCTACAGGACCTCAACATAATAACAAAAGGCATGGGCATGATGTACAGGTAAAGCATTACAAAACATGAAAACTGAGCTATCTCCAGAAATCACTAGAACATGCTCAAAATGACATGGCAAGATTGCAAATAATAACAGTTTCACACTTTGCAGAAAATAACATCAGGTTGCAATGTTTAGAGCTATCAAACAACATGTTACAGGAACTTATCATGGCAAACAAAGACATGGCATGAATCTACTAATTGCATAGAACAAAAGTCCCTTACTGACCATGAGCCAAAAAGGATCAGAAAATATAGTAACACCCATGTAAACATGGCAAGTTATATTACAAGTTCATACATGGCAGGAACAACAATAAGTAGGCATGTTGGTGAGCTTGAACCACTCACCACAGAGCAATACATGGCATGGCAAGGCAACTCACAGTAATAAGACATGTTTATGAAGCTAAGCATGGCAAGAACAACATCATAGCATGCAAGGATCAACTACAACAACCTTGGCAAAATTGAATAACATGTAAACAATCTGCCAGGAAACATTTTATAGCAAAAGTAGAGCTCGATTGACTCAAGCTATGGCACTCCATAATTGAAAACAAGGGCATGGATGGATAGAGCAAGACATGTGTAACAAAACATCCTTACTGAAGTATCTCAAAATAATCATGGAACTCTCTGTAGCATCAAGTTAACATGGCATAAAAATATCAACAAAACAGGGCTGAAATCAGCAACATCATGAAGCCTAGTTTGCATGCTTGTGCTAGTCACCACAGAGATCACAAAAATACATGGCATACACCCCTGTAAAGATGGCATGGCATATTACAAAACACATGTAGGTCTCAAGATCATAGGGTGCACACATCAATCATGGCAAAAATGACAAAAGTGCATGTTCTGATAAGAATCAGAAACTAACATCACATAGCACTCTTCTAACAGCATTTCGGGCATCAAGATGAGCTCAAATGAAAATGATGCAATGAGATGAAATGATCTACTCATCGAGGCGAACATTTTGACATATTACACGCCCAAAGCAGACTACGGATGCAGAGTTATGGCATGATGAAAATGCAACAAAATATGCAACAATTTCAGGGACTTAGTGGAATTTTACCCTCCGAAAAGTCAATGGGACGAAGATGTGCGGACGAGGAGATCCGGGGCGCAGCAGGGTTGTTTGGTTCGTTGGAGTGGTGGATCTGGTCCGATCCATGGTCGCCGGAGGAGTTCACGGAGACGTCGCCGGGCGCGAGAGCTCGCCGGGCCTGAGGAAGGATGGATCGGCGCGAGCTCCCGGATCTGGCGGACTCCAGCCTGAGGAGGTGAAGCCAGGCGGGCGAGGTCGCCAGCGGGCGGACGCGAGGGGCGCCTGGCCAGACGAAGCTTCATGAACGACGGGCGGGCGGGCGGCGAAGCGGCGAGGAGGCGGCTTCAGACGCCGTAGAAGGAGCGTGGCCACGGCGCAGCGCAATGCGTGGCGGAGTTAGGCGCCAGCGCAGGCGCAAGGCGGCGAAGGACAGGCCCATCTGTGGCGGAGGCGCAGGTCGCCGCGTCAGAGCACGGGCGGCGGCGAGCGAGGCTCGCCGGGAGGCCTTGGGCGAGGCACGGCAACCTGGCGGCGGCAGCGTGTGTGAACCCGCACAGGCTCAAGCGGAGCCACGGCGGAGGCGGGTGGCGGCGTGCGTGCGCGTGGCAGGCGGCGATAAGGCGAAGCGCGGCGGCGGGATGGAAGCGGACATGTCCGGCGGCGGGTTTTTGTCCGATGGCGCGGAGAGGAAGTAGACTAGGGTTTGCACCGCGAATTTTCGGGGGGGATCTAGTTTTATAGGTAGAGGGAGCTAGGAGAGTCCAAATGAGGTGCGGTTTTCGGCCACGCGATCGTGATCGAACGACCGAGAGCATGGAGGGGAGTTTGCTGGGTTTTGGGCCACTTTGGAAGGGGTGTTGGGCTGCAAACAAAAGAGGCTTTTGCGGTTACCCGGTTAACCGTTGGAGTACCAAACGACCTCCAAATGATCCGAAACTTGACAGGCGGTCTACCGGTGCTATACCAAGGCCGCTTGACAAACCTCGGTCCATTCGAGACCGTTCAACACCCGCATACGAAAAAGAGGTAAAAGGGCGCCGGGAGACATAGGAGCGCGGATTGCAAAAGCGGACAACGGGAAAATGCTCGGATGCATGAGGCGAACACGTATGCAAAATGAAATGCACATGATGACATGATATGAAATGCACATGATGACATGGCAAAGTGCAACACGCAAGCACATGACATGGCAAAGACGACGAATAAGCTGGCGGACACACAGCATCGAATCCGGGCGTTACAACACTCCTCCACTAACAAGAGATCTCGTCCGAGATCTTAGGACCGAGACGGAAGGGAAAGGGAAGAGGTGAAACAAGAACTCAAGAAAAGAAGCAAAGAATCGAAAGCACTCAAGAAGAAGAGAGGAGCGAGAGAATGGCGAGAATCAAAAGCTCACGGAATCAGATAGACTATGAAACAACTCGTTCTAACGGAGTGGTTAGAATGAGAAAAAAACGAATAAGACTGAAAGGATTTTAGAAGCACACCGGTTGAACAAGGAAAGAGTTGGAACTGAGTTTGACAAAATGGAGCGATAGTTGTGAGAGGAACAACACAATGCCTCCGGAAGAATTGAAAGAATTTTATGAAAAGAACTTAGAAGGAAGGATTGAACGGAGTTGTTGAGAAAATCAACAACAAAGAATTGCCTGTTGTGGACTTATGAATAACCTCTCAAAATCAAAAGGTGATGACCGGCCACAAACGGAAATAATTGGATAGCTGAGAAGAACAAAGAAATGCAAAACTCCAATTCCAAAGAATACGGAGAATTAATTACACTTAGAGATGCAAGAAGAAAAGATCTTTGAATTCCACCAAAATATTGATGAAACTCTTGAAGAAAGAATTAAATCATGAAGAACGCCATGAAGAACTCCGGTAACAAAATGATGATAAGATAGAATAAAGGATGGAAAGAATAAGATGAGCCTTGCGATGATTTAGATGGAGGTTCAACGAAATGGCCAAGGAATTTGAACTCCGGAAAAGAAAAGATGAAAAACACTTGGAAGTAGAATTTATTCCTCAAGAACAAACTCGAAGAAAAAGATTAATCACTTGGATGAAATAAGAATAAGATTTATTGTATGCTTATCCTTCATCAAATTAAATTGATGACAAGCAATGGATTTTGCTTATTACTTATTCTTCTTGAAAAAGAATTGAGAAGTGACATAACGCAAACTTGAGAAGGTCTTCATGAACCACCGGTAGGATTGAAAAGAACGAATAAAGTAAAATGATAATCAAGGAAAAGAAACTTGAACGAACCACCGTAAGAATTGGAAATGATAGACGAAAAAGAATGAATCACGGAAGAATTAGAAAAGCACGAAGATACTTGAGGAATTTAGAAAAAGAGATCGAAGAGATGGCACACTGATTAACGAATGCTTGAACGCAGCACCGGAGGAATATTGAGACGAACGAAGGGGCACGGATATAGAATAATTGGAGAACGACTTTGAAAACTTGGAACGAAGATATCTTCCGAAAAGATGGCCTCTGGATGATTGAGACGGAAAGTAACTCCTGAAATACTCCGGATGGATGAAAAGAATTTGCATGACTCGAAACAATTAGATAGGATAACATCGAGCTAGCACCATGAATCTCCGGGGGAAACGGACAAGATTTAAGAGAAACTCTACTTCGATCTTCAAGGACGACGATAAACACCACCAAAATTGTTGAGATACTCCGGTAGAATGCAAAAGAGGAAGGGTTGCACCAACGATGAAAAGAATTTGAAATCGATCTTGAAAAGGCATGTGACTGATGGGATCCATTCTTACGTCTCAAATGAAAATAATTGCGAAAAACTCCGGGGGAATTAGAAGAGTCAGGTAAGATCCTGGGAAAAGACCTGTGGGTTAGGGCCCACTGAAGAGATAACACCGTTGAAAAAGGATGTTGAATAGATAGATGATGCACCAGAAGAACTGAAATATTTGACTGAGGTGACAACCTCGAATTAATTCGAACACAGACGAATCTCCTGAGATGACTTCCGAACTCCGGAATGATAAACTGGCGAGAGGCGAACGAGCAAAGAGAACACTTCGAAGGAAAAGAATATGATTAACCCGAAAAACTTGAATTGAGTGCACCGGAAAAAGAAAGGGATGAAGAATGACGAACAAGACGAGAATTCACCAGTTGAAATAATTGAGGAAAGACTGAAGAGACTCCATACGAATGAAATTGATGGTCGGAAGAAACTCGAACTCCGGGAATAATAGGGTGGGAGGGCGGGAAAACAAAGACAACTTGGAAGGGGAAACCGACGAATATCTTGAAGAGAAAACTCGGTTGAGAACAATGAGGATAGAAAGCAAAGACTTATGAGTAGAATGGATACTCGATAACGGACTCAGTTCGGAAAAAGAAGAAGGGAGGCGGCGGGAAAAACAAAGACAACTTCGGACAGGGAAACAACATCGATCGAAAATAGCTGAGGATTGAACTTGGCAAAGATGAAGATGGTCGAGTCGTCTTGACGAGAAATGCACCGGATAAAAAGAGCTGAGGAACAACTACCGGAAAACCAACTGCGTGAACCTAAAGAAAATTTTGAAGGGAAGAGGAGTAATTCAAAACACCTCGTCAAGATTTCTCACCGAGAGCGACGAAGGGGCTGAGGAGTAAAAAAATTCCTACTCTCGATATAACTAGACTCAAATCAGTTTTCTTCTAGACTCAACAACGGCCAAACTACACGATCAATCAAGGGGCTCCTAGGGTCGGTCGAGGCTCGATACCAACTTGTCACGCCCAATATCGACCCTATCCAAAAGGAACTCGACGGTCCCACCAAGGATAGACCCGCATATTGAAACGCTTTTGCAAGGTGGATATCATTACATCAACATTACATAATAGATGGGGATACATACATAAGGCACAAATGCCACAAGAATACATCAACATCATATACAAGATCAACATCCGACTACGGATGAAACATAAACATAAGCTCAAGCGACATCCACCACTGCTAGCCAGGCTGCCGACACAGAACCTATCCCCTGATCGAAGAAGAAGCAGAAGAAGAACTCCAAGACAAGCAAACATCGCTCTCACGTCATGATCATCGCAAACCTGTACCTGCAACTGGTGGTGTAGTAATCTGTGAGCCACGAGGACTCAGCAATCCCATTACCATGGGTATCAAGACTAGCAAAGCTTAATGGGAAAGGAAGGGGTAAAGTGGTGAGGTGGCAGCATCGATTAAGCATATATGGTGGCTAACATACGCAAATGAGAGCGAGAAGAGAAACAAAGGAACGGTCGTCAACTAGCAATGATCAAGAAGTGATCCTGAACTCCTACTTACGTCAAACATAACCCAAAAAAAACCGTGTTCTCCTCTCGATCAACCCCGAAAAGAGACACTCACGGTTACGCACACGGTTGGTGTATTTTAGAAGAGTTTGCTTCAAGTTTACTACAACCGGATATTAACAAATTCCCATCTGCCACATAACATGAGGCACGGCTCTCGAAAGTTTATACCCTGCAGGGTGTCCCAACAGCCCATGATAAGCTCTCGCGATCAACAAAGGATATTCCTTCTCCCGGAAGACCGATCAGTCTCGGAATCCGGCTACAAGACATTTCGACAGCAATAAAACAAGACCAGCAAAGCCGCCCGATCGCCGACAATCCCGATAGGAGCTGCACATATCTCGTTCTCGAGGCAACACGGATGAGACATCCTCTGAGTAAAACCAAACCTCGAGTTGCCACGAGGGGCCCCTGATCTACTCGGTTCGGGCCAGCACTTAGAGAATCACTGGTCCGGGGGCTAAAATAAAGATGACCCTCGAGAGAGCGACTCCCAAGGGAAAAGTAGGTGGTGGTGAGGCAAATGGTAAAACCAATGTTGGGCCTTCTTTGGAAAAGTCTTATTCAAAGCGAACTGTCAAGGGGGTCCCATAAATCACCCGACCGCGTTAGGGACGCAAAATCCGGGAACATAATACCGATATGACGGAAACTAGGGCGGCAAGAGTGGAACAAAACACCAGGCATAAGGCCGAGCCTTCCACCCTTTACCAAGTATATAGATGCATTAATTAAACAATAGATATTGTGATATCCCAACAAGGGAACATGTTCCAAGAAGGAACAACATCTCCATGTTCCAACAAGGAACAAACTTCATCTTCACCTGCAACTAACAACGCTATAATAGGGGCTGAGCAACATAGCCAAACAACGGTTTGCTAGGAAGGGTGCAAAAGGTTAGAGGCTGACATGGCAATTTGGGATGGCTTGGAGAACAGGTAATAGGTAGCGCAGCATAGCGATAGAACGAAGCAACTAGCATAGCAATGATAGTAGTGAGATCCAGGGTAGCGGTCATCTTGCCTGAAATCCCGCAAGGAAGAAGAACGAGTCCATGAAGAAGACGAGCGGATGAAGCCGAACCAAGCGTGAGATGAGCGAATCCTCACGATCATAGCAAACAGGAACTAACAAGAAGAAGCACACAACATAGTAAACACACCACACATGAACATGACAAGATGCACAACAAACATGATGCATGACAAATCTAGATGAAGCTACTCATGGCAAGAGATGATGCAAACAAGAGCAACACATCAAGGCAAGTTTAAATGAGGCGGAAACAACATAGAACAACTCGGTAAGTCCTCATATGCAAATTTCGAAATTGGTCCAGATCTGAATAAACCTTATGTTCAAGTTGTTAAACAGCAAGTTAAGATGCACCACGATGATCTACACGAAATTCTAGTCAAGTTACATATAAAGTTCATTAGATTGAGACTACGGGCTAGAAGATATGAGCAAAACAAGATAAGCATGGCATTGATGCAAAATGCATACAAACATCAAGCAAACACCTCAAAACATGAATGCAACATGATAATATGAGTCTACATGCAAAATCAAGCAAGTTTCATATAGAGCACACTCAAAAGCGAACAGCAGTGCAACACATACACCCTATACAAGTTATGACAACAATCTGTCCAAAACAGCAAGTAGGCATATTGCAAGCATCAAAACAACATGCTACAGGACCTCAACATAATAACAAAAGGCATGGGCATGATGTACAGGTAAAGCATTACAAAACATGAACACTGAGCTATCTCCAGAAATCACTAGAACATGCTCAAAATGACATGGCAAGATTGCAAATAATAACAGTTTAGACTTTGCAGAAAATAACATCAGGTTGCAATGTTTAGAGCTATCAAACAACATGTTACAGGAACTTATCATGGCAAACAAAGACATGGCATGAATCTACTAATTGCATAGAACAAAAGTCCCTTACTGACCATGAGCCAAAAAGGATCAGAAAATATAGTAACACCCATGTAAACATGGCAAGTTATATTACAGGTTCATACATGGCAGGAACAACAATAAGTAGGCATGTTGGTGAGCTTGAACCACTCACCACAGAGCAATACATGGCATGGCAAGGCAACTCACAGTAATAAGACATGTTTATGAAGCTAAGCATGGCAAGAACAACATCATAGCATGCAAGGATCAACTACAACAACCTTGGCAAAATTGAATAACATGTAAACAATCTGCCAGGAAACATTTTATAGCAAAAGTAGAGCTCGATTGACTCAAGCTATGGCACTCCATAATTGCAAACAAGGGCATGGATGGATAGAGCAAGACATGTATAACAAAACATCCTTACTGAAGTATCTCAAAATAAGCATGGAACTCTCTGTAGCATCAAGTTAACATGGCATAAAAATATCAGCAAAACAGGGCTGAAATCAGCAACATCATGAAGCCTAGTTTGCATGCTTGTGCTAGTCACCACAGAGATCACAAAAATACATGGCATACACCCCTGTAAAGATGGCATGGCATATTACAAAACACATGTAGGTCTCAAGATCATAGGGTGCACACATCAATCATGGCAAAAATGACAAAAGTGCATGTTCTGATAAGAATCAGAAACTAACATCACATAGCACTCTTCTAACAGCATTTCAGGCATCAAGATGAGCTCAAATGAAAATGATGCAATGAGATGAAATGATCTACTCATCGAGGCGAACATTTTGACATATTACACGCCCAAAACGGAGCTACGGATGCGGAGTTATGGCATGATGAAAATGCAACAATTTCGGGGACTTAGTGGAATTTTACCCTCCGAAAAGTCAATGGGACGAAGACGTGCGGGACGAGGAGATCCGGGACGCAGCAGGGTTGTTTGGTTCGTTGGAGTGGTGGATCTGGTCCCGATCCGCGGGTCGCCGGAGGAGTTCACCGGAGACGTCGCCGGAGCGCGGGGAAGGATGGATCCGGGCGCGAGCTCCCCGGATCTGGCCGGACTCCGCTGCCTGAGGAGAATGAAACGCCATGAGGCGAGGCCGCCGGGCGGCGGCGCCAGAATGCTTCATGCGGAAGCGCGCCAATGCCTTCATGAACGTCGGAAATGAGCAAGGCCACGCGGCGCGTGCGGAGGCGGCGCGCGGCGGCGGCGGCGGACAGGACGCAGCGTGGCGCAGTCGCCAGCGTCGGACCACAGGCGGCGGCAGCGGGCTCAGCCAGGGCCTGAGCCGCAGCCTGAGGTGGCGGCGGCGGCGTGCGTGCACGTGACGACGATAGAGGCGCGCGGCGGCGGGGCGGCGTGGATGCGATAAGGCGAAGAGGGAGCGGACATGTCCGGCGGCGGGGTTTTTGTCCGATGGCGCGAGAGAAGTAGACTAGGGTTTGCACCGCGAATTTTGGGGGATCTAGTTTTATAGGTAGAGGAGCTAGGAGAGTCCAAATGAGGTGCGGTTTTGACCCGCGATCGTGATCGAACGACCGAGAGCATGGAGGGAGTTTGCTGGGTTTTGGGCCACTTTGGAAGGGGTGTTGGGCTGCAAACAAAAGAGGCTTTTGCGGTTACCCGGTTAACCGTTGGAGTACCAAACGACCTCCAAATGATCCGAAACTTGACAGGCGGTCTACCGGTGCTATACCAAGGCCGCTTGACAAACCTCGGTCCATTCCGAGACCGTTCAACACCCGCACACGAAAAGAGGTAAAAGGGAGCGCCGGGAGACATAGGAGCGCCGGATTGCAAAACGGACAACGGGGAAAATGCTCGGATGCATGAGACGAACACGTATGCAAAATGAAATGCACATGATGACATGATATGAAATGCACATGATGACATGGCAAAGTGCAACACGCAAGCACATGACATGGCAAAGACGACGAATAACTGGCAGACACCTGTCGCATCGAATCCGGGGCGTTACAACACTCCTCCACTAACAAGAGATCTCGTCCCGAGATCTTAGGACCGAGACGGAAGGGAAAGGGAAGAGGTGAAACAAGAACTCAAGAAAAGAAGCAAAGAATCGAAAGCACTCAAGAAGAAGAGAGGAACGACGAGAATGACGAGAATCAAAAGCTCACGGAATCAGATAGACTATGAAACAACTCGTTCTAACCGGAGTGGTTAGAATGAGAAAAGAAACGAATAAGACTGAAAGGATTTTAGAAGCACACCGGTTGAACAAGGAAAGAGTTGGAACTGAGTTTGACAAAATGGAACGATAGTTGACGAGAGGAACAACACAATGCCTCCGGAAGAATTGAAAGAATTTTATGAAAAGAACTTAGAAGGAAGGATTGAACGGAGTTGTTGAGAAAATCAACAACAAAGAATTGCCTGTTGTGGACTTATGAATAACCTCTCAAAATCAAAAGGTGATGACCGGCCACAAACGGAAATAATTGGATAGCTGAGAAGAACTAAGAAATGCAAAACTCCAATTCCAAAGAATACAGAGAATTAATTACACTTAGAGATGCAAGAAGAAAAGATCTTTGAATTCCACCAAAATATTGATGAAACTCTTGAAGAAAGAATTAAATCATGAAGAACGCCATGAAGAACTCCGGTAACAAAATGATGATAAGATAGAATAAAGGATGGAAAGAATAAGATGAGCCTTGCGATGATTTAGATGGAGGTTCCGACGAAATGGCCAAGGGAATTTGAACTCCGGAAAAGAAAAGATGAAAAACACTTGGAAGTAGAATTTATTCCTCAAGAACAAACTCCGAAGAAAAAGATTAATCACTTGGATGAAATAAGAATAAGATTTATTGTATGCTTATCCTTCATCAAATTAAATTGATGACAAGCAATGGATTTTGCTTATTACTTATTCTTCTTGAAAAAGAATTGAGAAGTGACATAACGCAAACTTGAGAAGGTCTTCATGAACCACCGGTAGGATTGAAAAGAACGAATAAAGTAAAATGATAATCAAGGAAAAGAAACTTGAACGAACCACCGTAAGAATTCGGAAATGACTGACGAAAAAGAATGAATCACCGGAAGAATTAGAAAAGCACGAAGATACTTGAGGGAATTTAGAGAAAAGAGATCGAAGAGATCGCACACTGATTAACGAATGCTTGAACGCAGCACCGGAGGAATATTGAGACGAACGAAGGGGCACGGATATAGAATAATTGGAGAACGACTTTGAAAACTTGGAACGAAGATATCTTCCGAAAAGATGGCCTCTGGATGATTGAGACGGAAAGTAACTCCTGAAATACTCCGGATGGATGAAAAGAATTTGCATGACTCGAAACAATTAGATAGGATAACATCGAGCTAGCACCATGAATCTCCGGGGGAAACGGACAAGATTTAAGAGAAACTCTACTTCGATCTTCAAGGACGACGATAAACACCACCAAAATTGTTGAGATACTCCGGTAGAATGCAAAAGAGGAAGGGTTGCACCAACGATGAAAAGAATTTGAAATCGATCTTGAAAAGGCATGTGGCTGATGGGATCCATTCTTACGTCTCAAATGAAAATAATTGCGAAAAACTCCGGGGGAATTAGAAGAGTCGTAAGATCACGGAAAAGACACTGGGTTAGGGCCCATTGAAGAGATAACACCGTTGAAAAGGATGTTGAATAGATAGATGATGCACGGAAGAACTGAAATATTTGGTGAGGTGACAACCTCGAATTAATTCAACAGAGATTTAATCTCTGAGATGACTTCGAACTCGGAATGATAAAGCTGGCGAGAGGCGAGCGAGCAAAGAGAACACTTGAAGGAAAAGAATATGATTAACCGAAAAACTTGAATTGAGTGCACCGGAAAAAGAAAGGGATGAAGAATGACGAACAAGACGAGAATTCACCAGTTGAAATAATTGAGGAAAGACTGAAGAGACTCCATACGAATGAAATTGATGGTCGGAAGAAACTCGAACTCCGGGAATAATAGGGTGGGAGGCGGAAAACAAAGACAACTTGGAAGGGGAAACCGACGAATATCTTGAAGAGAAAACTCCGGTTGAGAACAATGAGGATAGAAAGCAAAGACTTATACGAGTAGAATGGATACTCGATAACGGACTCGGTTCGAAAAAAGAAGAAGGGAGGCGGCGGAAAAACAAAGACAACCGGACAGGAAACAACATCGATCGAAAATAGCTGAGGATTGAACTTGGCAAAGATGAAGATGGTCGAGTCGTCTTGACGAAAATGCACGGATAAAAAGAGCTGAGGAACAACTACGGAAAACCAACTGCGTGAACCTAAAGAAAATTTTGAAGGGAAGAGGAGTAATTCAAAACACCTCGTCAAGATTTCTCACCGGAGCGACGAAGGGGCTGAGGAGTAAAAAAATTCCTACTCTCGATATAACTAGACTCGAAATCAGTTTCTTCTAGACTCAACAACGGCCAAACTACACGATCAATCAAGGGGCTCCTAGGGTCGGTCGAGGCTCGATACCAACTTGTCACGCCCAATATCGACCCTATCCAAAAGGAACTCGACGGTCCCACCAAGGATAGACCCGCATATTGAAACGCTTTTGCAAGGTGGATATCATTACATCAACATTACATAATAGATGGGGATACATACATAAGGCACAAATGCCACAAGAATACATCAACGTCATATACAAGATCAACATCCGACTACGGATGAAACATAAACAAAGCTCAAACGACATCCACCACTGCTAGCCAGGCTGCCGACACGGAACCTATCCCCGATTGAAGAAGAAGCAGAAGAAGAACTCCAAGACAAGCAAACATCGCTCTCACGTCATGATCATCGCAAACCTGTACCTGTAACTGGTGGTGTAGGAATCTGTGAGCCACGAGGACTCAGCAATCCCATTACCATGGGTATCAAGACTAGCAAAGCTTAATGGGAAAGGAAGGGGTAAAGTGATGAGGTGGCAGCATCGACTAAGCATATATGGTGGCTAACATACGCAAATGAGAGCGAGAAGAGAAACAAAGGAATGGTCGTCAACTAGCAATGATCAAGAAGTGATCCTGAACTCCTACTTACGTCAAACATAACCCAAAAAAAACCGTGTTCTCCTCTCGATCAACCCCGAAAAGAGACACTCACGGTTATTCGCTTACGGTTGGTGTATTTTAGAAGAGTTTGCTTCAAGTTTACTACAACGGATATTAACAAATTCCCATCTGCCACATAACATGAGCACGGCTCTCGAAAGTTTATACCCTGCAGGGGTGTCCCAACAGCCCATGATAATCTCTCGCGATCAACGAAGGATATTCCTTCTCCCGGAAGACCGATCAGTCTCGGAATCCGGCTACAAGACATTCGACAGCAATAAAACAAGACCAGCAAAGCCGCCCGATCGCCGACAATCCCGATAGGAGCTGCACATATCTCGTTCTCGAGGCAACACCGGATGAGACATCCTACGAGTAAAACCAAACCTCGAGTTGCCACGAGGGGGCCCCGCAGTCTACTCGGTTCGGGCCAGCACTTAGAGAAGCACTGGTCCGGGGGGGGCTAAAATAAAGATGACCCTCGAGAGAGCGACTCCCAAGGGAAAAGTAGGTGGTGGTGAGGTAAATGGTAAAACCAATGTTGGGCCTTGCTGGAAAAGTCTTATTCAAAGCGAACTGTCAAGGGGGTCCCATAAATCACCCGACAGCGTTAGGGACGCAAAATCCGGGAACATAATACCGATATGACGGAAACTAGGGCGGCATGAGTGGAACAAAACACCAGGCATAAGGCCGAGCCTTCCACCCTTTACCAAGTATATAGATGCATTAATTAAACAATAGCTATTGTGATATCCCAACAAGGGAACATGTTCCAACAAGGAACAACATCTCCATGTTCCAACAAGGAACAAACTTCATCTTCACCTGCAACTAACAACGCTATAAGAGGGGCTGAGCAAAGCGGTAACATAGCCAAACAATGGTTTGCTAGGAAGGGTGCAAAAGGTTAGAGGCTGACATGGCAATTTGGGATGGCTTGAAGAACAGGTAATAGGTAGCGCAGCATAGCGATAGAACGAAGCAACTAGCATAGCAATGATAGTAGTGAGATCCAGGGTAGCGGTCATCTTTCCTGAAATCCCGCAAGGAATAAGAACGAGTCCATGAAGAAGACGAACGGATGAAGCCGAACCAAGCGTAGACGAACGAATCCTCACGATCGCAACAAAACAGGAACTAACAAGAAGAAGCACACAACATAGTAAACACACCACACATGAACATGACAAGATGCACAACAAACATGATGCATGACAAATCTAGATGAAGCTACTCATGGCAAGAGATGATGCAAACAAGAGCAACACATCAAGGCAAGTTTAAATGAGGCCGGAAACAACATAGAACAACTCCGGTAAGTCCTCATATGCAAATTTCGAAATTGGTCCAGATCTGAATAAACCTTATGTTCAAGTTGTTAAACAGCAAGTTAAGATGCACCACGATGATCTACACGAAATTCTAGTCAAGTTACATATAAAGTTCATTAGATTCGGAGCTACGGGCTAGAAGATATGAGCAAAACAAGATAAGCATGGCATTGATGCAAAATGCATACAAACATCAAGCAAACACCTCAAAACATGAATGCAACATGATAATATGAGTCTACATGCAAAATCAAGCAAGTTTCATATAGAGCACACTCAAAACGGAGCAACGGTGCAACACATACACCCTATACAAGTTATGACAACAATCTGTCCAAAACAGCAAGTAGGCATATTGCAAGCATCAAAACAACATGCTACAGGACCTCAACATAATAACAAAAGGCATGGGCATGATGTACAGGTAAAGCATTACAAAACATGAACACTGAGCTATCTCCAGAAATCACTAGAACATGCTCAAAATGACATGGCAAGATTGCAAATAATAACAGTTTCAGACTTTGCAGAAAATAACATCAGGTTGCAATGTTTAGAGCTATCAAACAACATGTTACAGGAACTTATCATGGCAAACAAAGACATGGCATGAATCTACTAATTGCATAGAACAAAAGTCCCTTACTGACCATGAGCCAAAAAGGATCAGAAAATATAGTAACACCCATGTAAACATGGCAAGTTATATTACAGATTCATACATGGCAGGAACAACAATAAGTAGGCATGTTGGTGAGCTTGAACCACTCACCACAGAGCAATACATGGCATGGCAAGGCAACTCACAGTAAGAAGACATGTTTATGAAGCTAAGCATGGCAAGAACAACATCATAGCATGCAAGGATCAACTACAACAAACTTGGCAAAATTGAATAACATGTAAACAATCTGCCAGGAAACATTTTATAGCAAAAGTAGAGCTCGATTGACTCAAGCTATGGCACTCCATAATTGCAAACAAGGGCATGGATGGATAGAGCAAGACATGTATAACAAAACATCCTTACTGAAGTATCTCAAAATAAGCATGGAACTCTCTGTAGCATCAAGTTAACATGGCATAAAAATATCAGCAGGGGATTGGGTTGATTTTTGTTTGGATGAAGTGTAGATTAATAGCTTCAAGCGTAGAATCGGCTCCAGGATTTTTAGCCATTTTGTGTGTGTCCTTATTCTTCAAGCAGTCAAAGAATGGAGGTGGTTATTGTTAGCGATGATCCCGGCTGCCGCTAGTCGTCGAAGTACTGTCTCGACAAACTTTACTGGCCGATGCTTTGGCCACGGCAGCGTGTACGCGAAGGTACAAACAGGCAACGCACACGTCTTGGAGCTAAGCAGGCAAGAACACAGCTTGATGGATTCTCGTGTCTCTAGCGTACACAAGTCGTCGGAACACAATACGCGGAGTCGCCGAGTTATTGCAACAGGCTCGTGTCGAGCCTTTGTACTTTTATTGCTTTGTTGATCTGATATTACAACGTAGGCGTACAACTATATTTATACTAGTACAAAGCTAGCTAACCCAAACCGAGTCGGTGACTGCTCCTAGTCCATACCGGATAGGACTTCTACTTCGTGGTTGATTCCAACAATCACCCCCCCAACCACGATGTCCTCACTTCACAGCTTGGACGCCGATCCTTCCCCGCATCTCCGTGAACTTCTGTCGTCCCAAAGACTTGGTCAGGATATCTGCAAGCTGATCGTCGGTGCAAATGTAGTTGACTTCAATCTTGCCTTCTTCCACGCAATCTCGTATGTAGTGATACCTTATATCGATGTGCTTACTTCTATCATGATGCACTGGATTCTTACATAGAGCAATCGTGGACTTGTTGTCAACATAGAGCACCACTCCTTCCGGTTCCTTGTCAGTGAGGTCACCGAGTAGCCTTTCTAGCCACACACCTTGACATGCCGCGGTTGCAGCTGCAATATACTCTGCTTCACGGGATGATAATGCGACCACCTTCTGCTTTTGTGATAGCCAACTCACAATGCTTCTTCCCAAGAAATATGCCACGCCCAAGGTACTTTTACGGTCGTCAATATCTCCTGCCAAGTCGCTATCACTGTAGCCAAGTAGCTCCACCATCTCCTTCCGCTTTTCTCTCAAATAGACACAACCGAAGTTAGTTGTCCCTTTGATGTACCTGAGTATTTGTTTCACAGCTGCCCAATGTTCTGTCGTGGGTGCTTCCATGAAGCGACTCACTACGCCAACATAATAGGCCAAGTCTGGTCGTGTATTCACAAGATACCTTAGGCTTTCGACCACACTTCTATACTCCGTTGCATCAACCGCGGGTGCTTGGCTCCTCTTGCTAAGTTTAAGTCGAGGCTCCATTGGGACATGACTTGGATTGCAGTCCTCCATGCTATAGCTTTCAAGAATTTTCTTTGCATATGCCTCCTGGCATAGCGTGATTCCCTCCGGCTTTTGCTGTACCTCGATCCCGAGATAGTAAGTCAAGAGCCCTAGATCACTCATCTTGAAAAGCTCCTTCATTTGTAGCTTGAATCTAGCAATCTCCTCCTCATCTGCTCCAGTTATCAAGAGATCATCAACATAGATGCCCACTAGGAGACGATCCTTGCCTTTACCTCGCTTGTACATAGCATGCTCCAGTGGACTTTTCTCAAAACCAAGAGAAACTAGTGTACGATCAAGCTTGATGTTCCACGCCCGAGGAGCTTGGCATAGCCCGTACAATGCCTTGTGTAGTTTCAACACCTTGTGCTCCTCTCCCTTTTTGATGTAACCAGGCGGTTGCTTCACATATACTTCTTCTTTTAACTCCCCGTTCAAAAAAGCGGATTCTACATCCATGTGATGTAGCCTCCAAGATTCTTGAGCCGCCAGAGCTATAACTAGCCTCACCGATTCCATCCTTGTGACAGGAGCGAACACTTCCTCGAAGTCTACACCTTGCTCTTGCACGTATCCTTTGGCTACGAGCCTTGCCTTATGCTTCACCAAGTTTCCTTCGGCATCTTTCTTGACTTTGTACACCCACTTGAGCCCTATGATTTTATGGTTGTTGGGTGGATCCACGAGCTCCCATGTATTGTTGTCTCGGATCGATCCCAACTCCTCATCCATAGCACGACGCCAACACTCCTCCGTATTTGCATCTTTAAATTTCGTCGGTTCCTCGACGCTAAGCAGACACTGTCGTCCTCTTCTTTTTATTTTCACTGGATTTTTCTTCGGATATAAATCCACCACTGTCCGAAGACGGACTGGTGGGGGCGGACGTTCCCTTGTCTCCAGTTCAGTCGAAGACGAGGAATTTTCATCCGGAGTTGCCAAACTCCCAATTTCTGGCGAATCATGTTCCTCCGAACTGGCTGCATTCCCATCAGATGAACAATCCAAAACATGTGTATCATCTTCACGTACATGGCCTTCACGTACGTGGCCTTCATGTCCTTGTGGTGCAGCACATGGGCTGCTGGAAACGCCTCCAGTGGACAGAGTTTTTGCTCCCGGGCTGACCGGTGATGGGCCTCGAGGGCCACGAGCTGGGGTGGCATGTTCTGGTCCTGATGGAACAACGTCACCAGGACAAGCGCTGCGCGCGCTGCTGCCAGGCGTGCCGTACGTGCCCTCGGGTGCGTCGGCTGCTGGTTCCTCTCGCGCGTGTGAAGCAGCGGAAGTTGCTGGTGCGCCTCCTTTTTCTGCTGCGCCGTCCGCGCCGTTTGTTACGGCCGACGTCTCCGGTTGATCATCAATATCTGCTTGCTCGTAATTATCGTAAACAACGTTGAAAATTTCATCGGAAGACGGGTATACCGGCTCGGCAGAGTTCCAATTCCATGACCTTGCTTCTTCGAAGACCACGTCGCGCGTCACAACCACCTTGTTGGTAGAGGGGTTGCACGCACGATATGCCTTCGTACCTTTTTCATAGCCAACCAACACCATTGGAGTACTTCGATCCGCCAATTTGCTAGTATGCCCGGTCACTGTCTTCACATGCGCCACGCACCCGAAAGTGCGAAGATGATCAACCGTGGGCTTGTGTCCGTACCATGCTTCGTACGGCGTCATCCGAACCACACTCTTGGTTGGAGCCCGGTTCAGCAAATAAACGGCCGTATTAACCGCCTCACCTCAAAACTTGCCCGGCATGCCTTTACTTTTCAACATGCTTCGTGCCATTGCCACCACGGTTTGATTCCTCCGTTCCACAACACCGTTTTGCTGCGGTGAATATGGTGTCGTAAGATACCTCTTGATCCCTTGAGCTTCGCAAAACTCTGTGAATGCACGAGACTTGAACTCACCCCCCCGATCGGTACGGAGGGCCTTCAGCTTGGCTTCAGATTCTACTTCAGCCGCCATCTTTATAATCCTGAAGGCTTGCAAAGCTTGGTCCTTCGTCTTCAACAACACAATCCACATGAATCTGCTAAAGTCGTCGACCACGAGCAAGAAGTATCTGTTTCCGGCAGGGGTGGCCGGTATAATTGGTCCGCACAAGTCTCCGTGGACCAACTCAAGAGCTTTACTCGCTCTAAAGTTTCCCTCTCTTGGGAACGGGGCTCGCCTTTGTTTCCCAATGAGACAACCGTCGCACACTTGGTCGACATGATTGATGCACGGTAGACCACGTACCATCTCCTTTTGTCCAAGTTGCCGAAGAGCCTGGAAATTTAGATGACCGTAGCGCGCGTGCCACTTCCATGCCGAGTCGTCCATGCTCGACAGGAGACATACCGGATCCACACGATCCAAGTTGAGGACGTAGAGCCTGTTCGGTGACCTCTGCACGTTCATAATCAACATCCTCTGACGATCATACTCCCATAGAAAGCCATCTTCGAGCACAATCTTGCAACCACGCTCCTCGAGCTGGCCAAGACTTATGATGCTACTCTTTAGCTTGGGAATATAGTAGACATCTGTGAGTACATTGTGACCGCCATTCTTCAACTCAAACAGGACAGTACCTTGCCCTGCGATGTCAATGGTCCGTCCGTCACCGAACCGAACCGTGCCTCCCACCGAAACACTGAGCTCAGAAAACTGGTCCTTGTCGCCGGTCATGTGGTTGCTAGCGCCCGTGTCGAGGTACCACACGTGCCTCGACGTGTTCATCCTCTTCTTATCGTGAAGATAAACTGCCTCCTCTATGAGCGTGACAACCTTTGTAGCCGGCACCTTTGGAGCTGGACTATCCTCATCCATTAGCTCGCATACTTCGACCATGAGCATCATGTCTCCATCATCGCCTCCTTTGGCCATGAGAGCTTTCTCCTTCGGTGGTTTCTTGCACTCCGACTTGAAGTGCCCCATGATGCCACAGTTGTGACACTTGATCTTGCGCTTGTCGAACTTCTTCTTCTTCGGAGCGCCGTCGCCGGCGTTCTTCTTACTTTGTTCTTTTGGCGCACGATCTTGGCGAGTGTTGCTACTAGAGCCCTCGCCACCTCTCCTTGAGTCCAGTGCCAGCCATTGAGCCCGTGTGAGCATGACATTCTCATCATTCCTCCCATCCCCGAGACTGTACCGCATACGCTCGTCGTGAGCCTTGTAGCGTCCGACGAGATCGTCGATGGAGAGAGTCTCGAGATCGACGCACTGCTCGATCGCCGTGACAATTTGCAGGTACCGGGGAGGGGCTGCGCGCAAGAACCGCCGGACAACCGAGGTCTCCGTAAGGTTTTCACCAAGCGCGCGGATCCGATTGACGAGAGTAGCCACCCGTGAAGCGAACGCATCCACGGACTCATTGTCGCCCATGACCAAAGTCTCATAGTTCCTTAGGAGGGTTTGGAGATTGGCTTGCTTGACGCGGGTGTGTCCCTCGAACATGAGCTTCAAGGTATCCCATGCTTCCTTCGCCGTTTCTTTGGCGATCAGGTGTTGGAGGACATCCATCGGCATCACCGAGTAAATCGCTGACGCCGCCTGCCGATCCTTCCGGTGCTCGGCTCCCTCCATCTTGAACGCGTCGCCTCCTGGGTCGACCGCGTCCCATAGCTCGTTAGCACGGAGACCACACTCCATGAGGGCCTTCCAGACCCCGAAGTTCTCGCGATCAAATCGTGGGTACGACGAACTCGCCGGAGCAGCAAATACTTTAGCCGCACCGGAGTACTCCGCCAACTGCTTGTTCTTCTCGTCGTCCGCCATGATCCTCCGTTACTAGAAGATCAACCTTGCTCTAGATACCAAATGTTAGCAATGATCCCGGCTGCCGCTAGTCGTCGAAGTACTGTCTCGACAAACTTTACTGGCCGATGCTTTGGCCACGGCAGCGTGTACGCGAAGGTACAAACAGGCAACGCACACGTCTTGGAGCTAAGCAGGCAAGAACACAGCTTGATGGATTCTCGTGTCTAGCTAGCTAGCGTACACAAGTCGTCGGAACACAATACGCGGAGTCGCCGAGTTATAGCAACAGGCTCGTGTCGAGCCTTTGTACTTTTATTGCTTTGTTGATCTGATATTACAACGTAGGGGTACAGCTATATTTATACTAGTACAAAGCTAGCTAACCCAAACCGAGTCGGTGACTGCTCCTAGTCCATACCGGACAGGACTTCTACTTCGTGGTTGATTCCAACAGTTATTTGTGGTTCATGTGGATGTAAAGGTGGGGTAGTTGCACGGATGAGTTCAAGATGTTTTGTAGTGCCTCAAGGCGGGCCAGAGTGAGTGGCTGGTAGGCCTTCTTAGGTGCTGCAGACCTCACTCCAAGTTAACTACATTTTAGTCTTTAATTTCAGTTAGCTTCAGTTAGTTCAGCTCTTGCTTCTTAGTCTGAATAATTCCATGCAGGGCTTGGTGTGAGTCAGGGACATGAGGTCCCATCCTGGGATGGCACGATGCTAAGTACATGTCTCTTGCACTGTTGGAGTTGTCACTCTGCCCATGTATTCAGTAGAGTAGATATAGGTTTTGTCTGGCCATACTTTCCTGTCTGCCCTGTTTATCTTGTTTATATCAAGTACTATTTGATTAGTAGTTTCAAGCATGGAATCGTCCCCAGAGTTTAGACCTTTTTTATTTTAGGTTTTGATTTTTTGTGTGTTCATGCATAATAGTGTCCCTCGATCACGCGTGTCGATCGGCAGTATCGGCGTGGTGAATTTGAGGATCAAACTGGTTTATTTGCTTGTAGCTAGATTCACTTACCTCGATAAATAAAGCTCTGTTTTTATGTGGCACCTGTTTTGTCATTCTGATTTTTATTTTTGCTTTGTTTCTGAGGCTTTATCCAGTAAAGATTTTTTACAACTAGTAGTACTAAAATTTTAGTATCCCTAAGAGACTGAGATGAAGTGTTTTCTCCTTTGGATTGTACTGAAAGTAGTAGTATCAACACCATTCTTTTTATGCTTGTAGGTACTATAGAGAAGTTTTTCTTAGGGTTCTTAGCGTGAAGAATCTGCTATAGTAATTGATCCAGGGGTAAAGAGAGAGAGTAGAGTGCATTTTTACACCCTCTGTACATCAGTAGGTGACAAGAGAGATGTGTTTTAGGCCTGCTAAGTTGGCATTCTTTTTGTTAGGACAAAATCTTTGCTAGTCATTCTTTTTTTGGGCAGCTTTTTCGATCTGGTGAGTGCTAACACTGATACGGTTCTTCTGGGATATTTGGTGTCTCTAGAAGTGGTTCCCTCATATCCCCTCATATCTATTACTGAGCCATCACTAGGAGTGGTTCAGTCCCTTGTTTGTTTATTTAGTCCAGATTAGTAGCTTGAATAATATGACTTTGCCAAAACATTTTTTTGCGAAATCAGTTACATGTTTTGAGGATTATTACTGAACTCAAATCCCCTCCTATGTATTACTGAGCCATCACTAGGAGTGGTTCAGTCCCTTGTTTGTTTATTTAGATTTTTGCTGAAACCCTATTTAATCAGTAGCATGTTTTTGAAATCTTTCTCTCGAAACAAGAGAGTATCACTGAATGTATCAGTAGGAGTGGGTATGTTTATTTGTTTTTCAGAACCCCTATCTAATCAGTAGCATGTTTTTTGAAATCTTTCCTTGTAAACAGGAGAGATTACTACTTAAATCTATCACTAGGAGTGGGCATGTTTATTTGTTTTGTCAGTTTTTTTTGCTGAGACTCTATTTAATCAGTACCATGTTCAAATCTCTCTTTTTGTGGAATCAAAAGAGAATAATTAATGAAACTAAGTTTCCAGCAACATCATGGTTTTTCAATTTTCTTTTTTTTGCTGAAACCGTATGAATTAGTACGATGTTCATTTTTTTTTGTATATGAATCAAGATAATATGGTCTTTTGACATATTCATCTTTTTTTATCTCCAGATCGCATTGTAAATATATCTTTTGGTCATCAGCGGCGAAGCCAATGGTAACTCATCATTATCTCGAAATCCTTTCCGTTCGGAAGCATATAAGTATTGCACTAAAATCATTAGCTGAATATGTACGCGTCTCACTAGCACACATTTATGTTCGGCGCCCTTTTATGTGCATAGGAGATGGTTTGCAGAGTTTGTCTGAACACTTGCAACTGCGAGAGCAGGGCAAGTGGCATCAACAAGTATGTCTGGAAGGAGTTCAAATTCACAGCGTTAACTCCGCAACCTCTGTTTTTTTTTTCTGATCCTTATTTTTTTAGTTTATACTCACCATCACAGAATATATTTGTTGAAGGTTGATCTTTTTTTTCTCCCTGATTTCTGAAGGGACCCCTACTTAACTACTCCCTCCGTCCCATAATATAAGAGCGTTTTTTACACTAGTATAGTGTCAAAAACGTTCTTATATTATGAGACGGAGGGAGTAGCTGTTTACATTGAATCATTGAAACATGGTGCAACTGCATGTCTTCCAAATATGGTGCCAGTTGCATGACTATAGTCATGCAACTGCATGTCTCCCAAACATGATGCAACTGCATGTCTTCTAACTTGGTAGCAATTGGGCTTTCGTTTTGTCGGACAAGGAGAGGGGCCAGTTGCATGTCCCAAATTAGGCACGCAACTGCATGTCTTCTAACTGGGTTGCAAATGGGGATTTTTTTGTCGAAGGGGGCGGCGGCAAGAGAGAGGGGGCCAATTGCATGCTCAACTATAATCATGCAACTGCGTGTCTTCCAACATGGTCGCAACTGCATGTATTCTAACTTGGTTGCAACTCGGCTTTTATTTTTGTCGGAGGGGCCAATTGCATGTCCCACACTAGGCATGCAACTGCATGTCTTCTAACTTGGTTGCAACTAGGGCCTTTGTTTTGTTGGAGGGGGCGGCGGCAAGAGAGAGAGGGCCAGTTGCATGCTCAACTATAGTCATGCAACAACATGTCTTCCATCATGGTCGCAACTGCATGTCTTCTAACTTGGTTTCAACTTGGCTTTTGTTTTGTCGGACGAGGAGAGGATCAGTTGCATGTCCCACACTAGCCACACAACTTCACCTCTTCTAACTTGGTTGCAACTGGGGCCTTTGTTTTTTTGGAGGAGGGCGGCGTCAAGAGAGAGGGGCCAGTTGCATGCTCAACTGTAATCATGCAACTACATGCCTTCAAACATGGTGACAACTGCATGTCTTCTAACATGCTTGCAACTGGGCTTTTTGTTTTGTCAGAGGGTCCGACGAGGAGAGGGGCCAGTTGCATGTTTAATTATAGTCACACAATTGCATGTCTTTCCAAAATGGTTGCAAGTGGGTTTTTTTTGGGGGCTAGCGACATGTAGATGGGGTTAGTTGCATGTCCAACTGTAGTCATGCAACTACATGTCTTCCAACATGGGTTGCAACTAGGCCTCTGTTTTGTTGGAGAGGGCGGCAGGAAGAGGGGGTTACAATTGCATGTCCCACATTAGTCATGCAACTGCATGTCTTCTATCTTGGTTGTAACTGGGGCCTTTGTTTTGTCGGAGAGGGCGGGGGGAAGAGAGAGGGCACCAGTTGCATGCTCAACTGTAGTCATGCAATTACATGTGCTCCTACATGGTGGCAATTGCATGTCTTCTAACTTGGTTGCAACTGCTAGTATGTTAGTTTTGTCGGAGAGGGCGACAGGGAGAGAAGGGGCCAGTTGCATACCCAAATGTAGTCATGCAATTGCATGTCTTATAACTTGGTTGCAACTAGACTTCTGTTTTTTCGGAGAGACCGATGAGGAGAGGGGCCAATTGCATGTCCCACACCAGGCACGCAACTGCATGTCTTCAAACTTGGTTGCAACTGGGGCCTTTGTTTTGTCGGACGGGGCGGCGACAAGAGGGGGGGGGAGTTGCATGTCCAACTATGGTGGCACAGCTTCATGTCTTCTAACTTGGTTGCAACTGCGCTTTTTTGCTTTGTCGAAGGAACTAATGAGTAGGGAGGCAGTTGCATGTCCCACACTAGGCACGCAACTGCATGTCTTCAAACCTCGTCGCAACTGGGGCCTTTGTTTTGTTGGAGGGGGCGGCGGCAAGAGGGGGGGGGGGGGGTTGCATGTCCAACTATAGTCACGCAACTGCGTATCTTCTAACTTGATTGCAACTTCGCTTTTGCTTTGTCGAAGGGACCAAGAGGAGGGGGCCAGTTCCATGTCCAACTATAGTCACACACCTGCATGTCTTCTAAGTTGGTTGCAATTGGGGCCCTTTGTTTTGTCAGAGGGGTGGCGGGAAGAGAGAGAGAGAGGGACAGTCGCATGTCCAACTGCATGTGTTTCCAACACCTTTGCAATTGGGAGCTTTGTTTCGTCAGGGGGGGGGGGAGAGCAGCGGGGAGAGGGGAAAACTAGTCATGCAACTGTAAGCGTTGTCCTCAGACTACAACTGCATGTCTTTTTTACCAACATGGTTGCAACTAGGCTTTTTTGCTTTGTCGGAATGGTCAACGGGGTGAGGGGGGTTGGTAAGATACCTCCCCCCTCAACTAGGCAAACACAATTCCCATTTTTTGGCGTGTCCGCAAACACAAATCAAGCACATGATCTCACAACTAGCTTTGTCTTTTTGGTCGGACTGCGGCAGGGGGAGGGGGCAGTTTTCAAGAAAACTTTGTTTTGTTATATTTCGTAAAATCATATACAAAGTACAAAGCTTTTTTATTTTTCATTTTTCTTTTTGCATTAAAAAGATTTATTTTCCTAAGGAATCAGAACTAAAAATCAATTGTTTTGTATCCTTTTTTAGGGAAGTATCTTTATTTTTCTTCAAGTCTCCAGAATGTGGACCCAGGCTCAAGAGTCAAAGAGAGAATGGTTGAGGAAGGAAGACGCATCACGGGGGCGGGCACATCAAAGCTTTCTGCGGCAGAAGTCGTCGATGACGAGATGCTTGGCGACGCCGACGCCCCTCCAAACTCGTCGTGCCCTGCAGACGAGGTAAGCTACCGACCCCTTTTCCCCTCCAGATGCTTGGCGATTTTTCTTCAAGAACCCATTCAGGAAGGGAAACAAAATCCTTGTAAGTGACCACTCCTGATGTAGTACTACCGTGCAAGTGATCTGCACCTGTAGCATTTTTCACTGTAGTTGATTGATCTAGCTCTCTGGTCGACTACGACAGATTAACGAGTACCATTAAGAGGGGGAGTTCAACTTAACTATCTGTGATGCAAATTTTGAATGATTTTGGTGTAGTATTCTTAGCTGCTACTACTCCTATTTTCTGACGCAAATTGTATCGCGATCAGGGACCACTCAGGGTTGCGAAATTTTTTATAGATATTTTTGGTCATTATTTGATGTGCTTGTGTGATCTACCTAACTGGTACAGTTGAGAGGGAATCCAATTGTCATCATCTTGTCAACATAATCAAGACCCCCTTTACTAAATTTGAACCACTTGTAGGTATGTGTGATTTTTGCTATACCAAAGCTGAAATCATGTATGTATGTGTTTTCTGTCAGAGCCACATTGTTTTTTCGCACAGTTGATTTTTGCTTGTGTGAAAATGGGCCTGCTGAAATGCATGGACTATGGTATGAAATTAGTGAGATCGATCGATGTGTTGTTTATTGATGTAACTGGGGCAGCAGGATTGATGAATCTTGAGTGTAGCCTGCTTCATGCATGCCTCCACTCCACTCCGCAGCTTCAGCTTCAGTAGTGCTGATGCATAATGGTGCATTTGTATTCAGTCTTTTCTAAAACTACAGATGTACTGCTTGGTACTATCTTTTATACTTTTTTTTTGGGGACACATGGAGTATGTCGGTAATATTTTTGCTCTTTCTCTAGAGTTAGCACTAGCATCTCTTTTGCTTATTCCCTGGAGTGTCCAGCTCACTTGTCCGAGTAGTTCACTGGAACTCTAGCTTACTTCAAGTACGGGACGTCTCAGGTCTGCGACTCCGAGAGCTAGCAGTTCCATTTGATGTCTTCTGATGTTTGCTGCGTAACGGGCCAAACAAACGGCAAAAATAAAGAAGACAAACAAACAAAGCCCACGCCCCAAGCCCACAATAGGGGAAATTAAAATCCAACAGAGAGGGAGGTAAAACAGGCCTAATTTGTCCAGGATGACCTCAGCTGACTCAGACTTCGCGAAGTCTCAGTCGACTGAGACGTAAACAGACCCAACATAGAAGAAAGTGGGGGCAGATGAGATGGGAGAAGGGGCAAATATATGAGGTATACATGGAAGGCATGTGTTATGATAGAAACGAGATGTGGGTGCACGTAACGCAGGGACAAGCAGCGAGTCAACTTCAGTGCTCATTTGCCACGCGTGATGACAGTTGACAATGTCGCCCGCGGATTGCCACACACTGATACTCTCGTCAGTCCACATCATCCCCTCCAAATGGCGTGGCTTCCTGGCATGCGGGTCCGCTCAATTCCGGTGGTACGTGCTCGTTCGGCGGTGCAATAGACGTTTCGTTTCACCTTGCTGACCCTGACCTCATATGTCATGTCAGTAACTGTTAAAGTGGTGTTGATATTTTGTCGATCTAAACAAATATGGGGCTCTTATGACCGTGTGCATCTTTTGATGCAGAAGCCCGGTTCTCCTCTGTTTCAAAAAATAAAATAAAATAAAATGTGTGTCTCTTTCCTTCTGTTGTTGTGGTGGCTTGTCCGACAATTGACGGTGGTCTCGTCTGGATTTAGATTATTACCCCAACATCGACCAACCACCCGATTACTCTCATGTCTTGGTGGTAGACGGTGATAATGGGAAGAAGTTTGATGGAGTCATATCTTACAGTGCCTGACAGATTTGGAACTACCGGAATGCTAGAATTTTCAAGAATGATCAAAGTTCTTTTAGGGCAACTATATATTTTCAAGATACGTGAGGATTTGAGAGTTACTAGAAAGATACTAGCATTTGCCAGCGTTGCGAGTGGTGCAGGATGTTGTAGGGCTGGAGGCTAGCGTCCTTGTTTGGTTTTTTTTCCCTCCTAGGCAAAGGCCAGCGAATATGGGGCGTTGGCGTCAACTTATTCGTTCGCTTCTTTCTCCTCTAATAGATACAACAATGTTCTTGTCAGGTTTTTGAGAAAAAAAATGTGCATTGTTCTGTCAAATGTCTCCTTTTCCAAACACCCGCTCTCCCTCGTCCGTTATAAGCGACGATGACATGGATGCACGTGATAACAATTCCGCACCTATGTCTAATAGCTGGCATTGCTCGTGTTGCTTTTGGGAAAAGAAAGAAGAAATGACTGTGACAGGTTAAACTCAACTTTCAAAATCCGCAAAAAAAAAAAAAAAACTCAACTTTCAAAGCCAGCAGGTGTGGCAACACGTACCGCTTCAGAGTGATTGTATGCTTCAGATATTTGATAATGAAAGGTAACTGACACGATTATGGTCGCCTTAGGAGTTAGTCAATAGTTCAAGCTATATCCCCTTCAAATGTATGGGGCGCTAGTTGAGCACTCACAGAGTATCACTGGCATGAGCCCCCGCCCAAACTAGCAGGGCTGGGTTGGGACTAATCGATTTATTGTACTAGTTTATTAAAGAAAACAAAGCCAAAATGACAAACAGGTAGGTGCATCCCCATGGGACGGTCCTGCTGCATGGTTTAAACATTTCTCTTTTCCGGAACAAACCATTTTACAATCCGTGGCTTATCTGAAAAATTGTCTCCGTCAACTCTCTATCACCCACATGCTTCTGAAATATAAGTTGTGATTGAGAAATTTGCCTATTTTTAATTGTGGTAATTTTTTTATAATAGTCGCATAATGACATCGACAGGCTTCCCTTTCTTGCTCTGTTGCTCGGGCCCTGTCACCAGCCGGTCACTGTCGCTACTTCTCTGTCACACAAACTTACAAGTTGGCAAAGCTGTGACTAGGCCACGAGCCCCCGTCGTGCACCCCGTGCATCCTTTTTTGTGCCGCAAGATATATATGGAGTAACCGTATATCTAAAAGTGACGCAGACGTACAATCCATCCAATGGCCAACGCATCATACCATGTTGGACCCTCCACACTGGCCAAATTGTTTTCACACAGTTCAATAAGAGCGACATTGGGGAGTCAATCAGTGGTTGGATGAGTAGGAAGGTGGTTGTACCGTATCCTACAAGGGATAAAATCCTACATTATGGCTTCTCCTCCTGTTCACGCCGCCATCGGTCTGTCCCATCTTAGATGGCCTCTAGGCCATGAAGGTGCGAAGGATCTCGGCCGGCCGACAGGAGGGGACCTCATTCTCGTTCTTATTAGATTCAGCGTTTTGGTTGGGGCTGTGTCGTGGCGGCGATGTCCCTTAGTAGGAATAATGTCTCTCACGTTCTATACATGTCCCGATCGCGCGTCTAGCATCGTCGGAGGGCGTCTGGAGATTTGTCTCCGTCGGTCTTGCGGGATTCGATCGGTGCTGGTCTTCGGTGGATCTATTTGGATCCGGTCTTCATCCGTCTTCGTTTAGTTGTTTACAAGTTTGATCCTTTTGATCTACGACTTTCTTCATCGGCGATGGCTGCTAGTTTCATGTGCTTGTCATACGGGACCTCGCCCGGAGCTTAATTAAAAACACTCCGAAAAAAGATAATACAAGCCACATACCGCGGCTCAATCGCTCTGTGGCGCAAAACCATTTCTTGCATTTTCTTTGCAGGTTGACCTTTACGTAGGCCAGGATGGATGGCGTGGAAACACTTCGAGCGTGTAAGGGAATCTCTAGGTATTCCCCTCTATGATCATCCGACTACACCCCGGATCCGAACACAACTTCCTCACGCCGGGTATCAGCAGGTTCCACAATCATATTTCTTTTTATCACATCATCTGTACTCATACGCATTGACGTATCATTCAAATACAACATGTGAATTTATGCGATGCTCATCTGCTGCTATTTCTTATTTAAAACTCTTTTGTTAAAAGGCGGTTGCTTATCGCGATATGCCTTAATATGCCAGGGGCTTCATCATGCCCGTACTACGGCAAAAAAGTCCGAACACCTTCACGGCAGTTCGGCACCCCGAACATATAGCATTATATGCATCATCTCCGAATCATGTCTTAGGTCAATAGTTGGGTTTGCCCGGCTCCTATGTTTTGGTACCTTACGTTCCGCTATATCGGCTAAGGTAGCACTGGGAGAACTACTGTGATTGTGTCCTGGTTCTTCCGGACGAGCACCTCAGTAGAGAAAGCCGAAAACTGACTGTCATGATGTAGCGAGAGCTGGTCAGCTGTTCGAGAGGTTCTAAAATCTTTGAGGATTTCTTCCGCATAATGCCAGAACCAATGCAACATGCAATGGATTGGCCGTTTCCGATCAGGCGCTTATAGAGCCCCTCGTGCGGTCTTCCGAACACTAGGGGCTGCGCCTACCTTCCTTGTAAAAACTCCTATGGCTAAGTGAGAGCGATAAAGCCCTATAGTCCGATTGCCTGGTTCCTGTGCTGAACACCTCCTGTAGGGACCCAAAACTGGGATAAAGAGTGCTCAGGTTTATCCCGAACACCACCGTACTTACTACGTGGGGGCGGAAGCCGACGACTGGCTGACTCTCAGGATTAGTATATAAAACAACCGCACAGGAGGAAAAACTTTCAAACGACAAGCAATAAATAATAGAAAATGACCTTGTCTAAACATTACAAAGGACAAACATGACCGTATTCATGGAAATATAATGTCCTTGGTGCATTGCTCCGCCGCAAGGCAGGCTCCTTTCAAGACACCTTCATAATACAGTTCGGGCTTGCGGTGCTCCTTCCCCTCCGACGGTCCCTCGATCATCAGCTTTTCCGCATCAATCTTCCCCCAATGCACCTTTGCGCGGGTGAAGGACATTTGCGCACCCTCTATGCAGACCGACCGCTTGATGACTTCGAGCCGGGGGCAGGCACTCACAAGCCGCATCACGAGCCCGAAGTAACTGCTCGGAATCGGCTCAGCGGGCCACAACCGGATAATTAAATCCTTCATGGCTAGCTCGGCCGCCTTATGCAGTTTGACTAGCTGCTTCAGTTGATCGGAGAAAGGCACCGGATAATTCGGCGCTAGATACTGCATCCAGAAGAGCTTATCCGCAGTATTCCTCTCTTCGACTCGGTAGAACTGGGCGGCATCAGATATGCTGTGCGGCAGCTCTGCGAATACCCCTGTAGAAATCAAAATTCAAGCTATCAAACTTGATTTTCTCCTCTCAATACCCGCTTTGTATAGAAAAAGCCTTACCAGCCGCAATCTTCCTCGCCTCCTGGATTTCCTTCACGGCACCTTGGGCTTCCCTCTAGACATAACTGGCGGCTTGGCGAGCCTGGGAGAGTTCGGATTCTTTCCCTGATAAGCTCTGCTCCAAGGACTCGCATTTCTTCACGGCCTCCTGAAGCTCCCGCTCAGCATCAATAACTCTGGCCTCGTGCTTCTCACGGAGAGCCTGCTCAGCGGCTGCCTTCTTCTCGGCTTCGGCCACAGCCTTCTTAAGAGCCTCGATTTTGCCCGTCGCCCCTAGAGCACATTATAAAAATATTTTAATCATGCACACTTATTCATTTGTGCTAAATAAGCAAGGTTTCTGCATACCTTGGTTACCCTCCAGCTGTTCCTTCACTTGGCCAAGTTCTCCTTCGGCCCGTTCCAGACTATGCCTCAGTCCGGATACTTCCGCAGCATGAGAGGCGGCAGTCGCTACAGACGCCTGCCTATTAAAAAGAGTGATAGATGTCATCAAGTGAGTCTCCCGCAAACATAAATTTGATCCTCTGTCCGGTTCTTTCTTTCACCGAACAGTGTATCAGGGGCTGCTATCTATACCATGACACTCTTCCAAACTTCATTAAACATACCTCAAAGCCTCTTATGAGTCTGATACATGATTCATTCAGACCACTCTCAGCAGACTGAATCTTCTCAATCACCGCACCCATAAGGGTACGGTGTTCATGAATGATGGAGGCATCCTTCAGCGCCGCCAACAAAGCATCCGGCACCTCTGGTTGGACAGAGGTTGCCGGTGGAACAGACACACCTCCTCCAGCTGACGGAGGTCGTCTCCTGACCCTACAGCCTTATGGGTCTCCAGGATCGTGTCCGGCTGGGGGCCGGATTCAAGATAACCCCCGCCGTCGATGTTCACGGGAGCCTTCTCTCCCGTATGTCCGGACCCTGAAGTCTGGCCTCCTGGCGCCACCTTTGTGATCTCCCCCCCCCCCTCCGGTGGCTTGGGTCCTTCTGGGACGAAACCTCGGTTTCAGTCATATGTTTGGGGGAGGGGGCCTTCGGGGGTGTCCCGCTCTCCGTTGCATCCGAACCCAGTAAATCCTCTGACGAGGATTGTTCGGCGCGGGACCTCGCCGGACTGAAAAAAGTACGGCTCAGATTAAAATATCACGCCGTGACAAGTCTGGACACATGAGTGTGTTCAGATTTTATACTCACGAGTTCACCAGGGGCTCAGCCCTAGGATCCCACTCCGGGCTGCTATCGGCAGCGGTGGTGGACTCCTCTTGAAGAGGAGTCTTTCCCCTCTTAGGCGAATCGGCCTCCAAGGATGTGGAGGCCGTCCTTTTCTTTTTTTCCTCGCGGGGGATTCGTCTTCCTCCTCCTCCCAGTCCTCTTCGGAGGAAGAATGGGCATTAGAGTCTTCGGCTTTTGTGTCCGAGGCTCCACGGCAACGGAGGCCGCCCTGGTCTTCTTGGCCTCCTTTTCGGCCTTCTTCTTCGGCGCCTTATAAGGCGCCGGGACCAGCATCTTCATCAGAAGTGGGCCGGCCGGTTCTTCTGGTAGCGGGGCAGGACAGTAGATCCGCCCCGCCTTCTTCGCCCAGCCCTAGGAAATTGATGGGAAATACGTTAAGTATTTTTCTGAGGATGTGCAGATAAAACACACGAATTGTCGACGTACAGTTACTTACGGAACTTGCAGGGCGGGATAGTTGGTACCCGCGGTCCTCGGCGGAGTCCGGCCACGGTTTGCTGGACTTAAAAAGCACCTTCTAGATGTCCTTGTGCGTAGAGCCAAAGAGCTCTAGCAGGATCTAGTGCTTGGCCAGGTCAAACTCCCATAGATTGCAAGCCCGGTGTTGACATGGTAGAATCCGGCGAACCAACATCACCTGGACTACATTGACAAGCTTGATGTTCTTGTCTTCCATGTCTTGGACGCGCGTCTGGAGCTCTGATAGCTCGTCAGACGAAGCCCAGTTCAGGCCCTTCTTGTGCCAGGACATAAGTCGCAGGGGGGCACCGGATCTGAACTCTAGAGTGACGGCCCATTCCTTGCCACGCGGCTCGGTGATGTAAAACCACTGCTGCTGCCACTCCTTGACGGAATCATTAAAAGTACCTGTTGGACATGTCACATTGGGCATCTTGCTCACCATGGCGCCTCAGCATTCGGCATGCTCGCCGCTCACTACCTTGGGCTTCACATTAAAAACCTTCAGCCATAAGCCGAAGTGCGGCGGGACGCGGAGAAAGGCCTCGCACACGACGATGAATGTCGAGATGTTGAGGAAGGAATTTGGGGATAGATCATGAAAATCAATCCCGTAATAATACATGATGCCACGAACGAACGGATGAAGGGGAAACCCTAGCCTGCGGATAAAATGAGGGAGGAATACCACCCTCTCGTGGGGTTCCGGAGTGGGGATGATCTGTCCCGCCATCGGAAGACGGTGGCCAATTCTCTTGGCCAGATACCCCCCCCCCCCACCAAAGCTTTTTGATATCCTTCTCCTGGACGGTAGAGGCCATCCACTTGCCTCCTGCTCCGGATCCGGACATTTTCGGGAAGCCTTTTTGAGCGGAGAAGAGGAGCGCTTGGGCACTAGGGCTCGACCGAAAAGGAATGGATGAGCAGAGGAGGGCGTGGGTGAAAAAGGGTGTTCTTATCCCCTTATAAAGGCAGCAGGGATCCTGCGCCTCCCCACTTGCCCGCTAAAATTGCTTATTCCCCAAGCGCCACAATTGATGGCATTGTTGGGTTACCCACACCTGTATTGATGAGAATCCCGTAATAAGGGGACACGATCTCTGCTTCGACGAGACGCGCCGATAAAGCTGCCTCACGATATGTGCGGTGGCAGGTTGTGAAAAACGGTTCGAATAATGACCGGGCCGTGGCGTGATGTCACTCTATGAAAAAGCTGTCGACAGATTAGATTTGTGGAATGTTGTACTCTCTATGATGGTATGTGGAATTTGTTTTGCAGAGCCGGACACGATCCTTGTGTTCAGAATCTTCTATGGAGTATTCGGAGAAGGAACCCGCCTTGCAATGCCGAAGACAATCTGCGCGCCGGACTCATCGTCATTGAAATCTGGTTCAGGGGCTACCGAGGGAGTCCTGGATTAAGGGGTCCTTGGACAGCTGGACTATATACTTTGGTCGGACTGTTGAACTATGAAGATACAAGATTGAAGACTTCGTCCCGTGTCCGGATGGGACTCTCCTTGGCGTGGAAGGCAAACTTGGCAATTCGGATATGTAGATCTCCTTCTCTGTAATCGACTCTGTGTAACCCTAGCCCCCTCCGGTGTCTATATAAACCGGAGGGTTTAGTCCGTAGGACAACAACAATCATAATCATAGGCTAGCTTATAGGGTTTAGCCTCAATGATCTCGTGGTAGATCAACTATTGTAATACTCATATCATCAAGATCAATCAAGCAGGAAGTAGGGTATTACCTCCATCGAGAGGGCCCGAACCTGGATAAAACATCGTGTCCCCTGCCTCCTGTTACCTTTAGCCTTAAACGCACAGTTCGGGACCCCCTACCCGAGATCCGCCGGTTTTGACACCGACAAGAGGCACGGTCTACCTTCCGCGAGACACATGATTTTGCTTCCGCGAGAGGCACGTTCGTGCCTCTCAGAAATGGAAAACAAAAGTGTTTTCTCTTTTTTTAGCTTCCGCGAGAGGCATGTTTAGCTTCCGCGAGAGGCATGATCGTGCCTCTCCGAAACCAAAAAAGATGCGTTTTCTGTTGTTTTTTCTTTCGTGAGAGATAAGGTTTTGCTTCCGCGAGAGGCAAAAAACAAAAAAAATGTGATTTCTTTTTTTTCCTTCCGCGAGAGGCATGGTTTAACTTCCGCGAGAGGCATGGATTTTCTGCTGAGAGGCACAGCCATGCCTCTTAAAAAGGAAAAAAAATGCATTTTCTCTTTTTTCTTTTATGAGAGGCATGGTTTTGCTTCCACAAGAGGCACATTTTTGCTTTCATGAGAGGCACTGTCGTGCCTCTAGAAAACGAAAAAAATGTGTTTTCTTCTTCTTCTTTTTTTCCTTCCGCGAGAGGCACGGTTTTGCTTTTGCGAGAGGCACGGACTTGCTTCTGCGAGAGGCATGTCCGTACCTCTCGGAAACGGCTTTCGGAAAGAGAAAAAACGTGCTCCCAGTTCGGTTTTTTGACAGGTTTTTTTTCGTCCGGTTTTTTCGTGAAAAAAAGTTCGTCAAAACCTATCAACATGGGATCTAGTTTTGAAAATATCGATTCGAGGAATCACAGTGAAAATGGTTCAAGATTTGGATGCACGGTTTAAGACTTAAAATGTTTTGAATAAACAGATCTATGAAAAAGAGGAAAACTCACAAGTTATGCACTTGTCGCAACCTACAGAGATGAGAGTAATCTTTGGAAGGAGTACTCCTCAATTAGTGAGGGCATGTACAATGGTTGATAAGATAGTCTTATCTTAAACCTTGCATGTAACTTAGATATGACAAAAAAAACATATCTACAATGGGTTATCTCTTAGCCTTATCTTCGATAACTAGCTATTCCTAAAAACACGGTGAGACATATTGTGCAAGAGGTCATCTTTTAAAAAAGAGAAGACAAGCCTTTTCTTATAATTTCTCTTTCCTCCACCTCCGCATGTATCCTACATGGCACTCCTAAGATAACACCATTGTACATGCCCTGATTTTTAACCTTGTGGGGCCTCAAATTTAAACAAAAGAACGAAACATCAAGGGGGGCTTCCTCAATTGCATTTCATTACGAGAGAGTTGATCGAATTAACAAGGGAAATTAGATAGGAAAACCATACACTTTTAGTTAACTATGAAAAAGCCAAGCAAAACCCCACACGCAGCTGCACTACCTAGCTATACTAGGTTTGGGATACCGGTAGACAAGCGAGACAACCATTGAAACTCCCAATAATCGACACCTCATTGTTGCCAGAGAGATAAGCAATAAACGAAGGGAGGTGGGTCAACACCTGCCCAAACCTAAGTAGGAACTAACAACTACACCTCTTGCAAAGGTCACTAGCGTGTCGATCACACCCAAAAGACGTTGGTTTCTTCATCACTTGAGTTGGGGGCATGGTGAGTGGAGGTAGTCAGTCGAGTTAGTGTTGAGAAAGAACTTGTATATGGGGATCTGTTGTTATGTCTCCATATGTAGACTCGCCCTCTTTGACTCGTTAGTTAAGTCTGTCGATGTTGTAAGCTCTATGATTTTTAGGATATATTTGTAGGAGAGGTGGCTAAATTCCCATGCAACTATGAGTTGGTAGCAGTTTGACTCGGGGAGGGGGACGGGGGTTTGGGTCCACTTGAAGTTGAGCCGACCTGATACCAATGGGGACAATGATGGTAGATATGGATGGTTGTTGGATCCTTTGAATACAAGGTTGCGTTAGTGCTCGATCGGATCCAACCACTCAAAGACAAGGATCCCCTATTTGGCGCGGGGCATGATTGCAGGAGGTGCTTGATATCAGAGATGCGGGGTAGTTGGATCATCCTCCTTTAATGCGCAGGGATATGCTTGATTTGGAGTTTAAGACGATATATGAAATTTGATTCAACAAGTGTGGTGATCGAGTGGCGGAAGCTCATCGCTACATTATCCATGAGATTTTTGTCGTTCAACTGTCGATGAGTGGGGTCTTAAATTCTGGGGACGTGATGGGTGATGCACATTTTATGACCGGTCTGTCAATTAAATAGTTATGTTTTCGGGCTCGTTGAGGCCTAGTTGCCCAAACAACAAGTGGCTTGGCTGCCCCAGAGCAGTGGAAACCCCTATATTAAAACGCAAGTATGTCGTTTTCGCCACCACAACCTATCGAGGTAGGGTCACCGGGTTAGTATCCTCCTGGCTTAGCCTACAACTCAGTTGCCTAAGAGGAGACTTTTGCAGAGGAGAGAAGGGAATAAACCCCCGAGACCCCACCTCACTAGGAGAGTCACCATCGAGCTATCTCGGTGTCGAAGGAGAAGAAATGGGACCCCCATCCTGGCATGAAGACCTTGCCATGTTTAGGCTTAAAGAACCACTCGACACCTCTGATTGGGCGATGAATCCACCTAGTGTTACCACTAAAAGGCTAGAGATGGCAGCTAACAAGGAAGGTCGAGCTTCCTCCACATCTTCGTTGGAGATACGCACAACTACCCCGCATCCTTAGCCATTCCCATCCACACACCCCTAGATGAATAAAAGTAGAGAGACAAACCAATGTGGTGATACCCTCTCACATTGTCTTCCCAATATCCAAAGCAGAGCTATTCACTTACCATTTGGTCCATACATGTCAATATTTCCCCTTCCTAAAGATTATGCCTGATTATTTTCCATTTTGGTTATTTTTAGAAAAGGAGGTACCCGGCACCAACATCGATTGATGCACATAGCCATTTATCATACAATTTTCAGGGCATTACATAAATAGATAAAAAGGACACAACCTCGAACAATACATTTGTACATAAGACTCTCATGCATTACTAAACCTAGTTCTATGCTACCATATAGCCCGTACAACTATCTCGAAATGCTTGCATCCAAAGTCTAGAGCCCCGAGCCTCCACGTGCTGACGTAAGGACTACATATGGATCCGATGCGTAGCTCTGTGGATAACCTGCAAAAAATGGAAACTTTGTCATTGTTAAACATAAGGCTAATAATCTCACTTGGATTTGAGCCTTAAGTTTCTCATCCTCCCCACACAACTAATTTCCTAACATATTAGATATACTAGTAGGCGGTAAAATATTAAACAAGACATTGACCATCTACGATAACAAGTGCATGAATGGGCACAATAGGAAGAAGTGCTCGATTGTTTCATCCTCGTCATGAAAACATCACTTTTTAATTTTTACTACAATTCCAGATATATTTTGCTAAGTTATCCTTAACCAACATGATTGTACAAATATCTACCAATCCAAAATCGTGATCTTAAGGGGGTCTTTTACCTTCATGATATATTTTTTTGTAATAAAATATTGTCATTTGTCAAATCAGCGTACTTATACTAAGAGGCGGATCTCTGAGCCAAAAATCCTTGCCAATCTATCATTGTTACCATTACCAACTTGGAAGGAACCCTTTGAAATAATTCCACTTTGACTCGCACGGGACCTTTACAGAATGGAGAATTTGTAGGTTTCACTATCACTTATAACAGCGTTTCAGAATTAGTGATTTAATTCGCAACAACTCTTACTATATATATGCCCATACCCATCATTTAACAGTTTGAACAAACACTTGGTGAGCAAACATTTATTTATTTTTATCTCCAGGACCTCCACCCCAAGACCACCCATGTCTTTAGGTCGGAAAGTAGTGTTTTAAATAGTTAGTTGTTATTTGCGCTAGCTTATGATTGTCAGATTAACAGAAGAAACTGGTTTTGTAATATTCCAGCCTTGTGCGACCTTCCTTAGGTACCTCGGAGAATGACAACATGAACATCGACATCCCTTTCACTGTCGAAGTTGACTCGGATATTTTTCTTAAACATGTCCTCTATACCATCCCACCCCTTATTCAGGAGCATACATATGTCCCACTTCGCCTTTCTGATAGCTCACATGGGTAGGCTCTAACTTTTTTAAATTCCTCTGGGCCTGTTCAAACTACCTATATTCGACATGTTTTCATATATGATAAATGAAACAGAAGTATGGAATGTACTTACCTTGTCATGTCAGAAATATGCTATTCAAAAACGCATATCCAGCAACCACCCCACCTTCATTTAGTGAAGCTGCTTTGGTCCTCAACAAATAACCGCACTGATCATTTATAATGACCTTGTCTTTGTTCCTATATCCATGAAATAAACAATTTTAGGAAGTGTTAAATATATGTCAAATATTACAGTAGCTGATAATGTATTACCTCAGGTAGGCTCCAAATATTCCAAACTCAGAAACCACATTATCCCTAATAAAAGTTCCCTCGCGGACAAGATAGCTGGGGGATGTGGGTGGGAATATCCTTTGCATTAAGATGTATGCTGCAATTTCATTGCTTCTATCCTTCCGAAGGCGAATCAACGTTTCACGCAGATTATCACCGTAAATGTTGTTCCCTGAATGGAATATCAGGTTTACTCATCGATCATTAGTGTCCAACATTTTGGCTGCGTAGTGAAATTGAGGAAATACCTCCACCCTCCCTCTGTGGTTTGAGAACAAACAACTCCGGTGATTCAATAGCGGAATTGACTATATTGTCATTCTCCAAACTCCACAATCCTGCGAAGCATTTTCGTACATTTTCGATGTCGGATTTGTTGTCTAGAAACCTAGTATGAAATGCATGGTCAGAATAGCAATCATATGCAGAAGGAACCATTGATAAAAATAAATAGCAAGTATCATTAGATATTATTTTTATGTTCTTTTTTACTTGACTTCCAATTATCTATGTAGTCAAACTATCTGAACTTCTGAAGTTCGACCATGGAATTAATGCTATGTAGACTATTTACAAATAAATTATATCATTACATTAGTTTTTTTCTTCATATAATTACATTTTTAACAATATATTGTTATTACAGTAAACCTGATAGTTACATTTTTAGGTTTAGTATAAAGTTTTAGCGAGTCATGTGTCACTATGCAACAATAATGAAATGGGATTACCTTTCAAGCACTTTTTCCTTTGCCAGTTCTTGCTGAATCTTCTTTGTACCGACAAGATGGTGTGCTATTGATGGACACTTAATAGCAGAAGAACGCTCGATCAAGAGTCTTGCTCTCCATTCCTTCAAGAAAAAATGCGGCAGTTGTCTGAATAGCAGCTACTTCAGTAATTCTATTGAACTACGGTAAAAAGTGCTAGACAAAATCAGTGCTTAAGTTTTATGTTTGTGCTTGCACATCTATGCTCAATGTTTATATGCCATCAAAATAAAGAACCATTCAACACATCAAAAGATTAACCGTATATCAAGTTTAATCATAGTAAAAGGAAATATAGACATACAGCTTCTGATGGGTAATCAGCCGGTGAGTAGCCTGCCCTGAAGTAAACTACTGCCACTGGGCGTCCATTTCTGAATGACAAAACAAACAAAGTTATATGTTCCTCAAATCATACATGGCGACATTGCAAGTAACATTCTTGTAGAGAGAAACATTACATCACGAGTGTCCCATCAGGACGAAGATCCCCCTCCGCTTCTATTTCCGCCATTGTCTTGCGAATAGTCGTCACCCCATACGTGAAAACAGAAGTTAAGGAAAAAACATCATACATTTTTCGATAATTGCACGCTGTGACCTTTTCTAAAATCAAATCAGATTCCTTTGCATTGTTTATTAGTGGCATCTAGTATAAAGCTACAACATGGCATTAGCATAGACTGAAGGATATATTTCTCTCAGCGCGACCGTGATCCAGTACTGGTCATACATGTACCTTTCTTCTGCTTGAACAACGACCAGAACTACTGCGCTGAACGAGGAAAACTTTTAGTCAGTATGGAAGTCTTAAGAAGGTACATGTCTGCATCAAATTAAAAACCTAACCTTTGGTTGTTGTACTCGGCCCATGCAGTGGCTAATGCTTCGGCGTGCTGGGTTATCGCAGTGTTTCCAACAACACTAGCTGGAGTCAAACCAAGTTCCCTCTCATGGTGTCTGATCAAATTTCTGCACGTTGCATTCAGATTGGTATTGTCATCAATTGGTTCAGCAGAAATATCCAAATATAGTTCCACAATGTATGTCAGAATCTGTGCGGAGACAATAAATAAACTCGGATATATATAGTATCTGACCTGTGGAGCTCAGATACACCACAAGCAAGACCATTGGAGGATGTGGAGATCGTGTTGAGCTCTACTTGAAGAAGCTTGTCCGTTGCCCCATCTACCATGTAGTCCGACCTGGTCAGACCCAATTGAATGTCCTGAAAGATGTATCCAAAACCACATCATTGTGAGTTTTTGATAAAATCTCATTGCTGGAGTTAACCTAAGAATAACATTTAGTTGGATAGAGTTAGCACTTAGTAGCAACCTTATACATTTTACGTGTAAGCAACACATTTACCTCTTTCTTGTTCAGTTCCATCATCTTTGAGTGAATATCTAGAAGCCTCCTAGTGAATGGATCCACTTCTTTTGTCCTGAATGAGAAACATTGATTTTCAAAAATTATTTGAATCCAAGAGCATATACACTTAAATTCTGATGTTCGATTCTCTGAGAAAATAACCTTGCCAATGTCTGCTGCAAGAAGTCTCCATCCAGGCTGACACGGTGAACGAGCTCATTGAAAAGTGGAGCCAACTCTAGCGCTTGCTCCCAGTAAACCTTTGGGAATGACATCGGCAAGAGAGCAAATGGAGCATGGAGCAGACCAACACCAGGTGCCTTTCCTGATCTCTGCATGCACCCCGTGACAAATTACGTCAAAATTCTAAAAAATAATTCGTGAAAAACTCAAAAACCTCGCGTCTCAATGCGTTGATAGAAAGATGAGTTTGTACAAGCATTAAGAATGGCGAATGGCAACACCCAAAGATTACAACATGATGCCTCTAATCGTTGGAGACTACCATCATGGGAAGCAACGCCACCGCACCCCTTTGCACCCACCCCCATTAGTTGCCCCGCTTTTGTCTTGAACGTGTGAAGTAGGTGAGCTAAGATGAGTTGAGCGATGTCAAAGATGATCGCGTTGCGATGCTTTCAGATGCACCGGGTTTTTATAAATCTTTCAATCTTCTTATGGGTCTTCTTATTTATGACTAGGAACACTAATTTACGCATATTTTCAACAAAGTGGTAAACTTTTATTAGCTCAAAATGAAGCATCAAGGGGATACAAACATAATGAGCATACATGACCTACTTGTCCAAAGTGTTGCATCCTGCCTTTGACATCACGTACCATCATGCATGGATGCTCTGCAAGTGGGAAGGTGATTCATGATACGATCAAGGATTGGAGTGCCTCACTCGAGGGCTTCCTGAACGACAGAAGAATCCAGAGGTATCTGGTCGGAAAGGAATAGTTCTGGATAAACCTGGGTGCCTTGCACCATTGATGAATAGTAAAAAAAATAACAACAACAATTCTGAAATTTGTTGCGTCTGAGATGCTCAAATATTTTAGGTTCTTGCAAAATTTCATGGAGAAATGACATCCAAGAAGCTTCACACAAGAAAAACAAAATCAACACCCAAAAGTGCTCAAAGCTTTGTGCATTGTTTTTTGTTTCTAGAGCTCCCCGGATGTCATTTTGCCATCAGATTCTGCAAGCACGTAAACATTTGTGCGTCTTTGAAGCAACAAAATTTCTGAAATTTTTAATTGTTTTTGTTACTTTTTTAATGGAGTAAATTGCAAAAAAAAAACACCATAATTTTGCAAATATCATCAAACACCCACCAAAATGGATGTTTTCTGGTGGTTTTCTTGTGAAGCATTGAAAACTTCGACCCAATTGTGATGTTTTTTTTTGCAATTTACTCTTTTGAATGTTACTGCCAATCAAGGGTGCAATGCACCCAGGTTTACAAAAACCTGTCTCGATCGGAAAAGGAACTAGCTGACACTCAATAACCGATGGAGACACCAAGTCAGGTGCCATACACTTGACAAAGCTATAACCTCCGGGGGCCTCATCCTCCGAACAACCGATGGAGACACCAAGCACATAACAAATCTGTAATGATTGATCTGTTGCAGTAAAACGAAGGCAAACCCCATGAGACCGTCCATGGCATGAACATTTTACACTCTTTCCTAGAGCAAAAACATTTTGCATGCAAAGATGAACAACACTAGCTAGGCTAGTTCATCAATCTATTGTGGTGCACCGTTCATGCGTCCTTTAATGTTTCTCCTCCCAACACTTTATCGAATTTATTTGGGACATGGTTAAATGAGGTAGATCCTAATACATCGGCACATATTCGAGAACAAGTGTGTGCATTACTTTGGGCCATGTGGAATTGTCAGAATGATGTCGCCTTTAACAGACAAACTACCACAAAATTTGTGCAGGTTATCTTCAAGGCATCTGCTTGGATTCTTACGTGGTCGTTACTCGGCCATGCGGACCACAAGGAGCTTATGGATATTGGGTGCAATTGTTGAGAGACGGTCGCACGGGATACTTACAAGTTATAACCGGTTTGGATGACGGTCCAACAATAAGATATGTATCTAGTCATCTTAACCTTTTTAAGCGCTTCGTCAGATTGTTTGAGACCTTGCTTTGAACCTGTTATTTTGTTTACTAAAATAGATTGTGCATCATGTGATGCAGAGGTGGGAGGTCTTCCTCCTTTTTGAAAAAAAGAAGAGTTCATCAAGCTACCTTGACGTACGATTAATTTGCATGGCCGAACGATTAATCCCTACGTCTACTCTCTATCACCCATATGCTTCTACAGTAGTAGAGGATGATTGGGAACCCACAATATCAATCCTGTCTTTGCCTATTTTTAGTGTGTGGCATTAGTTTAGTCCCAAAATGGCAGGGCCAAATATTCCCCTTTTGTTGCTGTCACCAGCAGTCACCGTCGTTATGTCTTTGTTAGTTTTTTACCCAACATGGGTGGCAGCATAATCTCCGCATCGGTCCATCAACCATTTTGGCATAGGCATAGTGTCGGTCTATAGGACTCTACTCTTGCCGAATTGTCATTTTTTTTCTTGTCAGATTTTTTATGTTTGGCTATGTGCATCCTAATTATGCAGAGGCCGGGTGATACTCTAAATGCTTTGTATCGCTTGATGCTACATTTTGAGATAATAAAAGCACCCTTTATCGAAAAATGTCTTTGTTAGTTTTTTTTTGAAACAAGGCAAAAGACTTGCCATTTTCATTTAATAAGAAGAGGTTTCTGAACAGACATCGCGAAGCGGCGGAAAAGCAAAACAATTACTCTCGCGGCATTACATTACGCAAATGCTTAACACCTGCAGTGGCCCAAATCGAAACTTCCTCTTTGATGCGTCGCATGACAATCGCCACCGGCGCTGCTTTGCTCCTGAAGAAACGAGCATTCCTTTCATTCCATATCTCCCATCCCACAAGAAGTAACATGGAAGATAGGGCCTTCGTCAGGAGTGTATTATCAGAGAGAACCGCATCCCACCAAGATTTCACCGAATCGAACAGGAGCCACGGAGCCGTGGGGATAGCAAGCCCAAGCCATGAGAAGACCGCATTCCAAATCCGAACAGAGAAACGACACTTGAAGATCAGGTGTGCTGCAGATTCTTGCACCTGACTGCAGAGTGGGCATTTGTCACAATTTGGCCATCCTCTCCTCTAAAGCCTATCAGCCGTCCAAACCATTTTTTTAGAAAAGGAGGATGACCCCCGGCCTCTGCATCTGGGAGATGCATACGACCACTTTATTAATTATACTCGAGAAACTTACAAAGTGTTGCAAACAATATGCCTGAATCCGCCGTCTAGGCAACATATGCCACTACTCCTATCCAAATGATGAAGGGGTGCTAGCTGGGCCACTACCCAAAACCACTCACCTAAACCTAACATCAATAGCTGGAATCCCCAGCCTAGCCACATACCGGGTCTGGGGCATAAACCAGTCTGACGCACTCACAAGTGTCGTCGCCGCCATCTTCCACTGGTCCGTCTTCAGAGCAGATTGAAGTTCCAACCTTGGCAGGTTCCTCTGCCGTCGACGCCACCATGACGCCAAATGACGACCACCACCTACGCTAGTCCATCTCCAAGCAGAAGGAGCGCTACCACAAGATGAAGATCGGCGGTAGAATAGATGAAACGCCGCACACATTGCCGCCGCCAAACACCTCACACGCACCACAAAGCACCAACCGTGCTTTCGGGAAACCCAGGCGACGCCTTCAAGAAGGAGCGCGACAAAGGTACGATGCCGTCGCCCGCAAGGGGAACTAGAGCTTTCGCCCAAATGAATAGCACAGTGAGAGACGGGATAGGACCTCGACAAGGCCTCCAAGAAGGGAACCGATGCCCACAAAGGCGCCGCCATTGTCGTGGCCTCCACCGATGGCCAAGGGTTTCCCCCGATCCCGCCCCCGTCCCATCCACCCGGCCAAAGACCTGGCCAGGGGAGCACACGCAGCCGGAGAAGGCGTTGGACTTCATCAAAGCAGGCACGCCGGATGACAGGGAACCCCGACCCACCGCAGTAGACGTCCACCGAGACCTCGCCGCCCGCACGGCCGAAGTCACGGACCACCAGCTCCCAAGACCGTTATCCGACGAGAGGCAACGCCGTCCACACCGCCCGAGGCCGTCGCCCCGGCATCCACCCACCGCGCACATCCCGTCAAAACACGGAGAACGACCCACACGGCCGCCACCAGGGAGACCACACCGTGAACATCCAAGCCGGGCGACGAGGCAGGGCTGCGCCGGCCAGATCTGAGCGGATCCAGCGATTCCCGGCCCACTAGCCGCCAGAGAGGAGCCGGCCCCGATCCAGGGCCGAGCCGACCTGATCTGGCAGTCGGACCTTCCCAGGAGTCCCCCGCACCGGAACGGGAGGGGGGGAAGCCGATAGCTCCGGTGACCGACGGCCGCCACATAGGGCTGGCGTCGGCGGCCACCAGGATCTGGAGAAGTGGGCGGCGGCGTCTGATGCGGGGTGGGGCGGTCACCAATGTCGAGGCGGGTGCACGGGGAATCCCCGCCGCAGCCTACCACCGCGCGGGCGGCTGCCGGCGGCGGCGGGGGAGGAGGAGGGAGGTGGGGCAACCGGCGGCCGACTAGGGTTTTGCCCCCGAGTCGCCCCGATCAGCCGTCCAAACTCTGTTGTGGATAACGAGCCACGCGAAAAATTTGCATTTGGGGGGAGCCCACGCCTTCCAAACCGCAGCAGCCAAACTTGAGAGCAGGAGGTCATGAAACTGCGCCAATAAGCAGACTTTGCAGAGTACTGCCCATCATTGGTTGACTTCCACAATATGGAGTCCTGGACACCCGGCTGAATGGCCACAGTCGCTAGCTTCTCCCAAAGGGCCAAGAATTGTTGAAGGTGTTCTAGAGTGAGGCCAGCGTCAATGTTGATTTGTGCTATCCAGTGCCCATCCCTTAAGGCCGTGGTGACCGTAACACCTTTCTTGCGTGAAATATCGAAAATGTTTGGCGCAATATTTTTGGGCCTAACGCCCTGAAGCCAAGAAGATTCCCAGAAGGAAGCCTTCTGTCCATCGCCGATCTTGAGCTCAGTCAAGACCGTGAAAAGGTCGCGGTCGGAAGTCGTGCAAGGCGTCCCCAATCCACACCATGCACGAGGTGGGTCATTCCACTCGTGGTGCAATGTCTTTGTTAGTTGTTACACCAACAAGTTGGTGCTCCTCGTGCACCTCGTGCGCCTTTTCTTAATTGTGCCTGAAGATAAGTATGGACCACAAATCATCTATCTAAAAAATTGACGCAGACGGCAATACTCCTCTATGTTGGGAAAGTTGTTTTCAAGCGGGTCTACCAACAATTTGTTTACCTTATGCTGGGAAAAATATTGCTCTCGCCTGGCATAATTTCAGCTTGTCGGAGTTAATTAGAACCTGAATCTCTAGTTATTTTTCCCTTTCCTTTTTTGCAAGGAGAATCTCTAGTTCTCTTCTGTACTACATTTAATTAATTCCTGAAGTTTATCAGCCTAGTTTGTCAAAAGGATGAACCTATCTATTTGACAGATTGTTTTTTCAAGGCATACAATTTGCCTCATCGATAAGTTAAGAGCAGAATAAAGTTTGTTTGTTTTACAACCAACCCTTATACAACGCATAGTGATTACTCACGCTCTATTATTGCCGCTAGTTTCCTAGTCCATGCAGTGCTCCAAAGTCTAGCCTCGGTTAGAATGATGTTTAGCAAGTCCGTCGGCGGTGCACTCTTGGGACGTAAGAGGTATGAGTTTTCCTCGTTTTAAATTGTCCATGACACAAGCATGGTGAGAGAAGCTATGGCTTTTCGATTGAGAGTATTCGAGCCGGTTCTCTTAGCCCAACAATCCTTCACATAACCCTCCAAATGCTAAGTAGAGGTATCCATGTGGTCGCGAGCCCAAGTTTCTCAATGACCAATTTCCAAAGCCTAATGATGAAGGGACGCTTGAAGAACATATGTTGCGGATTCTTGTTACTTCTGTGCTCGTACTTAATTGATCCAAAGTGAACGACTATTATGGTCTCTCGAACTTCTATTCTATGAAAACTAAGCCAGCTGATCAAATATGCGAAACTGAATGATTGCTCGTTTCGCCTACATGCTCCCACAAACAGCCCGCAGATGTATCAAGGGCGCCTACATGCTTCCGCAAACAGCCACAGATGTATGGAGGGTATAAGAGATGTCTGCGTTATAATAATTGTGCAGCCTGTGCTCTGCACTCGTAGTATCGTAGTAACGGGTAAACTCCAACGAAGGAAATGAGCAAGTAAGGTCACGTCACCGGGTGGTTCTTGTCGCCGACGACGAGGCCGTGCTGCGAGCACCACACGAGCGCCTCCTCCACGAGCTCAACCACCAGCTCCGGCGGCACGGCCAGCTGCTCGAACCGCCTCTCGTCACCCTCCGCCGTTGCCGCCACGGGCGCTGCTGTCCTGACGGCGGCGCACCGCGCAGGACGCAAGCACGACGAAGACAACGTCCTCGCGGCAGCCACAGAGCGTGGGCACACGGCGATCACATTGACAGAGCCGCTCAGGCTCGCAGCGCAGGACATGGAAGCGCTGGTAAACGCGTTGGCGGCCACCATGGTCGATCGCCACACTTCCACTGGAGTGAGGAGCGAGCGGAAGCAGGTCATATATAGAAGAAAGTGGGGGCAGATGAGATGGGAGAAGGGGCAAATATATGAGGTATACATGGAAGGCATGTGTTATGATAGAAACGAGACGTGGGTGCACTTAACGCAGGGACAAGCAGCGAGTCAACTTCAGTGCTCATTTGCCACGCGTGATGACAGTTGACAATGTCGCCCGCGGATTGCCACACACTGATACTCTCGTCAGTCCACATCATCCCCTCCAAATGGCGTGGCTTCTTGGCGTGCGGGTCCGTCAATTCCGGTGGTATGTGCTCGTTCGGCGGTGCAATAGACGTTTCGTTTCACCTTGCTGACCCTGACCTCATATGTCATGTCAGTAACTGTTAAAGTGGTGTTGATATTTTGTCGATCTAAACAAATATGGGGCTCTTATGACCGTGTGAATCTTTTGATGCAGAGGCCGGGTTTTCCTCTGTTTCAAAAAATAAAATAAAATAAAATGTGTGTCTCTTGCCTTCTGTTGTTGTGGTGGCTTGTCCGGCAATTGACGGTGGTCTCGTCTGGATTTAGATTATTACCCCAACATCGGCCAACCACCCGATTACTCTCATGTCTTGGTGGTAGACGGTGATAATGGGAAGAAGTTTGATGGAGTCATATCTTACAGTGCCTAACAGATTTGGAACTACCGGAATGCTAGAATTTTCAAGAATGATCAAAGTTCTTTTAGGGCAACTATATATTTTCAAGATACGTGAGGATTTGAGAGTTACTAGAAAGATACTAGCATTTGCCAGCGTTGCGAGTGGTGCAGGATGTTGTAGGGCTGGAGGCTAGCGTCCTTGTTTGGTTTTTTTTTCCCTCCTAGGCAAAGGCCAGCGAATATGGGGCGTTGGCGTCAACTTATTCGTTCGCTTCTTTCTCCTCTAATAGATACAACAATGTTCTTGTCAGGTTTTGAGAAAAAAATGTGCATTGTTCTGTCAAATGTCTCCTTTTCCAAACACCCGCTCTCCCTCGTCCGTTATAAGCGACGATGACATGGATGCACGTGATAACAATTCCGCACCTATGTCTAATAGCTGGCATTGCTCGTGTTTCTTTTGGGAAAAGAAAGAAGAAATGACTGTGACAGGTTAAACTCAACTTTCAAAATCCGCAAAAAAAAAAAAAAAAAAACTCAACTTTCAAAGCCAGCAGGTGTGGCAACACGTACGGCTTCAGAGTGATTGTATGCTTCAGATATTTGATAATGAAAGGTAACTGACACGATTATGGTCGCCTTAGGAGTTAGTCAATAGTTCAAGCTATATCCCCTTCAAATGTATGGGGCGCTAGTTGAGCACTCACAGAGTATCACTGGCATGAGCCCCCGCCCAAACTAGCAGGGCTGGGTTGGGACTAATCGATTTATTGTACTAGTTTATTAAAGAAAACAAAGCCAAAATGACAAACAGGTAGGTGCATCCCCATGGGACGGTCCTGCTGCATGGTTTAAACATTTCTCTTTTCCGGAACAAACCATTTTACAATCCGTGGCTTATCTGAAAAATTGTCTCCGTCAACTCTCTATCACCCACATGCTTCTGAAATATAAGTTGTGATTGAGAAATTTGCCTATTTTTAATTGTGGTAATTTTTTTATAATAGTCGCATAATGACATCGACAGGCTTCCCTTTCTTGCTCTGTTGCTCGGGCCCTGTCACCAGCCGGTCACTGTCGCTACTTCTCTGTCACACAAACTTACAAGTTGGCAAAGCTGTGACTAGGCCACGAGCCCCCCTCGTGCACCCCGTGCATCTTTTTTTATGCCCCGAGATATATATGGAGTAACCGTATATCTAAAAGTGACGCAGGCGTACAATCCATCCAATGGCCAACGCATCATACCATGTTGGACCCTCCACACTGGCCAAATTGTTTTCACACAGTTCAATAAGAGCGACATTGGGGAGTCAATCAGTGGTTGGATGAGTAGGAAGGTGGTTGTACCGTATCCTACAAGGGATAAAATCCTACATTATGGCTTCTCCTCCTGTTCACGCCCCCACCGGTCTGTCCCATCTTAGATAGCCTCTAGGCCATGGAGGTGCGGAGGATCTCGGCCCCCGGCCGACAGGGGGGACCTCATTCTCGTTCTTATTAAAGTCAGCGTCTTGGTTGGGGCTGTGTCATGGCGGCGATGTCCCTTAGTAGGAATATTATCTCTCACGTTCTATACCTGTCCCGATCGCGCGTCTAGCATCGCCGGAGGGCGTGTGAAGATTTGTCTCCGTCGGTCTTGCGGGATTCGATCGGTGCTGGTCTTCAGTGGATCTATTTGGATCCGGTCTTCATTCATCTTCGTTTAGTTGTTTACAAGTTTGATCATTTTGATCTACGACTTTCTTCATCGGCGATGGCTGCTACTCTCATGTGCTTGTCATACGGGACCTTAGCACGACGACTTCTCAACTGTCTACTACAACAAGGTTTGCCCTGCTCCGATGAGGGAGGGCCGATGATGGCGGCACGCCTTCGCCTCGCTCCAGTGCTTGTAGTTGTCGCTAGGTGGTCCACAGACATGGTTCTAATTTTTATTACCTCTGTTGTTCTTTATACTGCCATGATTGAAGATGAGTAGATTGAAAATTTCTCAAAAAAATAATCCTACATTATGTTCTTTACATACTGTGGTGGTAAATACAATCTTAAATTAAACTATGGCAACGTGTTCAGTAATTGGTTTACTCTATGTTTGGGAAAAAGAAGACATTGCACCCTGATAGTCCCAAATTTGCACCCACATCTGCATACATTGATAGTAGTACTGAACTGTTCTATAGAAACGGTTCCTTAAAACGAATAGATGGTTTCTTCAAATCCAAATATGCAGAATTTTAATGGTTGTTCGTTTTGCCCACAAACAGCAACAAATATATCAACGCAAAGTTGCACGTACACATAGTTCGGTAGTTGGATAAGAGATGGATGCGTCCATAGTGGTGCACCCGGTGCTTTGCACGCGTAGTAATAATAAATAGTGACGGGTAAACTCCAGCGTACGTATAGGAAATGTGCTAGCAAGGTAAGGTCACGTCACCGGGTGGTTCTTGTCGCCAACGACGAGGCCGTGCTGCGAGCACCAGACGAGCGCCTCCTCCACGAGTTCATCCACCAGCCCCTGTGGCATCGCCAGCTGCCCGAACCGCCTCCCGTCGTCACCCTCTGCCGTAGCCACAACGGAGGCCGCTGTCCCAACGACGCCGCACCGCACGTGACGCAAGGACGACGTCCTGGACGTCGGTGCCGCCGCCACCACGGAGCGCGGGCACACGACCGTCACACAGCCGCTCATGCTCGCACCGCCGCCGCGTGACGCCGAAGCGCCGGTGAGGGCGTTGGGGGCGGCCATGGTCGTTTGTCGATCGGGGGTGGCTGTCTGGGTTTCGTGCTTGATTGGTGGAGGTCCTCCAATGGAGTGAAGTGAGCGGAAGCAGCTAGAGAGGAAAGAGTGGGGAGATGGGACGTGAGGAGTTGCAGATGAGGTAGCTCATAATGCGCATCCAGCGAACCCGTGGCCCATGGCATAGAAGATAGAACGCATGTGTTGTGATAGGGAAGGAGACGTGGGTGCACGGCACCTAACGTAGGGACAAGTTCGCTGGCAATGCGAGTGCATGCAATGCATGGCTCGCTCTCACGGCCTGTGGGTGGCGAGTCAGCGTCAGTACTGCTCACTCGCCACGCGGGACGATCGCGGATCGCCCCAAATCGATTTCTCTCGTGTCTCACCCCCTTTTGGCCTAGTTGCAGTTGATCGCATATCCCGTCCAAACGTACCCGGCCCTCGTTAAGATCTTCTCCAGCGCCACGGCCCCAGGCAGCTGGCAGTGGTGTGGGATCGGTTCCGTGGCTCCGCGTTTGCTGTGGCTCGTCGGTAGGTGGGTCTCCTCAATTTCACGTATTCCCTGGTTGTGATTCCTCCTTTTTTTCTCCATTTTTTTGATAGCGATATTTTAAAAAATAAGACCAACCCAAGAGCTAACCCCCGTTGCCTTTTTTTATATGAGAAACTCCACGAGCGCCACGAGTTAGAGTCGAGGCTCGAGCCCAGACGGACTGGCTACAACTCCAGCAGCACAACCAACGGGTCGGCGCCTTGTCCTCAAGATAGCGATATTTGGTAACCAGAGTGTGTGGCAAATTGGAAATCTACTGAACGAACCTGCCGAAGAGGCCGAGCGTGCTCCCGCGCGAGAGGCCGAGCGCGGTACCACACGCGAGACCTAGACAACAAATCATGGCCCAACAGAAAACCCCACGCACCACAACCCCATGCCCAATCATACCACCACTCCCCACACGGCCCGCGCGACCACCCTTCTTCCTCTACTTCTTAACTCCGACGCAAATAAACTCTCCGCCCTGCGCAGTCTCTCAGATCGACACCAAAACACTACCGTAACTACAGATCTGGAGGATCGAGAACAATCCCCGGTGGCCTCTTATCTTCATCCTCTATAAACGGCTATCATCAGCTCCAAGACGGGGAAATTACCTGGGATCTGGCAAAATATTAACCAGGAAACATCACCCACCCTGGCAAGATCAAGTTCATTCTCACTACTCTTAAAAAATAGCCTAGCAGTAATTTACCACCTGTCGTGGTTCTAAGACTGACTGTAGAAAGGGGGTAGGTATGGAGAGGCAAGATCTCAGCTATGGCGAAGGTGTACACACAGGATTTACGAGTTCAGGCCCTTCTCGGAGGAAGTAATAGCCCTACGTCTCGGTGCCCAAAGGCGGTCGACTGGATTATATGTGAGTGACGTTATAGGGGGTGTGAACCCTTGTCTCAGAGGAGGGGGGTGGCTTATATAGAGTGCGCCAGGACCCCAGCCATCCTCCATTACAAGGGACTTAATGTACATAAAGCAGGGGAATTACTGATAACGCCAGCCTTAAGTGTTATTAATGATCTTGAAGACTACAGAGTGAATGTCCGACCGTTGCAGTGCTGAGTGACTCCTGGCCTTCAGTAGGTCGAGTGATTCCTCATATGGTCGAGTGACAACAGGCAGGGGGACGCCCAAGTGATATGACTGGTCGAGTGGATTGCACTCGACATCTTTGACTGGGGGTTCTTCGTTGCCTCTTAAACTTCTTATCTTCTAGGGTAGTGACCTTGGGTAGGACGTATAGGTCAGGCCTATGACCCTACCCCAGGTGTATCATCATCAGTAGCCCCTGAATGGATTGAGGTTTGAATGGAAAATAGGCTGAAGTTAATCTTGCTCCGAGCTTCGCATCTCGCGAGTGTCTTACGCAGGACGGAAGGCTCACGTTGGTACTTCAGCATTGATTCAGTCACCTTGATCCATTCAGAGAGTTGCCGACTGAACTTGTTGTATCATCTGCCGAGTGCTGTCTTGGGGTGCAGAATCTTTGGCGCGATTGATAGCAGTGTATCCCGGATTTCACGGGATATGAAATTTCGGGGAAGCGCGCGGGACAGGGCGCACCGAAGTAAGCGGGGCGGATAAATAGTAGTGCCTCAATTTCCGCACCACCTTTTTCGCCATGTACGTTGCGCATGACTGTTGCGGGATTTGACAGGATCGCCTGGTCCCACGCGTCAGCCACTCGGAAGTAGCCCTTTATAAGGCGACGGGGCCGAGGCGTCTGCACTGTGCACGCCCGTTTCTCTTTCTTCTTCCTCTGCTTCTTCACATCATCTAGTTCTTCTGCTCTCGACGCTGCCGCTCTGCCGCCATGGTGAAGGACAAGACGGCGGCGCTGGAGCGTGCGAAGAAGGCGACGGGGGCGGAGAAAGGCAAGAAGCAGAACCGCGGGTCGTCATCGCGCCCGGGGCTGCCGCCAGGCTGGATCCAGGGCGATTGGACCCGGTCTTCGCTCCAGCAAGAAGATCTGGATGAGCTGGCGGAGTCCGGGCTGATCGCCAAGGGTGCAGCAAGGCTGCCTGAGGGGGAGATGGAGCCGCAGCCTTGACCGGGTGAGTGTGTACTGCTCGCCACCCACGTCGACCGGGGTTTTTCGCTCCCTCCGCACCCCTTTTTCCGGGGCTTCCTGAACTTCTTCGGTGCCCAAGTTGTCAGGACCCCGATTCCAAGTCACATCGACCTAGCCGGTAACACCTCATATCACTTTGCGGCCTCATGCACGGTATTCCCACGGGTGTCGCCTTACCATGGCCCGGGACCGTTTGCGCCTTTTGGCTCACGTATATAATAGTGTTGCTAGCATCCACATGACCAAGAACCCGGGCCGACATGGCTAGTTGTGAACCCAAAGCGGCGCTAACCTATGGGGACAGGCATACATGAATCATATCGAGCATGTCGGTCATCAACGTATAAATTCGGGCTGTAGCACTGGGCTAACAGGACTCCGGTATCCCGGGCTGTAGCAGGCTAGGCAGGACTCCGAATATCACCGCGTGACATTTCCCCAAAGGGACGGACATAGGAACAAGTGAAGCACATGCCGCCAGTCAAGTGTCCAAGCAGTAGTCTTTGGGCTAGCAGGACTCGGTGAACCGGGCTGTAGCGGACTACTATCGCTCGTAAGCACGAGACTACATTTCCCCATATGAGAGGCTGCCGAGGATAAACAACTAGTTTGTCGGATCCCACACATACCAAGCATTTCAAACATACACACAATATGCTCAATATGTGTAAATACGACGTGGCATCACAACATAACCCTCGACTCAAATATTTATTTATTAGGCTCCGAGGAGCGAGATTACAAACATGGGTCTCATGACCCAACACTCGAGCATACAAGTCAAAGCACAAAGGAAGCTAAACATGTCCGAGTACGACAACTACAAATGAAAAAGGTTGAGAAGCCCGACTATCTACGAGATCTGCCGAGGGCACAAGATCGTAGCTGAGGTAACAAGATAAACGTCAAGTCCACGTGGAACTACTAGCGAGACCGACGCCTCTCTCGCAAAACATAAAATAAGCAAGCGTGAGTACAATTGTACTCAGCAAGACTTACATCGAACTAACTACATATGCATCATTATCAAAAAGGGGTGGTGGAGTTTGACCGCAGCAAGCCAGCTTTGACTCGGTGGCTATCCTGAACTACGACTGCAAGTAACTCTTTTGAGGTGGCGCACACGAGTCCACATATTCACCATATCAATACACCACTATGGACCCGCTCCCGTCTCCCTACGAGAACGCCATCCATAGCACTCACGCTTATCTTGCGCATTTTAGAGTATCCACTTTCACTTGTCTATGAACTGATATAGGCAACCCAGAAGTCCTTTTCCGGACACGGCTATTCGAATAGATCATATTAACCCTGCAGGGGTGTACTTCTTCACACACGCTCTCACCACTTACCGCCGTTTACACGACATGTACTCGGCAACCTTCAAGCGGAAGCCCAACGTGGGTGTCGGCCACGGCCTACCTAAACACTCAAGTCCCTAGTCCAGGTTTATCGCCTATTCGGGTTCCATCCGCAGGGAGTCCGGCCGAGGTTTCCCATACAGCCCCGAACGATGTGTGCAGGGTTCCCGAGATACCAAACGGGCATTCGACACCGGCCACGGTGTATCTACCGCAACATAGCCCACCCCTAGGGTCAGCGCTACGCACGGCCTCCAACACATATCCTACAAACACGTAAACTAGTTGCAACTCCCGGACAGAGAACAAGGGTGGTTAAGAAGCCAAGAGGGTCCATTGGTTTGGGCCCAATGCGTGGTAGTAACTGTTTCATGGATCACAAACACGAACTCAGTTCCGAGGACGGCTGCAATGAGACAACCCACCATGTACTCCTACATGGCCTCTCACCGCTACCTTTACCAAATCGTGTTCACACACTTAGCTCACACACAATAGGACATGTTCATAACAATTCCAATTCATTCCCGATGAATCGACCCGACTCAACTCTAAGCGATGGCAGGCATGACAAACAAGCATGAATGAGTAGGCATAACATGGCTCAAACAACTCCTACTCATGCTAGTGGGTTTCATCTAATTCTTGTGGAATGACAGTCATGCGAGAGGATAAAGGGGTTCAGCTACCGCAGCAAGTAACACATGAGTCGTTGTTGTCCTAATGCAGTAAAATAGAGCAGGAGCGAGAGAGTGGGATTGTATCGGAATGAACAAGGGGGTTTTGCTTGCCTGGCACTTCTGAAGATAATATAGTTCTTCATCCGTGTCATCGAACAATCGTCGGAACGTCGTCTACTGAGAGGGGACAATTACCGGCAAACAAGAGAGAATACAGTCAATGCAATGCACATTCACATGAATGACATGTCATGTTAAGATACTGGATTCACCTAATGCAGCAGTAATCCAAGTTAATTGAAGTGGAATTCAAACAAGGTTGAACTCCAACTCCAAATGCTAGTTCATAAATTACCCTAATCATGATTCATCCTATTCAGCGAGGTTAACTTGTTCAAACATGCATGAAAGTGCCATAAACAGATTCTTCATATTTTTCTGATCATTTTTCATATATAAATTATTTCATTTGGAGTTACGGTTGAATTTCTATGATTTTTAGAAGTTTAGGCAAATTTCTGGAATTTCCTGAATTATATTAAATCCAGAAAATGGGTTATTGCGTCAGCATGACATCACTGTGACGTCAGCAAGTCAACTGGGCGCCCCAGGTCAAACCTGACCCGTGGGGTCCATTGCTCAGCGTCTCAGGCTGGTTTAGGTGGATGACATGTGGGTCCAGTCAAAGCTGACTTGGCAAAGGTCAAACTGGCACGTGGGGTCCACATATATTAGTACTAAACTTAACAGAAATTTAACCAAAGTAATTAGGCTCAGGGTCCCACACGTCAGTGGCTCTAGAGGGGTGATTAGCGGGCTCATTAGCAACTAATGATGTCGCCACGTCGGCCTCGCCGGAACCTGGCCGGCGGCGACCAAAACGACGGCGGCGCGGCTCGGATTTGAGATTCGGGCGGTGGTTTGGCGCGCTGAGCGCACCGGGAAGGAGCTCTTGCACTCGCGCATCTGATGGACCAGACGGGTGGTCACGGGGCAGCCGGAATCTCGCCGGCGACGAGCTTTGGCGGCGACCGGAGTTCGGGTTCGAGCGGCGCAGGCCTACAGAGGACGGGAGGGCTGGCTAAGGGGCTCACCGAGCTCCTGAGGATGCTAGGAGCACGGTTCCGTGCTCGGTTTCGAGCTTTACTGGCTGCAGTGACGGCGGCGACATCGCCGGCGGCGTGGGGTTCTCGGCCAAGACGGGGCTATGGCCTAGGGGTCGAAAGAGACCAGGGGAGAAGGGGAGGACGACTCGGGGGCTCACCGTGAGTCCGTTTGGAGGGTCGATGGGCTCAAGGCGGCGGAGTCTGGCGAATCGACGCGAGGGGCTCGGGTGCCCGAGGTTGGAGATGACCGCGATGACAATGAAGCAGGGCCTCCGGAGGCCGTGGATCGGTGGGGTGGAAGAGGGGTCGGCGGAGCTCCTGGGACGGCAGAGGGGCAAGGGGTGGCTGTGGCAGGTCAGCGATCGGCGTCAGCGAGCTCGCTTCGGTCGAGCTCATGAGAGGGGAGCAGAGGAGGGATGGGGTTCCAGGGAGAGAGGGGAGAGGACGAGGGGGTCGGGGGGTGTGCGTGGCATTCGGGGGACTCGTCCAGAGCGTCGGGGGAGTGAAGCAGGCAGGGTGGAGGTGGCCTGCGCGCGGCGTCGACACGCCTCTGCCTACTGGCAGAGGTTGAAGACGGTGGGGAGTTTGGGCTGGGCCTCAGCCACAGTGCTGGGCCAGATGGGGCACTAGGTGGGCTGCAGGTAAGTGGACAGGTGAGCTCTCTCTCTTTATTTCTGTTTTCTATTTTGTTCTGTTCTGTTTTAGTTTAGTAAAATACTAAACCATTTTATAAAATCCTGAAGATAATTACGTGGCTGGAACTAAAGTATACCAAACCACATAAAATGTCCCAGAATTATTGGACGTATATTAATTATATATATAATATATTTCCAATGCAAATAGTTATTGAATTAATTCAAAGGCCCAAATAAAATGTTTCAGTCACTCCAAAAATATTGGTTTGAATTTTATTCTTGCCAATATTTTTTTAAAGCTGAAAAGGAACATTTCCTTGGGAACATTTGAAGCAATTTTTAAATGTTGATCATTTATTTTAAATGATTCCTGGGGCTCTCCAATTCCCCAATTCAAATTTAAAGGAAATTTAGACATGATGCATGGATGCAAGAAAATCAAGCTAGGGCTGATCTGGGGCTGTGACAGCTCACCCCCACTAAACAAGAATCTCGCCGAGATTCAAGGCGTGAGTAAGAGGAAAGGGGAGTCACAAACTATCACAATCTTCATGATCCATTTGCCCTTCTCGAAGATGTTGATTTACTCCATCATCTTGGTCTTGACGTCTTCGAGATCTTCACCCGGCACGACAACAGAAAGAAGGGGGAAACCCTATATGATTCGATCTTCACGAAGATCAAGTAAACATGATCGACTCACGGACTGAGATGGTGACACATCTCGAGTTGAGACACAAAACACATCAAGAGGGATGGAATAACAAACGACGGGGTTTGATTGGTGGCAACAAATCCACGCTTAGAAAGATGGTGGATGGCGTCAAGGTGGCGAGGAAATAATTGTCATGATTCAATAGCGGGGCACCTTGGAAAGAGTAACGCAAAGAACTATTCCCTTAAGTGGCAAAAAGAATTACTTTTGATACAGAGATCATTGAAACTCTTTATACCAGCCTAAGGCAATTCACAACGATCGTTTGGTGGAATGCAAAGGAATAGTACACCCGGACTAGAATGGATGATGTGGACTACCTTGTTGAAGACAACGCAATGGATGATTTTTCTTAGCATCGGAGATGGATGGGACCCATGGTAAGTCCACTTTTGAGGATGATCCTAGACAACAACTGCCGAGGAGGGCAGCCCATAGTGAAAATGGCACAAGGACGGTGCAAGCTGGGAACGAAATGCAACTGTTGGAATGTTCCAACCATCATATCTGCCTGAGATTCAGATCCGATTGGTGATAGGATACTCCAGACTCAGCATGTCTGAAAGAAAGGTCGCAACACAAATCGACGAGATAACGTTGCGAGATTCTCGGGATATGAACTACGATAGCAAGCTCCAAAACATGAGCTGGTTCTGCTACACACATGTGAACACGTTGTCCCAGACAAGCATGACCACATGGTAGTCTTACAACAAAACACTACCGAGTTCAGGTGGAACCATCATCGAGGATGATGAAGTCTTGTGCATTACCATGGATTAGCACTTAAATCCTTTTCCTAGAACAAGTCAATCAGTGGCTTAGTGTGCTATGGAATTCATATGGAATGAAGATGATCAGTCTATCAGACCATGGAATACTTCGCACGTGCATGACTGACTTGGGATGATTCCAAAGAAAACAAAACAAACCTTTCTCAAATTCATGGCGGCAACTTACAACTAAAGCACATGAATTCGAGGAAGTCACTTCTTCCATCCAAGCATAAGCTTCATGAACGGAACACGAAGAAATGCTTACACAAGTTTCCAACACTAGGTTGATGTTCAACATGACTCATGGGGGAGACAAAATGCTGCTGATGGGTTCAACAACAACTCATCGGAATTTCCATATCACTGGACTTCCACCATCATGTGAACACGGTGATAGCATTGGTCAGACCAAAAGATGTAATGGGTATGCTCGAGGGATCAACCACGAGTAAGACAACATCACGAATATCGTTGGTACTGATTTGATTTGACGATAGCCCATACTCAAATCAAAGGATTGATGAGACAATAGGTCCAGCAACTGATCACAGGGACCAATCGATGAAGATATCATCTTTCTTCAACACACACTACACAAGAATATCCCTTTGGATCGAACTAGGTTAGGCAAGCTTTTATCTTCCAACTCTCCAAGTTGTTGTCTAGCTTAACCAACTAGCTTAGGGATATCCAACACAGATTCTTGGAGAAAGGGTGGTTCACAAGAAACCAACTTGATCACGAGCTCAACATAACAGTCAGGAAACAACCCGGTAACACTTCCAGGAAGATATTTGGAAAGTCACGAACCACCGGTATGTTACTAAGCTCGAGAACAATCTTGCTTTTGAGGGCAAGACGATATGATCGAACGAGTGAGGACTTGACAGGATCCTAACTCATAGATCGAAGAGTGCACCAGAACTAAGGACTAGGTAGCACGATTAATCTTAGGATGATGACTTAACAACCAACACGCTAAGAATGACAATATTGTCCATTTACTACCAAGCAACGAGGTTGCTAGGAGTATTGATTTCACACATCACAGTTCACTTGTCGGCATCCCGGTTACATCAACACGGGACCGAGGAATGAATAATGATAGCGAGAAGTATCACTGCGTCAAGAATTCCTAAGAGGTTGTGCAATTCCCATGACATTCTCGACATACGAGGGCAATACTTCAAGGTAGAACAGAACAAAAGCTGAATTGGCATTTTGATCTGCGGAATACAACTGCTTTGACCCAATCCTAGAAATGGATGAGGTACTGGAGTTTGTTTCTCCTAGTCATTCCGGATTAGAATGGCTTGACGGCCACAAGGATAATAGGCATCGATAAACGAATGCACACATACCCTTGACTACCAATTGACAGGCGGGGGTCAGGATACAACTAAAGAGGAACAACTCAAGGAACATATAACTTTTCGAGTTGTGGAGGCATGGATTAGTATATCGAGCAAAGCTCAATATTTCTCCCGGATAACCCATGCAGAGAAGGTAGGATTGGCAGAGTCACAATATGAATGGAGAACTCATCGAGGCCACTTCTGTTGTGATCTTTTGATCCAACAAACTTCTGCCATAAGTGATTCATGGTATTTGGAAGAAGGATATACCACGGACCTCGAGGACTATCGCAAAGTTACTAATATCCTAAAGGAACCAGCAAATACTAAGAACATGAAGTAGGACGAATCTCAGGTTCAGAAACCCAGGAGTAGAATACCTACTACTAAATGGCATCACGGGATGCTTTCAAGAATAATGGTCAGAATCATCACACTGGGGATACAAAAGCATTGCTAAATTGCTAGGTGACTTCCTAAACACCTAGGGTCGTAATAATAACTCCAACATATATGTCGAGGCAATGGAGTACCTCGACTGACTGGTTGGTGTGCTTAATCTGGCCCAAAAGGACATCAGGAATGGGAAGAAGGAATTTGCAAATGCATCAGACTATTTAGAGACCTGGGATGACTCGGACAGCATAACGGCTATAAATGCTCAAAAAGATTTGAGACATCATGCAAAAATGGTGGCATAACCACTCAACATCACGATATCAAGGTTCCGAGATCAACAGTGATCATACAAAAATGGTAGGAACCGAACTGAGGCTTAAAACCAACAATCTTATAGGTCTATGGATTAGTAACACGTCATCCTGATAGATAGATGAGAAGCCTAGTTCTTAAACCCCATAGAAGAGAAGAGGATGACTCAGATCAGAAGGCCATGAGGTATAAGGAGTAAAAAGAGCCTTACGTTCCCTTCCACAATCAATTCCCTTACATAACTAAAGCATTTCTAGACACAACTTCGACCAGTTTGGCTTGGTAATCCTCTGAGCGATCGGGCTCGATACCAACGCTGTCGGGACCCGATTCCAAGTCACATCGACCTAGCCGGTAACACCTCATATCCCTTTGCGGCCTCACGCACGGTATTCCCACGGTGTCGCCTTACCATGGCCCGGGACCGTTTACGTCTTTTGGCTCACGATATGATAGTGTCGCTAGCATCCATATGACAAAGAACCGGGCCGACATGGCTAGTCGTGAACCCAAAGCGGCACTAACCCTTGGGGACAGGCATACATGAATCACATCGAGCATGTCGGTCATCAACGTATATATTCGGGCTGTAGCACTGGGCTAACGGACTCCGGTATCCCGGGCTGTAGCAGAGCTAGGCAGGACTCGAATAACACCGCGTGACATTTCCCGAAGGACAGACATAGGAACGAAGTGAAACACATGCCGCCAGTCAAGTGTCCAAGCAGTAGTCTTTGGGCTAGCAGGACTCCGTGAACCGGCTGTAGCGGACTACTATCGCTCGGAGGCACGAGACTACATTTCCCCATATGAGAGGCTACCAAGGATAAACAACTAGTTTGTCGGATCCCACACATACCAAGCATTTCAAACATACACACAATATGCTCAATATGTGTAGATACAACATGGCATCACAACATAACTCTCGACTCAAAATATTATTCATTAGGCTCCGAGGAGCGAGATATTACAAACATGGGCCTCATGACCCAACACTCGAGCATACAAGTCAAAGCACAAGCGGAAGCTAAACATGTCAGATACAGACAACTATAAATGAAAAGAGGCTGAGAAGCCCGACTATCTACCAGATCTGCCGAGGGCACAAGATCGTAGCTGAGGTAACAAGCTAAACGTCAAGTCCAAGCGGAACTACTAGCGAGACCGACGCGTCTCTCGCAAAACATAAAATAAGCAAGCGTGAGTACAATTGTACTCAGCAAGACTTACATCGAAACTAACTACATATGCATCATTATCAAAAGGGGTGGTGGAGTTTGACTGCAGCAAGCCAGCTTTGACTCGGTGGCTATCTGAACTACATTGCAAGTAACTCTTTTGAGGTGGCGCTACGAGTCCACATATTCACCATATCAATACACCACTATGGACCCGCTCCGTCTCCCTACGAGAACGCCATCCATAGCACTCACGCTTATCTTGCGCATTTTAGAGTATCCACTTTCACTTGTCTATGAACTGATATAGGCAACCCGAAGTCCTTCTCCGTGGACACGGCTATTCAATAGATCATATTAAACCCTGCAGGGTGTACTTCTTCACACACTCTCACCACTTACCGCCGTTTACGACATGTACTCGGCAACCTTCAAGCGGAAGCCCAACGTGGGTGTCGGCCACGGCCTACCTAAACACTCAAGTCCCTAGTCCAGGTTTATCGCCTATTCGGGTTCCATCCGCAGGAGTCCGCCGAGGTTTCCCATACAGCCCCGAACGATGTGTGCGGGGTTCCCGAGATACCAAACGGCACTCGGTACACCGACCACGGTGCCTACCGCAACACAACCCACCCCTAAGGTCAGCGTTGTGTGCGGCCCCCAGCATGCTACAAACACCGGAAACTACTTGCAACTCCCGGACTGTGGACAAGGGTGGTTAAGAAGCCGAGAGGGTCAATTAAGGATCCCAATGCGTGGTAGTAACTGTTTCATGGATCACAAACACAGAACTCAGTTCTCGAGGACGGTTTCAATGAGACAACCCACCATGTACTCCTACATGGCCTCTCACCGCTACCTTTACCAAATCGTGTTCACACACTTAGCTCACACACAATAGGACATGTTCATAACAATTCCAATTCATTCCCGATGAATCAGACCCGACTCAACTCTAAGCAGAGAGCAGCATGACAAACAAGCATAAATGAGTAGGCACAACATGGCTCAAACAATTCCTACTCATGCTAGTGGGTTTCATCTAATTCTTGTGGAATGACAAGTCATGCAAAGGAGCAAGGGGTTCAGCTACCGCAGCAAGTAACACATGAGTCGTTGTTGTCCTAATGCAGTAAAATAGAGCAGGAGCGAGAGAGTGGGATTATATCGGAATGAACAAGGGGGTTTTGCTTGCCTGGCACTTCTGAAGATAGTATAGTTCTTCATCGGTGTCATCGAACTCATCGTCGGTACATCGTCTATCGAGAGGGGACAATTACCGGCAAACAAGAGAGAGCACAATCAATGCAATGCACATATATGATGCATGATCATGTTAAGGTACTGAATTCACCTAATGCAATAATAATCCAAGTTAGTTGGAGTGGAATTCAAACAAGGTTGAACTCCAACTCCAAATGCTATTTCATAATTTACCCTAATCATGATTCATCCTATTCAGTGAGGTTAACTTGTTCAAACATGCATGATCATGGCATAAACAGATTCTTCATATTTTTCTGATCATTTTTCATATATAAATTATTTCCATCAGAGTTACGGTTGAATTTATATGATTTTTAGAAGTTTAGAGTATTTTCTGAAATTTACTGAATTAAATTAAATCCAGAAAAGGGGTATTACTGCGTCAGCCTGACGTCAGTGTGACGTCAGCGGGTCAACTGGGCGCCCCAGGTCAAACCTGACCTGTGGGTCCCGCGTGTCAGTGGCACAACTATTTAACCCAGCTATTTAGCCTTAAGTTAATTTTAACTAGGCTGTTTGTGGGGCCGGGGCCCACTAGTCAGTGACTAATTAGCTAACTAACCTAGATTAATTAGTGCTAAGCTAATTCTAACTAAATTGTCAGGGGGGGCCCATACGTCAGTGACGCACGGGGGAGGTCAACCCATGGTCAATCCCGGCCAACTCGCCGGAGTTGACCATGGCTCGTCGCCGCCGCGGAGCCGAGGCAGCGGAGGGTGTCTTGATTTCCTCCTCCGTGACCAAATGGCCGGCGGGGGCGTCTATGTGATCGGGCGCTCGTCCGCGTCGGGTAGTGGCAGCGGCTGGGCCTAAGATGGCGGAGTCGTCACCGGCGTCGACCGTGGTGGTCGCCGGAGCTCGGCGCGAGCTCGGGTCGGCGCTTCTGTGGCCGGGGGGGCTCGTGCGAGGCACCTACGTGACCTATGCAGCGTGGGGAGAAGGTTGAGCACGACAGCCGGGCCACTAGGTGGCCGGAGGCACGTCGGCGGCGGTCATAGGCGGCGGCGGGTTTCGGTCACGGTGGGAGTGGTAGCTAGAGGGGGAGAACGAGTCGGAGAAAAGGGGGAATCGATTCGGGGCTCACCGTGAGTGCGATGAGGCTGTCGGTGAGCTCGGGTGGGCACCGGAGCCGGCGAATTGGGCGACGGCGACGGGCGGGTCCGAAGAGGGGAAAACGGTGGGGCGGTGCCTTGGGGCGCTCCGGCGTCGGGAGACTCGGTGAGGAGGACGGGGGCGTCACTGCGGAGGCCATGGACACGTCGGCGAGGCGAGGGAGGGCCTGTGGCCGTGGCTACGGCGAGCGGTGGCGACGGCGGCTCTCGGTCGCGTGAGGGAGAGAGAGCAGAGGAAGGGGAGGGGTCGGGAGAGAGAGAGAGAGCTGGGGTCGCGTGGCGCTCGGGAGGCGTCCAGGCGTCGGGGTGAAGCAGGCAGGGTGGAGGTGGCGCTGGGCGGCAGCGTGCTGCTGCGTCGCACGCGCCTGCCCCTCCTCTGGCAGAGGAGGAAGGCGACAGGAAGGAGGCGGTGGTGGGCTGGGCCGCTGGAGTGGGCCAGGTGGGCTGAGAGGTGAGCACCAGGTAGTCCCTCTCTTTCTCCTTTCCATTTCTGTTTTCTATTTTGCAGTTTGTTTTTGATCCAGTTTTAAAAACCAAATCAATTTTATAAATCCTGAAAATATTCACGGGCACTTTCTGAATTATTTCTATGGCCCACAAATACTTCCAACATTATTTGAGCATTTAAATTATTTATAGTGTTTAAATGCCCAAAGTCAAATGGTTTAAGATTTAATTCAAAAATCCAGGAATGACCTATAAGATATGTTCATCATTTTTGGAAGAGGCTTTCACCTTTATCCATTAATCATGAACATTTTCACAGGGCATTTTGGGATTATTGAAAATGATTTTATTTGAACCTATTAGAATTCAATTGGTGCTAGGGTTTCAACAATCCCCATTTCAATTTTCATGGAAATTAACATGATGACATGAATGCCTTAATGCAACTAATGTCAAGCAATTCTAGGGCTGTGACAACAGGCATGTACAAAAGCCTCAAAGGGCATCAGACTCTTTGTGATGTGCTTAAAAAGCAGATCCTCAACAGAAACCCTAGGAAAGAGGGTATTGCCTTTGAGAGGAAACTCAATGCTGATGGAACGTACTGGAAGCCTGAGCAGTATCCCAAAACCTCATGGGTTGCTGCAAAGGGACCTCCAGTTGATCCATCTACCTTATCTGGCTTTACGTGTGAATTTCCTCATTCTGATGATGAGTCATTTGACTCAAACTATAAACTGTTTAAAAATCAGAATGGTGAAGTATTTGCTAGATATGTTGGCACTAACTGCAGGAACGGTCCCCCTATGAAGAAAATCTGGGTTCCCAAGAAATGTCTTGAAAGTCTTCAGGTGAATGTCCTCATAACACCACCTGTGAAGAAAAGGAACCCCAGATCAAATTCTTCATATGGACAAAATTCTTCATATGGACCCAAGTCCTCATACGGACCAAATTCCTCACGTGGATCAAATTCCTCAAGAGGATCAAAGTCCTCATATGATTATCATCGTGCTAATAACTCTGTTTCGCAGGGTAGAGCTAAGGGCTATGAATATGTGCATTATTCTTCAAACCAATATGTTCATAAGTCCTCGAAGAATTTCTCTGCCTTATTCATATGCTTCCCTAAACCCTCTTATGTGAAACGAAATGGTTTGGCCTCTATGCCACCATTCTCATATGGTGCTCGCAGAATGATGAACTCTTTGCCACCCCTTCAGATGTGGGTGGTGAAGAAAAAGAACTAATCTCCTCTGCAGGGTCAGGTCTCCAGACGTGCCTCAACGTCTGAAGAATTTGCTGGGGGCCTGACAAAATGCCTGAAAGGACGCAGGCTAATCATGATGAAATGAACTTTCATTTCACACGTCCTCATAATGCTTACCTGAATACTGATTGATGAAATTCATCTGATGAACTTGATACCATATTCTTCACTGATGAAGTATATGAGATCATAAGTTGTACTAATTCATCTGCAGGATGATCAACCCAAAGCCACTGAGTGGGTTCTCGATAGTGGATGTACAAATCACATGACTGGTGACAAGAATCTATTGATGGATGCTCCCTTATCACCGTCACATCTGAAGCATATCATCTTTGCTGACAAAGGCAAAAGTCAGGTATTGGGACTTGGTAAGGTTGCTATCTCTAAGGACATGCACATGGACAAAGTCATGCTTGTTGAGTCTTTAGGATATAACCTCATGTCAGTCTCAATGCTTTGTGATCTTGATATGGTTGTTATCTTTGGCAAGTATCGTTGTGTTGTGATTATGGAAGCTGACAATTCCAAAGTCTTCGAAGGCTTTAGGAGAGGAGACTTGTATATTGTTGATTTCTCAACAGGTCCACAACCGGCCGTGTGCCTACTTGCAAAAGCTTCAGAAGGCTGGCTATGGCATCGACGACTTGGTCACGCAGGCATGAGGAATTTGCACACTTGCGAAGAAGAAGCATGTCATTGGCATTGAGAATGTCAAATTACTCAAGGATCACTTATGCGGAGCTGTGAAGCTGGAAAAATGACCAAGGCCAAGCATCCAAATAAGACTATCATGACCACTACTCGTCCCTTGAATTGCTTCACATGGACCTCTTTGGTCCCAATCATTACTCAGCTGTCACTAATGATGCATCTCTATATGGCTTTGTTATTGTTGATGATTACTCTCGTTACACATTGGTACACATTGTTACTTACAAAAATCAAGTGCAGGAAATCTTCAAGCGATTTTCCTCGAGGGCTTCAACCAACTTTGGTGTGAAGATCAAGCACATCGAAGTGACAATGGAACTGAGTTCAAGAATTCGGTCTTGATGACTATCTTGATGAACTTGGTATTACTCATGAATTATCTGCTCCTTATACTCCTCAAAGAAATGGCGTCGTGGGCGCAAGAACAGAACTCTTGTTGAGATGGCTCGCACTATGCTTGATGAATACAAAACGCCTAGTCGTTTACGGATTGAAGCAATTGACACTGCGTGTCACATCATCAACAGTATATCTTCACAAATTCTTCAAGAAGACTGCCTATGATCTCCTTACGGACAAGAAACCCAATGTAAGTTATTTCAAAGTCTTGATGCTAAATGCTGGATTAGAGATCCTCACCACAACTCTAAATTTGCACGAAAGCACATGAAGGTTTTATGCTTGGTTACGGAAAGGACTCGCACACCTACGAGTCTTCAACATCACACTTCACAAGATTGTTGACACTGTAGATGTGCGGTTCGATGAAACTAATGGCTCGCAAAGAGAGCACCTACCTTCATGTTAGACGAACCAGCACCGAGGATTCTATCAGGTTCAAGGCAACCGAGGATGTCATTCCTCTTCAAGAAACTGCTGAAGAATTCATTCTGTCTGACGCCAAGAACGTCGAGCTGATGCACTGAAGATAATCTTTGAAGAAAATGGTGCCGAGGAAAATGATCAAATTCCTCGAAGACAACCAGCTCATCCTCGCGTTGCAAAAGAAGTGCAAGTTGACAAGATCATCGATGACATTGAAGCGCCAGGTCCTCTCACTCGCTCAAAAGCTTCACACCTATCTAACTTTTGTGGGCACTATGCTTTTGTCTCTATCACAGAGCCCACTAAGGTAGATGAAGCATTTCTGGAGCCGGAGTGGATTCAGGCCATGCAAGAAGAATTACATCAGTTCGAGCTCAACAACGTTTGGGAACTGGTCAAACGTCCAGATCCTCGCAAGCATAATATCATTGGCACAAAGTGGATCTACCGCAACAAACAAGATGAAAATGGTCTTGTGGTGAGGAATAAGGCACGACTAGTAGCTCAAGGCTACACGCAGGTTGAAGGAATTGATTTCGATGAAACTTTTGCACCTGTTGCTAGACTTGAGTCTATTCAAGATATTACTCGCCTATGCTAACCATCACAATATCACTTTATATCAAATGGATGTGAAAAGTGCATTCCTCAATGGTAAGCTTGAGGAAGAAGTATATGTTGCTCAACCCCCAGGTTTTGAAGATCCAAAGAATCCTGACAAAGTCTTCAGACTAAATAAGGCCCTCTATGGCCTCAAGCAAGCCCCTCGGGCGTGGTATGATACATTGAAGGAATTCTTCGTGAAGAATGGCTTCACACCCGGTTCACTCGACCCTACTCTCTTTACTAAATCTTATGATGGTGAACTATTTGTGTGCCAAATATATGTTGATGATATTATCTTTGGCTGTCTCGACCAACGTTATAGTGATGAATTTGCCTATATGATGAGTGAAGAATATCAAATGTCTATGATGGGAGAGTTGAAATTCTTCTTAGGTCTTCAAATTAAATCAACAACACAATGGCATATTCATATCTCAGAGAAATACCTCAAAGATGTCCTGAAGAAATTCGCATGCAAGATTGCAAAGGTGTCAAAATTCCTATGCCCACAAATGGCCATCTATGCAATGATGAAAATGGTATTGACTTGATCACAAGGTATACCGCTCCATGATTGGTTCCTTATTGTACTTATGTGCATCTAGGCCAGATATAATGCTTAGTGTTTGCATGTGTGCCCGATTTCAAGCTACACCAAGGAATCACACCATAAGGCTGTGAAGCATATTCTTGATATCTAGCTCACACACCAACACTAGGATTATGGTACCCCAAGGGCTCTACTTTTGATCTCATTGGATATTCGACTCGACTATGCTGGTGATCGTGTGGACCGCAAGTCAACATCTGGTACTTGTCATTTCCTCGGACGATCTTTGGTCCATTGGTCCTCGAAGAAAGCAACTGTATCACCGTCCATCGCTGAAGCTGAATACATTGCTGCTGGCTCGTGTTGTGCTCAATTGCTATGGATGAAGCAAACCTCAAGGACTACGGCATCAACGTGAAGAATGTGCCTCTCTCTGTGACAATGAGAGTGCCATCAAGATTGCTCACAACCCAGTTCAGCACTCAAGACAAAGCACATTCAAATTCGTCATCATTTTCTTCGTGATCATGTGTTGAAGGCGACATCTCCATCGAGCACGTGAAGACGAAGAACAGCTAGCTGATATCTTCACTAAGCCCTTGGATGAGAAGAGATTTAGCAAGTTGCGGTGTGAGCTAAATATCTTAGAATCTTGAATGTTCTTTGAAAAGGACACACATCCTAACACTTATGCAAAATTGATGACTTAGATGTGCAACACATGAAGAAACGTTTTCTTCAATCAATGAAGAATAACACTCTAAGTGTGAAGAAATTAATGAAGAATTTGATTCTCGTAACCCTCGACAATTGTACGCGGTGTCTGAAATCATCATTCTTATACGGTGGGTCACGCCACCACCAAAGTTGAAAATCTTCAATTTGAGTTTTTCTTCAGTTTTTCAAATTCTTCAGTTTTTCAAATTCTTTAACTTTGCAAATTCTTCATTGTTTCCGTCGTCTTTCTTCATTGGCTATATATATATATGGATTTATGTCCTCTACAGCATTCACTTATGGTTATTTCTTCAAGTCGCTTTTTCTGCTAAGTGAATGTGATCGGACCCTTCCCCCTCTATGCTATACTCAACCCAATCCATTCACAAATTCTTCATGTGCGTTCTACTTTGAAACTCGTTCTAATTCTTCACTGTGTCCTTGACAGCTGAAGAAATTGCGAACGGAACTTTTAAAACGAATCTTATCCAAACTTCGATTTTACCGCTCAAACCGTTCCGCATCCCACGATGCATTATTAAATCCACCCACGATCGCTTTACGATCTCCACTACACAGTTAAGTGGGTGACACATGTCGTGAGAAGGGAAGCGGTCAGGCATGTTCGTCCTAAATCTTGGACGAGCCGTTTTTCACCGTGGCTATAAATACCCTCTCTCCCTTCCTCACTCTTTTACTCCGCCGACCTCTCTCCCGCCGAGCTCCTCGAAACCCTAAGCGCCGCCGCTTCTCCATCGTCGCCGGTGAGGAAAAGCTTCACTGCCTTGACCTCTTCGCCGACGTACTCGCGCCGACCGTGGAATTTCTTCACTCCGCCGTCGCCGTAGCTGATTTCCTCTGCCAAGTTAGGGCGGAGAAGATCTGAACGGACGAACTTCTCAACTGTTCATCTCAGTTCGTCGTGTTCTTCACTTCGGGTAAATTAAAAGTTACTTTTATTTACTCGCTTTGATTCTCAAATTTTCTTCAAATTCTTCAAAGGTGTTTATTTTAAATTCTTCACACATATGAACACCTCAAATCTCTTGACTCATTTCTCTAAGCTATGATTTTCTTCAAGATTCCTCAATTGTGTGGATCTTCGATCTATACAACTCTGGAACCTAAGATAAAGAACGCTTATTGAAATTCTTCAAGGCTCATCTGGTCAAAATCCTCAAACTTGTTCTTTTTGAAAAACCCTCTGAGAACGCATATGACCTCTTCAAATTCCTCGCACCTATACTCTGTTCACAGGTACAAATGTCTGCTGCTGAATCCCTAGGTTCTCATCAACTTAACTCATTTGCAGCGTTCCTCGAAGAAAAACTGCACACTTCTTCAGAAAACTCAATTGTTCAATTTCCTCACCTGAAGAAAATGGCAGATGGTAAGAAGCCGCAGAAGGGAGGAAAGAAACACGAGGTCATGACAGCATTCAAATCCACGAGGAAATATATGCTGACTCATGACACCGATGAGGAAAGCAAAACTCAACGCAAGGTGCGTCTTCAGAAAATTGAACGGAGATGGGCACGGGAATGGAAGGAATACCGCTATGTTACACCTAAGTACATGAAGAAATTCGCGTTAAATCCTCCATGCCCAAGAGCTCCTTTGGCACCAGGCCAAATAGCTGATCCCACTAGCGTCAAACGCGGTGAGGACTTTCCTGATGAATGGGCTAAACGCCAAGCTAAGTTGGCTAAGCAAGCAAAGGAAGCAGTGAAGAAATTCAATGAGGATTCTGCGCTGCTGCTGCTGCCATCGAGGTCTCGCCAAGCCGAGGAAATCGATGCAAAAGAAGTCTGCCAATAAGCCAAGTGCTTCTTCATCTGTGCCCTCACGGCCAAGTTCCTCAGCAGCTCCTTCTAGGCAAATTCCTCGTGAAGAAATTCCTCGACATCTCTTCGTACCATCAAAGTCCTCAGCTGCTCCGTCCAAACCTTCGGTTCCTGTGCATCTCGCGACTTGTCAAAGGACTGCTGGATTTTCAATTGCCTCAGGCACCTCTGCAAATTCCTCAGCTGCTTTCAATTCTTCATCTGGCCCGACGCTGCTGAAGACAAAAGCTACAGCTAGACGCGGTCCTCGGCCCAGTCCAAGGAAGAAACAGCTTGTCGTCCACGTGCCATCTGATGATGAGGCATCTGATGAAGAACTTGAAGAAATCATCAGAGATCGTCAAGCTAGAGCCGCAAGAGCCAAGGGAACAGCTGTGCCACTGCTTTTGGACCCGAAGAAAGTCGTCGATTTCATCGACCTCTGGCACAACGAACCAAATACCCCTCTGCCTGATCTTCCTCTGACACCTGGTCAAAGTCATATGTTGACTCACTTCATTGCTGAAGAAAAATGGAAGTTCGAGAAGGCAAAGGAAATCAAGAAGGCTCAATATAAGAAGGAGAGGTTTCTGAAGAAAAATGTTGTCAAGATGACACCTGAGGAACTTCTTCAAGTCCAAACTGAAATTCAGAACCTCAGCAAGAACTTTGACACGTACTATGCTGATTGGCAAGTTGTCAAGACCAGATTCATCAATCTGACGAAGAATCTCACAAGTGTTGCAACACCAGTGCAACATGAAAATCCTCAGGCTGAAGCATCTGCTCAGCCTAATGAAGAAAATGCCAGCAACGCTGAAGCTCAGCCTGCTGAAGAAAATGCTGAATCCAGGGCTGATGAAGAAATTCCAGCCGCTGAAGAAACTGCCAGGGCACCCACTAGTGGTGCACCTGAAGAAATTGTTCATCACAGGGGAACTGCATCAGTTGCTCCTGAAGAAACTGCCCCAAATTCCTCAGCTCCTCCTGCACCAACCCCAGTTTCAATTCTTCCATCTGCTTCGGATGTGAAGAAAACCAAGGCAGCAGAACGAGCTGCTGTGAAGAAGAGAAAAGCATCAGCTGCGTCAGATTCTTCGGCTGCGAAGAAAATGAAGCCAATGACCAGCTCAGTTGAAAACCCGATTGATGCTATTCCAATTTCCTCCATACCTTCAAAGGAAGTGGTTCCTTTTGGAGAAGAATATGAAGTGCCGACCGGATCGATGAAGAACATCAATCTCCTGCTCGTCGAGAAAATTGATGAGAAATTGAAGTGGAAGCTGTCCCTTCAACCCCGCCGTTCCCTCATCGGACCATGAAATTCCTCAAGATGGTGCCGAGGAAATTGAAAATGAAGATGTGGATATTGGATGCACCACTCCGGTAATCAATGATGATTTTGGGAAAATCAACATCCCAATACTCCGCTCTTCACCCCGCTTCAACAAGTTCCTCACTCCCACAGACTGTCCAGATCGACTCAAGAAAATCAACCCACGAGTCCTGTGCATGAAGAAATTCCAGCCACTAGTGCTGATGAAACTGCTGCTGCTGCTGAAAATCCTCGATCACAAGTTGAGGACCAAGAAATTCCTCAAGTGAAGAACCTGAACTTACGATTCTGAGGTGGTGATGCAACTGACTGACACCCCTCTGCCAAAGCAGAAGAATCCGTTCTCGACCAAGCAAAAGTTCAAGGCCAAGGATTTCTTTGCTGAGCATGTGTTCTTCACTGAATATAGTCGCTATGATTCTGCTCGGATTAGGAAGAGGCGCTTCTGGACTGCCAGTCAAGCCAACTTCTATTCCTCAGTGCTTTTCAACAAGGACAAAATCTTCGATCATGCTCATATTCCTCATGTGGATATGGAGTCGCTGCCAGGCTTTGAGCCCGTCCTAAGTGTTCTTCACGATGCAGGTCTTCTCAACTTTTGCACTGATATATGTGATTGGAATGAAGAGCTAATTCTTCAGTTCTATGCAACACTGCACATCACCGGAGACGCTGAAGATGTGACTTCATGGGTCTTGGATTGGATGACCGAAAACACCCACTACAAGGCACCAGCAAGTGAATTGCTTCGTGCCCTTCCACTCAGTCCTCCAGTTGATGGTGCACGTCGCATCTATGAAGAAAAGGAACTTTCAAATCACTATATGCAAGTGCTGATGAAGCCATTGAAACCAAGGCAAGCTCCAAGGACCAAATTCCTCGTCAAGGAATTGCTCTATGTGCCTCGAACAGTCTATCGAATTCTGACGAAGACTATGAGTCCTATCAAGGGCCACGACTCGAATGATGAAGAAGTCGTTGGCATCATGAAGAATATGCTGTTCAACATCATCCATGGCGTTCCCGTCAATTTCCATGATTTCTTCATGAGGACTCTGGCTAACATTGCCATGTCACCTTTTGAGCTGAAGCCTTATCGCCTTGGATTATGAGATTCATCAGTCAAGATCTTCACTTTGAATTACAAAGCTGACACTTTGAACCACTGCAGCTACCTGCCCCCTATCGAAGTCCTCAAACGGCCAATTGCCTCAGCTGATGAAAAGGGAAAGGCTGTTGCTGTGATAGATGAAGGCATTCGTCCATTGGATGGACAGTTTATAAAGCAGCATCTTACTCCACCAATGATGACTCGCCACACATGACTCAAAGCAGCAAATACCTCGCCAAGCATAGTCCTCAAGCTCTCGCACCTGTGGTGATGACTGATCGTGAGTTACTCCTCAGTCTTCATCAGAAGGTTGATCGCAATCACAAGTGGGTCAAACGTCAGTTTGGCACTCTTCTTTACAACATGACCTCAACTCACAATGCAGTGAAGAAAAACCACTACTATCTTCATGAAACCTTCAAGCGCACCTGGGCTGTTCTTTCACATGTCTACAATGAAGAAGAACTGCAATCAATGGGACTCAAGGAAGAATTTGACTGGTCTGCACCTCCTCCGAAGAAATTCAAGAAGGTCAAAGTTCCTTCCTTGGTGGCCAGCTCCTATTCTTCATCTCGCGACACTGATGAAAATGAAGATTTGGAAGACACTGCTGCTGGTCCTACTTCAACGAACAACCCGACAATCTTTGGCGCTCCGTCTTCAACTTGAAATTCTTCAAGAGCGTTAGTCCTCAGTTTTGATCCTTTTGGTCATTCGATGACAAAGGGGGAGAAATTTGAGTTAGTCTTCAAGCGGGTCTCGTTTTTGTCTATATACTATATTTTATTAAGTTACAACTCTCGTTCTTCTGAAACCTTTTATTGGATCGAGTTGTAATCTTAAACCCGATGGTGCTTTGATAATTTTGATGCTTTATGCTTTTGCTCTATGTTGATATGCGTTGATCCTTGTTATGCTCTGATTCTCATGAAAAGTTTCAAATTCCTCATACGCATTGGGCTCTGATGCATTATTTTGCATGCTCTGCATATCATCAAGCACCATATTTCATCATGCATTTCAAATTCTTCATACCATATGTTAAATGCGTGTATGAATTACAAGATATAGGGAGAGATCTCCATGATTCAATTCTTCAAATGTGCATTGCCTCAAAAGCAATTTCCTCACTATGCACACCTTCAGGGGGAGTTCTTCTATATCTTGCAATCAAAATCCTCATTATCAGTATTTACACTTCATATATTTATCCCCGTTGAAAACTTAACCTATGTTGTCATCAATCACCAAAAGGGGAGATTGTAAGTGCATCTAGTGCCCTTAGTGATTTTGGTGTATTGAAGACTTATAGGTTAAGTAACTAATGCGTTTGTGAGTGTACACAGGTCTATAAGTCTATGAGGAGTTTGATATTTACAGAGAAAGTCGACCCCTAAAAATGAATTTCTTCATTTGAAGAATTTGATATTCTGAAGACTTTTTGAAGACTTTGAAAGTGAAGAAATTGGTGTGATTCTGAAGACTTGGTATTCGCTTGAGGAATATGAAGCGTGAAGACTTTTGTTTTCGTAGTTTCATTTTCTCTTTCTTGAGTCATAGGAAACACCGTACTGTTAAAGGGGGTCGAGGAAATACTAAGGAAAATTTTCCATTTGATGCTCAACTCAAAATCCTACACCTACCAATCCCTTGAGTGAAGCCTTTGAAATCTCATACAGTTCAGTCAATTTCTTGATGTGAGACGAAGCTCTTACAGTCAATGAGGAATTTGTTCGATCGAGGAGTTAGGAATTCGCCAGGCGAATTGCCTACACAATGAGGAACATGATAGCCCCGAGGAATTTGATATTCCAATTTCCGACCGTTCTTTGTCTTGGCCACCTGTCCCCAAAATATCTCCACCTAACGGTCATATCATTGAAGGGCATTTATGTCTTATCATGTCGGGCTGCTCCCTAGGCTATAAATAGCCCCCTACAACCACTAGTTGGTTGGCTGCTCGAGAGAACTTGACACTTGTCATTTGAGAGCAACCCATCCTCCGAGGACTTTGAGCGAAAATCATCAAGTGAGGAAAAACCCAAAGTGAGGAAAATCCCAAAACCAAACCCCAACAAACCCAAAGTGATTGAGCATCATCAAGAAATTGATCCCGTGGATCCGATGCTTTTACCTTTGAAGACTGTGCTTCTTCCAGACGGTTAGGCGTCACGGTCTAGAGCATCCAAGAGGAATTGTGGATTGCCGGGTGACCAAGTATGTGAAGGTTTGGAAGTCGCTCAAGACTTACCACGAGTGATTGGGCGAGGTCTGCGTGACCTTAGTTCAAGGAGAATACGGTGAGGACTTGGTGTCTGAGCTGCGTGCTCGGATCGGGTGTCCGGACTGCGTGTCCTCGAGTTTAAATACTCACCGCTCCAACCAGACGCATAACCGAGACAGCAGTTGGAACTGGTCTACCAAATCATTGTCTTCACCAACCTAATCGGTTCTATTTCCTCAACCCTTTCATTTCCTCATTCTTGTGTTGAGTGTTTGTCATATCTGTGTTTGAAGACTTTGATGAAGACTTTCTCAATTTCCTCAGTTCAATTTCTTGATCTGTTTGTCTTCATCTTGTGTTATCCTGTGATTTCTTCTTGTACTCTGTGATTGTCTTCATTTCATCATGATGACTATGCTTGTAATCTGCTATGTTTACTTCTGAGTACTTATTCCGCTGCATGTATTTCTTCGCTAAGGAATTTCCTCACCGGCAAATTCCTCAGTGAAGAATTTGTAATATTCATAAAAATCGCCTATTCACCCCCCCTCTAGTCGATATAACGCACTTTCATACCCTAATCATGATTCATCCTATTCAGCGAGGTTAACTTGTTCAAACATGCATGAAAGTGCCATAAACAGATTCTTCATATTTTTCTGATCATTTTTCATATATAAATTATTTCATTTGGAGTTACGGTTGAATTTCTATGATTTTTAGAAGTTTAGGCAAATTTCTGGAATTTCCTGAATTATATTAAATCCAGAAAATGGGTTATTGTGTCAGCATGACATCACTGTGACGTCAGCAAGTCAACTGGGCGCCCCAGGTCAAACCTGACCTGTGGGGTCCATTGGTCAGCGTCTCAGGCTGGTTTAGGTGGATGACATGTGGGTCCAGTCAAAGCTGACTTGGCAAAGGTCAAACTGGCACGTGGGGTCCACATATATTAGTACTAAACTTAACTGAAATTTAACCAAAGTAATTAGGCTCAGGGTCCCACACGTCGGTGGCTCTAGAGGGGTGATTAGCGGGCTCATTAGCAACTAATGATATCGCCACGTCGGCCTCGCCGGAATCTGGCCGGCGGCGACCAAAACGACGGTGGCGCGGCTCGGATTTGAGCTTCGGGCGGTGGTTTGGCGCGCTGAGCGCACCGGGAAGGAGCTCTTGCACTCGCGCATCTGATGGACCAGACGGGTGGTCACGGGCAGCGGAATCTCGCCGGCGACGAGCTTTGGCGGCGGCCGGAGTTCGGGTTCGGCGGCGCAGGCCTACGAGAGGACGGGAGGGCTGGCTAAGGGGCTCACCGAGCTCCGAGGATGCTAGAACACGGTTCGTGCTCGGTTTAGCTTCTTGGCTGCAAAGGACGGCGCGACATCGCCCGGCGGCGTGGGGTTCTCAGCCAAGGCGGGCTATGGCCTAGGGGTCGAAAAGAGACCAGGGGAGAAGGGAGGGCGACTCGGGGCTCACCGTGAGTCCGTTTGGAGGGTCAGTGGGCTCAAGGGCGGCCGGAGTGCGGCGAATCGACGGCGAGGGGCTCGGGTGCCCGAGGTTGGAGATGACCGCGATGACAATGAAACACACTAGATTCAGTACGAAGAAAAATGCATCAACGGCGGCGGCTGCCATCCTAGGATTACCTGCGACCAAGGGACTTGGATTTATCGGGGATGGATGAAGAATTCGTACCTGGTTCTCCATGAGAAAACCCTATGCAATCGACGAGCGGGGGTTTTCTCTGAACAAGCAGACGAGGGAGAAGGGGATTCAGGCCCAGTGAAATATTGCCACTTCATCCGTCCAGCTTACTGCTAAAGCTGGAAAGGGGGGGTTGTGATTTGACGGCTCATTGGGCATTACAGCGGCGCTACGACCGGGGTGTGTCTACGGTGAAGCTGTGCACTCTAATTTGTGCATATGGCACGTGGATCCCGTTGCCGGTTGCCCCACATATCAGCGAAAGGAAGTACAAAGACAGGAGTAACTAGTTACACATAAATATATTTTTTGACAGAGAGATACTCCCTCTGTAAAGAAATATACAAATCTTTTATATCACAGGCTCACCTTGCCGAGAAATATACTCCCTCTGCAACGAACGGGCATTATGGGGGTTCAGCTTTTTTTATGGGGGTTCAGCTGAGAATATAATACTCAGATATGCTCACGGTTCTGGAGTTTGGGCCGTATGCCGACCCTGCATGTTTGGGGGCCCATGTGTTCTACCTCAGCGCTTTTCATATTGCAAGCGATCGGTACTGCGCTGGTTTTAGATCTTTGTCATAAAGGCGAATACACAAAATTGAATAAAGCACGGCAATTGTTGGAATGAAATCGAACGACAGTTCCTAACCAGCAATCAGAGTTGCAATTCTATCAACGATATACCATGTGATAAATAATACTGTCGTACTACTTATACACACAGGACACTTGTTTCACCATGCTAGATTATTACATCAAAATCTCTCGGAGGATAGATCAGTTCGGCGCTTGCGTCTGCTCTTGAAGAATTTCAAAGTTGATTTGGACCAGCTCTCCTTGCCGAGAAAGTTCGATTTTGACATCATCCCCTACCGCAAGATATGATTTAGATTTGAACCTTGACCATCCTTTAGCATCAATCATCATGCGACCATCCTTTGTACTTACGGTATATTGAGCAGTTTCATTCACACAAAGGCTGTGCATGGTAAGAGAAACTTGGCCGCGGTCGCCCGGATAGTTGAATGACTCCCTCGTTGCTCTAGGAATTCTCTGTTTGCAAACAAGAAGACATATCCAAATAGTTAGATCAACACAGTGAATCATGTGAAACAACATGAAAAGAAAAAAGAACGAAGCACTTGGGTGGCCAATGCTTAGCAAGAAGGTGGACATGTCAGTTTGTGTAAGGACTTTGGTATATGAAGTGCGAACTGCAGCCCAGTCTGTTGCCGGTGCAACTGCACGGGCCAGACCAAATGCAAGTGCAAGTGTTGGTGCAGGTGCCGAAGCGCTGCTACTGCGGAGATGGTGCTCCTTGTAGACCTTGTGCGGTGTCGATGCCCGATCCTTGGTGATCAGGTGATCACCGACGCGGTCGGTGCCCAATCCTCACCGGATCGGATCGAGCTGTTGCCGCTGTCAGTGCTAGAGCAACTGCCGGTGCTCGATCTGTGCGAGACAGCGGCGATCGTGTCTGGTCTGCTATGATCAGCTTTCTAACTTGACTAGGATCCATGACCGTGATCCAGTTTTTTTCTTCATTTCTTTTAAACGCGAGAAGGACTAATTTTGGTGTTTTTGTTAAACCAAACTGCAGTTCATCATAGGGATTTAGCTTGTACTCAGACAACAGACTGATCCAATTTTTTCCAGTAATATAAGTGATGGACAATGCCTTCGTTACTGACACGACATAAGAAGTGAAACCTGCAAAAATAGCCATCGTAGAGCAAACCAAACGGTTTATTCTGTGATGAATGTCACATGGCAAAACCTGCATCGTAAAATTGCAGGAAAAGAAAGAAAACATGACATTAAATCAATAAGATTTAGACAGTAAATCAATAAGATTTACTTGATGTGACACGAGTGAATCCTTACCAGGAAATCACTATGTTGAAGTACTAAACAGAAGATTGATCGTCCAACTACGCGTGGCATGCAGGGGCCCCGCCTACTCCCACAAGCAGGACAGTCCAAAGGTCGTGACAAATCGTATGGACCGAACATCCATGGGACTGGAAATCCTGGTGGGTGCGATAAACCCTGCAATGCATACAGATATTGGAGTGTAACCATAATTGATAAACCGTCCTCACAAAAAATATGATCTGGATACGTCAAAATGTACAGACTGAATTGAGTGGATAGACATTAACATAGACCGTTCTCAGGACTGACCACACACCAAAAGCGACAATACTAATAAACAATACAGGGTTCACAAACACAAATCAAGTACTGAACAATTGTACTTACTACAGACAAGCAAAGTTGCACTAACTAAACTCTGCAGACTATTTCTTGCCACCGACCTACGGGATGAACCCCGCATAACTGAATAGGCCATGGACTTCGTGTGAGATGTCTACATGCACCATCACCATCTTGTCAACCTTGGAGAACCTAACAGAGTGGTCTTTCCACTCATAAACATGATGATGAAGACATGTCGCATCAGATTTGTTGGGAAGCTTTACAAGAACCTCACCCTTCATAATCGAAGGCACAACCAGGAAATTGTTGTGGTCAAGTACAACCTCGAGAACACGCCCGACAACAATGCTACAGGAAAACACTAGTTCAGGACACGTGGCGACAAGGACACAACAACTGGATAGTTCAGCAGTAGAACTCATCATCAGGTCTTCCAGTTCACACGGCATGACTTTGAGAACTTCGTCTCCACCACGGACCTGGTTCTAATTCAAACAGAAACCATATTTCATTACTACCTCCGTTCAGAAATATAAGATGATTTTCGATATTATACTCCATATATGACTACATATACGCACAGAATGAGTGAAATAAGACACTAGAACATGTCTTCAAAGGCATGAGAGCAGAGGGATTACATGCAATATCCATAACACAAGATGCTGAGGCAAATATACCCTCTTAAAAGGTAGCATTGATGTTCATAAAGTACTCCCTCCTTCCCAAAATTCTTGTCTTAGATTTGTCTAGATATGGATGTATCAAGTCACATTTTAGTATTAGATACATCCGTATCTAGACAAATCTAAGACAAGAAATTTGGGACAGAGGGAGTAGTTGAAAGTAATCTATAAGAAATCAGTGTCAACCTCTCGCATGTTTTGGTCAAAAGAGGAATTTAGAACCGTCATTTGGCACACAAAAATCACATGCAAGATCACCCAGAAAGTTGTACTACCAGTACTAGTACTGCATGTTAGATGAAAAAACACAATCAAGATCGAGAAAAAGATCGTCAACAAGAGACATTACCTGGACTTGCTTAATGAGGGATCCCGAAGAGGGGGGCTTGGACAGGGTGATGGCTTTGAGCTTGTCTATGGTAGTGTCGGCGGGGTGCTTGCGCTTCTTCGTACCATGAGCCTCGACGGTTTTGGCCAGAGCCATAGACATCACGTCGGCCGGTGCTCCGGCGTCCATCCAAGAGAGGAAGCTGAGAGAGAAGAGTGAAAGGAGGAACGAGATGAGGGAGAAGCGAAGCGAGTGGCGGTTTTCTTCAAGAGAGGAAGCTGAGAGAGAAGAGTGAAATGATGATTGCTTCGTCCATACAACGTACTGCTGGAAGGGGGGGGGGGGGGGTTTGTGATTTGACGGCTCATTGGGCATTACTGCGGCGGTTCGATCGGGGTAGTCTACCGTCACTCTACTACGGAGTAATTTAGTGCATGGCTAGTGGACCCAGGTGCCGGCTGTCCCACACATCGGCGAAAGTGAGTAATTTAGTGCATGGCTGGAGGAGGATCCTCACGGTAGAGCGTGTCCACTGTTTTTCATTCTGAAGAAAAAAATGATTACAGCAAGCGACGTTATAGGGGGTGCGAACCCTTGTCTCAGAGGAGGGGGGTGGCTTATATAGAGTGCTCCAGGACCCCAGCCATCCTCCATTACAAGGGACTTAATGTACATAAAGCAGGGGAATTACTGATAATGCCAGCCTTAAGTGTTATTAATGATCTTGAAGACTACAAAGTGAATGTCGACCGTTGCGATCTTGAGTGACTCCTGGCCTTGATGGGTCGAGTGATTCCTCATATGGTCGAGTGACAACAGGCAGGGGGACGCCCGAGTGATATGACTGGTCGAGTGGATTGCACTCGACATCTTTGACTGGGGGTTCTTCGTTGCCTCTTGAACTTCTTATCTTCTAGGGTAGTGACCTTGGGTAGGACGTGTAGGTCAGGCCTATGACCCTACCCCAGGTGTATCATCATCAGTAGCCCCCGAATGGATTGAGGTTTGAATGGAAAATATGCTGAAGTTAATCTTGCTCCGAGCTTCGCATCTCGCGAGTGTCTTACGCAGGACGGAGGCTCACGTTGGTACTTCAGCATTGATTCAGTCACCTTGATCTATTCAGAGAGTTGCCGACTGAACTTGTTGTATCATCTGCCGAGTGCTGTCTTGGGGTGCAGAATCTTTGGCGCGATTGATAGCAGTGTATCCCGGATTTCACGGGATACAAAATTTCGGGGAAGCACGCGGGACAGGGCGCACCGAAGTAAGCGGGGCGGATAAATAGTAGTGCCTCGATTTCCGCACCACCTTTTTCGCCATGTACGTTGCGCACGACTGTTGCGGGATTTGACAGGATCGCCTGGTCCCACACGTCAGCCACTCGGAAGTAGCCCTTTATAAGGCGACGGGGCCGAGGCGTCTGCACTGTGCACGCCCGTTTCTCTTTCTTCTTCCTCTGCTTCTTCACCGCATCTAGTTCTTCTGCTCCCGATGCTGCCGCTCTGCCACCATGGTGAAGGACAAGACGGGGGCGCTGGAGCGTGCGAAGAAGGCGACGGGGGCGGAGAAAGGCAAGAAGCAGAACCGTGGGTCGTCATCGCGCCCGGGGCTGCCGCCAAGCTGGATCCAGGGCGATTGGATCCGGTCTTTGCTCCAGCAAGAAGATCTGGATGAGCTGGCGGAGTCCGGGCTGATCGCCAAGGGTGCAGCAAGGCTGCCGTAGGGGGAGACGGAGCCGCATCCTTGACCGGGTGAGTGTGTACTGCTCGCCACCCACGTCGACCGGGGTTTTTCGCTCCCTCCGCACCCCTTTTTCCGGGGCTTCCTGAACTTCTTCGGTGCCCAAGTCCACCATTTTTCTCCCAATACCACCACGTACCTTGCCGCGTTCGTGTCGATGTGTGAAAACTTTTTGGGGTGTCGACTGCACTGGGGCCTTTTCAAACATATTTTCACCATCCGTTCCCAGTTGGTGAAGAAAGCGAAAACGAGTGACTCGAAAACCCATGTCATCCAGATGTGTGGGGGTTTGGGTATCCAAAATAGGCAGAGGAGTTCTTTCCCCGCCATGACTCTCCCTGAATCGGTTAGAGGTTGGCAGTCGACCTGGTTCTACTGCCAGGACCTCCCAACTCCAGGTCAGTAGACTGGCCTTCCCCACTTCACTTTGACCGTGTCCAGACTCCTTCTCCACTGAAAGTAACTGCTGCTGAGAACGTGGAGACGAAGATGTTGGTCGAGAAAGTGGTCCAACTGATTAATGAGGGTGTCACTGGCATGGACCTGCTGGAAGTATTCCTCAGTCGATGCATCCAGCCTCTTTAGGTCGTGACCATCCCATGTGGTTGTACTCAGGGTCCGACGACACCGCTCGTGTTCATCCAGATGAAGTGCCAGCCAAGACCATGGCCATGTGGTTGAAGAGGATCACAGGCAACCAAGACAACCCCAGAGGAGCCAGGCGAGTCATCCCCTTCAGTGACGACAATCAGCCCGACAAGGTATGTTCTTTATTCCGACTGTCTTTGCATACACATTCTGACTGTACTTGATCTCGACTGACTTTTACTCGAATTTTTGTCTTGTAGGTTTTCACTGACATGTACTCGATGCCCAACGGTGAACAAGCTCTGGAGCAAGAGCAGGAGGGAGAGGCCAGCGCGGAGGAGAGTGGCGAATGGGAATCTTCGGATGAAGACGAGGAGGAGGAGAGTGAGGAGTCGGACGACAAGGAAGAAGTAAACTCACCGCCGTGCTGCGAACGCTGATCTAAGCAACACCATGACCCGGCGGGCGGGCGTGGAAAGAACGTGGCTCCAAGTACCCACACGCAGAAGCGCACTCGGGCGTCGACTCCGGAGCCAACAGAGAAGGCGCCAAGCAGCCCAAGGTTGCTCCTCCAAAGACTTATAAGACTTTCCACGGATCAAGATGGACGTCCCTGTTGCTTCAAGGTGAGTGTCTTGCTTGCATTTATCTAGGCCGACTGAAGTTTTTGTTCTGACCAAACGGGTCATGTATCTTTCTAGCGCAACCTCTGCTGCAACTGACATGGATATCGACAAAGCTCTAGGAGACGAGGAGACCGACGACGCGGCCACTTCCCGAGTTGGTAAGTCCGTTCGACCAGGCTTAATTTAGTTAAGTGGGTTATCAGCCGACTGAATTTCCAATGTTTTTCTCTCTCTGTAGTTCCGCGAGAGGTCGTCGTGCTTCATGATGATGATGAAGAAGAAGTGCCTCTACAGGAGAGAAGGAGGAGAGGTGGGGGCTCGAGCAGGAGAGAACTTGAAGTTCAAGTCCCTCAGTCGATGCCAGCGCTTGAGGCGGTGGTCGAGCGTTCCGGAGATCCGGTTCGGACCAACGTCACATTTGCCAGCCCGTTGACAACTGATCGTCCGTCGGGGTCGACTGCTCCGGTTACTGCCGCTCCAGTGCAACTCCACTGGTCTGACCTAGTAGCTGCTTCGGCTGCCTTGGAGCCATCACTCTTCACTTCGTATCAGACCCCAGACGATTTGCCAAGTGCTGCCAGGGAGGCTCTTCGCCAGGTGAACCTTCATGGAGCAGGTGAAGGTGATGCACGAGGCCAGTCAGGTGGCTTATAACGCCAGCACCGCCCTGCAGACCAATGTTAAGGTCAGCAAATTCCGACTGAACTTTTGAATGCTGTTTTATATCCGATCACCCACTGGGGTGTGCCTGTGTTTAGAGTTTAGGAAATCTTACACTTCACTCGACTCGTGCTGAGTCTTAGTAATCTGTCTGGACCAGTGGGGGCACGCCAAGTGCACCCACTAGGTGTAGTCCCCGAGACCACGGTCGACTGCTGACAGTCGGCTGAGGTCTTAGAATCTTCTCTCTTTTTTTTGACTCACGCTGGGTAGACCATGTTGAGTGTTGATCTAAACCAGTGGCACTACAAAAAAAGACACATCCGTGACACTTTGGGCCGAACGAATTTTTTTCTGTCATACATATGACACTTCTATGACGATAATTGTGACAAAACCCGGTATCATCATAGATGTGGTGGGCTCCTACTTATATGACAAAAAATCATGACATAAAATGGGATTTTCGTCTTGGGCGGGCCAGAGACGCAGCTGCATGACATTCTTTGGGCCGTCCACGACGGAAAAAACCGTGGTAGAAGCGAGGGGGAGGAAAATTTCGGGGAGTTGCCAGTTACGGTGGGAGGTCGGGGCCCGAGCGATGCGCGTTTCTCTCATACGTACGCGCGTGTGTGCGAGGCGTTAGATCTAACTGAACCCGAGCGAGGCGTTGGGCTCTAATTGAACCCGGCGATTACCTGCAGCTCACTACGTTCTTCGAACCCGGCGATCGATCGATGGCTGTTAATCGAACCCGATGGAGCGATTCGCCGCTATTGCTGCTAATCAAGCCAATCGATGCTGCCTGCATGATGAGCAGTTAGCGTTGCGGGGGTTGGATGAACAAGGAGCGGTGGCGTTGCCTCTGGATGAACAGGAACCCGTGGTGTGGAGGGCTGGATGAACAGTAGACGGTGGAGGGGTGGCCATGGAGGGGTGGCCGTGGAGGGGTGGTTGAACAGGACCCCGTGGTGTGGATGGCTGGATGAACAGTAGACGGTGGAGGGGCGCCAGTGGAGGGGTGGTTGAACAGTAGCCGGTGGGGTAGCGCATGGTGGAGGCTGGATGAACAGGAGCCCGTGGAGGCTGGATGAACAGGAGCCCGTGGAGGCTGGAGGAGGTCGACGGTGGAGATGAACAGTATCCCGTGGAGTCCCGTTTTGCGGTGTGCCACACCCCTCCCGATGAACAAGACCCCCGTTTTGACCGTAGGAGGTCCGTTTCCTCTGTTTTGCGGTACGCCACACCCCTCCCGATCAACAGGACCCCCGTTTCGACCGTAGGAGGTCCGTTTCCTCCATTTCGCGGTACACCACACCCCTCCCGATCAACAGGACCCCGTTTACCCGTAGGAGGTCCGTTTCTTCCGCTTTTGATGCGCCCACACCCTTCCGATCAACAGGACCCCGTTCCGAATGTAGGAGGTCCGTTTCCTCCGTTCTGCGGTACGCCAGGCCTCGTGTCCATCGCCTGTTCCGTCCAAGCCCTCCCGATAAACACGACCACGCATCTCGTTCTAACCCAGCTAGTTGGCTCCCACGCGTTTTGTTGCCTCCTGATGAACACGACGCATTCCGTTGCCTCCCGATGAACACGACTCATTCCGTTGCCTCCCCATGAACACGACGACGATGCTGTTTCTCTGTTCCGACCCAGCCATGTACACGAGCCCTCGCCGTACGTATGCACGAGTAGGCATTAGAGACCCCGCCCGTATGTACACATACGTGGCCATATTTTCTTTCGTGCACCCTGGCCGCTGTACGTACGTGTACATGCTACGTGCGCGCCTCTACTACGACACATGCGCGCCTCTACATCCACCAGTATATATGTACGTACACGTTCGCGACCAGAATGACAACGCTACGTGCGCTTGACCAGGTGGGTCCCGGTATCGAGCACTTCCTTGCCTGCAAAGATGTAGCTGGTGGGTCCCAGCAGTCAGGGGGGCGAATCATTTTTTTGCCCGGACGCACTTCCTTGCGTGCGAAGATGTAGCTAGTGGGTCCCAGCAGTCAGGGGGGCGAATCATTTTTTTGCCCATACGCACTTCCTTGCGTGCGAAGGTGTAGCTGGTGGGTCCCAGCAGTCAGGGGGAAACATTTTTTTTGCGAAATACGGTGGCCCGTCTGGTGGGTCCCCGCTGTCAGGTGGAGGAATAATTATTTTGCGCGTAATAAGGAGGCACTTCCTTGCTGCGGCCGTGGACCCAGCTGTCAGCCTCTCGACGCACAGTACTCTTCCGATGGAAGTCGGTCGTTGACCACATTGACCACGCCGCGCCGAGAGCACCACGGTGGTGGACGACGGCGAGGCCTAGGAACGGGACGACACGGAGGCAGGGAAGACTCGGCAGTTGTTTCCCACGTGGAGGGGAGTACGACTGTACGAGGGTTTACTAGTTCGTCTGCCGTCACCGGAGAATAACAACAGGTGTGGGTGAGTAGAGGGATGGCTAGGCCAGCGATGGGAGTACGGTGGGTCGCTGAGGCCTGCGCGGTAGCACAGCCGACCGCGGGGAGGAGGGAGCAGGCAGTCCCGTCGGCGCTTGTTTGAGCGGATGGAGCAGGAAGAGCAGATATTGAAGAAGCACGACGGTCGTTGGATGGACATCCAACCGTCACTGCTTGTGCATCAACCTTTTTTTTAGGAAAGCCTCAAATCTGTGGAAAACAGCATACATCCCATCTGCCATTATTTCTAATAATTTACAACCCATTTGCTATTTCTTAAGGTTTTTTTGGAGTCCATATTCTTTTTGTTAGCATTACAGCCCATATTGTGGCCACGGTTAAAAAATATACGAAATTTTGCATATTTCGGTGCAGTCCGAACTGTTTTTAATCCCGAAATTTCGACTCACATTCAAACTGATTTTAAAAATAAATGTATATCAATATAAAATCCAAAAAATTCTCCACGCATAAAAATTAATGTAATTTAAAATCTTGAAATGAAAAAAATATATTTGAAACTAATTGCCGGTTTGATGTGTTTTAAAAATGTACAACCCATTTCTCATTACTGATGGGCCATTTTCTCGGCCAGCCGAATGAAAGCTCTCCTCGTGTTGAAAGATTTGCAGCCCAACAGGCCTGACAAAGCGACTTACTTGGCAAATCACAAAAAAACTGGACTGTGGCCGTGGACCCAGCTGTCAGCCTCTCCACGTACAGTACTCTTACGATGGAAGTCGTTCCTTGACCACGTTGACCACGCCACGCGGAGAGCACCACGGCGGTGGACGACGACGAGGCCTAGGAAGGGGATGACGCGGAGCCGGGTAAGACGCGACAGTGGAAGCCCGCGCGGAGAGGAGTACGAGGGTTCACTGGTTCGGCTGTGGTGTGAGGCTGTCGACGCTGCAGGGCCTGGCCAGCGGTGGGAATAGTAAGGGGCGGTGAGGCCTCCGCGGCAGCACAGCCAGCCACGGGAGGCAGGAGCATGCGACATGACCGGCGCTGCTTTGGGCGGCTGGAGCAAGAAGACCAGAGGTTGAAGAAGCACTACGGCCGTTGGATGGACATCGTACGGTCACTGGAGCTAGAATGCTTCATATTGACTAAGTTGAGAAAGCCCTTCATCCCCGTCAACTTAGTAGGCCCACAAGACAGCCTCCCGCCAAGGTGGGTCCCAGCTAGCCGGGGGAGTATTCATTTTTGTGTGCGTAATAAGGAGGCACTTCCGGTGGGTCTGAGCTGACAGCGGGGGGAACGTTTTTTTTGCGAAATACGATGGCCCGTCCGATGGGTCCCAACAGTCAGGGGGAAACGATTTTTTTCGCAAAATACTGTTGGCCCATCCGGTGGGTCCCCGCTGTCAGGTGGAGGAATAATTATTTTCCGCGTAATAAGGAGGCACTTCCTTGCGGATGCCGTGGACCCAGCTGTCAGCCTCTCCACGTATAGTACTCTTCCGATGGAATTTGGTCGTTGACCACACTAACCATGCCGCGCCGAGAGCACCATGGCGGTGGACGACGGCGAGGCCTAGGAAGGGGACGACGCGGAGCCGGGCCACGGGAGGCAGGAGCAAGCGGTAGCACAGCCGGCCACGGGAGGCAGGAGCAGGCGGCACGACCGGCACTGCTTTGGGTGGCTGGAGCAAGAAGACCAGAGGTTGAAGAAGCACCATGGCCGTTGGATGGACATCATACGGTCACTGGAGTATTGACTAAGTTGACAAAGCCCTCCGTCCCCGTCAACTTAGTAGGCCCACAAGTCAGCCCAACAATATGGTGGGTCCCAGATAGCAGGGGGTATTCTTTTTTTGGGCTTAATAAGGAGGCACTTCCTTGCGTGCGAAGATATAGCTGGTGGGTCCGACCTGTCAGCAGGGGGAACGTTTTTTTTGTGAAATACAGAGGCCCTTCCTGTGGGTCCTAGCTGTCAGGTGGAGAAATCATTATTTTGCGCGTAATAAGGAGGCATTTCCTTGCGTGCGGCCATGGACCCAGCTGTCAGCCTCTCCACGTACAGTCCACTTCCGATGGATGTCGTTCATTGACCACGTTGACCAGACCGCGCCGAGAGCACCAGGGCGGTGGACGACGGCGAGGTCTAGGAAGGGAACGACACGGAGCCAGGGAATACTCGGCAGTTGTTTCCCACGCGGAGGAGTACGAGGGTTTACTGGTTGGTCTGCCGTCGCCGGAGAATAACAGCATGTGTGGGTGAGTAGAGGGATGGCTAGGCCAGCGATGGGAGTACGATGGGGCCGTGAGGCCTGCGCGACAGCATAGTCGGCCGCGGGAGGAGGGAGCAGGCAGTCCCGCCGGCGCTTGTTTGAGCGGCTGGAGCATGAAGAGCAGAGATTGAAGAAGCACGGCAACCGTTGGATGGACATCCCACAGTCACTGCTCTCGTGTGTTGACTAAGTTGACACGACGTTGCGTATGCGTCAACCTTTTTTTTATGAAAGCATACGCGTCAACCTGTAGTAGGCGCACAAGTCAGCCTCAAATCTGTGGAAAACAGCATACAACCCATCTGCCATTATTTCTAATAATGTACAGCCCATTTGCTAATTCTTAAGGTTTTTTTGGAGCCCATCTTCTTTTGTTAGCATTACACCCCATATTGTGGCCACGGTTAAAAAGTATACGAAATTTTGCATATTTCGGTGCGGTCAACTATTTTTAATCCAGAAATATCGATTCACATTCAAACTATTTTGAAAAATAATTTAGATAAATATAAAATCCAAATAATTGTCCACGCATAAAAATCAATTGAATTTAAGATCTTGTAATGAAAAAAAATTGAAACTAATTCCCGGTTTGATGTGTTTTAAAAAAGTACATGCCATTTTTGGGCAAACCGAATGAAACTCTCATCGTCTTGAAAGATTTGCAGCCCAGCAGGGCTGATAAAGCAGTATTTCTTAAAAAAATAGAACTGGGCTAGCCATTTTCAGCAAGAAAAAACACAACTGGGCTCATGATGTGGTAAACATAAATAAAACCCTGGCTAGACGGGCCACAGCCCCCTCACAGCCCCGTTGTTACCCTGATCCGCCGCTAAAACTAGTATAAATAACAACTGCTTGTTCCTCAAAAAAAAAAAACTGCGCGACTTGTCGGGTCCCCGTGTCACCGCTCGTGAGTGTAATTCTCTCGCTTATTGACTACGTTGACAATGGCGTGAGCCCCAGATGTCCAACCATTAGGAGGAACCATATTTTGGGCTTGTACTATAGAGGCACTTGCTTGCGTCGCCATGACACCGGTGGGTCCCTCATCATCCTCTCCACGCACAATCATCTCCTTGTTCCTCTCGGTTGTTGACGACGTTGACAATGCAAGAGGGCGGCACACCGCGCACGGCGAGCGAACCAAGGCCGCAAGGCGGAGGACGACAGCGAGGCCTCGGACGGAACAAACAGAGCTTTGAAAATGCGCCGTCCAACGCGGCGGAGGGGAGTACGGGGTTGATGGTTCGAACGCAGTGCGTGTTGGGGCTGACATCGCCGGAGAATAACAGGATGTGTGGGGGAATAGAGGGAGGGACTGGCCAACATTGGAGGGTACGTACGGTAAGGCGGCAGAGGCACAGCCAGCCATGGGAGGCGGGAGCAGGCGGAGCCGACGGGGTGGTTTGGTTTGGGCGGCTGGAGGAAGAAGAAGACAAGAGATAGAAGATACACGACATATGTTGGATGTCAATCCAACGGCTGGTAGGCAGAATCGTTTGTTGACTGGCTAGTAAGTCGACACCACCTTGGATAGGCTATTTCCTCGCGGGTCCCTAATGTCAGAATCCAAATCTGTCACGGTCATGCAGCCTTTCCTATGAAAATTTACAGCCCATTTGATGTGCTAGTTCGAAATAAGTTTGTGGGTGCTGGTGGGGGCTAATCACTTGGCTTCTGTAATGCACAATAAGCTCAAGCAGTCAGCGTGAGTGATGTTATTTCCCTTGGTTGTGATTTGTTACAATATTTCACTCTAAATTAAACGAATGGCAAGCCATTTGCCTTGTTTCAAAGAAAATATGACTGTCACAGCCGAGTTGAAAAGGGCAGGAACATCTAACTCCAGCTTATAAACTATACAAAAGCACGAGGGTTGATTGTTCATCAGGTTTACAAAAAAACCCAGATTGAAAAGGGCAACAATATCTAACTCCAACACTGTTTTTGGCAGTCACAGTCAAATGGATCGGTCAGTTCCGTAGAATGAACATTCTGGGTCGTAAAATTAACTGGATTATGACCACAATATGTTGTAAATAGAAGCCCGGCACGTTCAGAAGCTCTTTTGCCCACCTGAAACTCCCTTTTTTGCTCTTCGACATACCCATCCGTCAAAACCATGCTGCTGATAAACTTAAGCCTGATGGACAATAGTAACCTCGCATTCAGCAGGAAGAATGTGACAAATCTTGTGTTTGCACGGTTGGCTACATATCGTTCTAGCGTTGTTGTCTTCAATGGAATCTCATGAGAAGTGAGAAAATCCCGATGCTTACGAATCCACCGATTGGTTATAACTTTCTTACCCCGTCCTGTTGCCTAAATAGACATGAAGATTGAAAATAGTTAAGGTCTAAAAGAAGAGTGTTGAAAGAGCAACAGCTGAACGGTTAATTTTAGTACACTATATGCTGGCTTCCGATGTGCGTGAAATTATCACCTTTATATACAACTTCTCTAGACATGGAAAGCATTGCAGCAAGCCAATAATCTTGTTCAGATCAAAACTATTCATTTGGATATATAAGATCGTGACAGAATCCAGCACCATTGATAGGCCATCCATGGAGAAACTCTTCATTGAGCATATAACATAATGTTAGTACAAAATGTGTAATCCAAGATGATATATAAATTATGCACTGAAATTTAAAATGCAGCTTATGGTTACAAGTGTAGATGATAATATAAAGTACCTGAAGAACTGTGGAGCCAAACACCATATTGAAATGAGCACATAGATCATGTATTACACCCAAGGTCTCCAGTTTAGGCGCAGAGAGGACGGTTATTTGCAACGGTGAATAACTAGAATCAAGGATCAACCTTTGAAGTGAAGGGGCATCTTGGATGATGAGCTGCCTTCCGTCAAAAGAAATTCCAATTCTTACAAGGTTAGGCGACTTTATTTGGAGACAACCGATTCTAATCTGTGAAAACAAGCACCAAGCACTCCAAATAGCAGGGCAACTGGAGTGGATGATGCCGTGCAATGAGGCCTCCGATATCTGAACCCGCACAAGTGAAAGTTTCTTGATAAATGGGAGTCGAAGGTTTAGTACCAGATTGTGCGGTAGGGAGCACTGCGCAAAGGTGGCGGTGTGGAGAGAGGAGGAAAACCGCGAGATGGACATCGGTGCCGAGGCACAAGTTCATGGCGTTAAATATATCGGTATGTGATTTCAGGGAATAGTAGAACTCAAGCAACTGTAGTTCTGTGAATTGAGGGATTTCAGCCAAAGTCCCACCGTGCAGGGCATGGTATGCTTGCTCGAGTAGCATGACGGGATCAGAGGCTTTGAGCGGAGCCTGGTGGGAGGAGATGATGGCTCTGGGGATTTCAAAATCATTGAAGAGAGATAGCTGACGACAGTCGAGATTAATGGGCACGGCGCGCCATAGAGGGCGCCACCGAATTGAGAGGACTTGGGTGCGGCAGCAATCCTTGGTGGGGAGAAGCGAGATGATCTCCCCAAGGATGGCGTCCAGGAGATCGTTGATGTGGTCCACCCGAGATTCTACGGGTTCCTGGGATCCGGTGGGGGCGCGGTCGCCGCTTCTCCCCATACTGCCGGGTGCGAGATCTACAACATGTGTCGCCGGTGACGGGAGCCTCATCTTCTTGGCGCTGGGGTCAGCCGACTCCATTTTCCTCGAGGGCGTCGCGTCGCGCTCACGGATTTGAGCAGAGTAACGAATAACGAGCCTAGTTGTAGTGCGAGAAAAGAAGAAGGGGAGCTGGGGGTTTTCTGTAGGAGTGAGGAAGAAGGGGAGCTGGGGTTTTCTGTAGGAGTGAGGTGAGGAATTTGGGGGTACAAGTGGAGCGAGCTGACGTGAGGTGGGTGGGAGCGAGGAGGAAGAACAGCACCTATGTTTTTTTGGGGGGGGGGGGTGTGCTGGGTGTGGGTAGCGCCTTTTGAATTGATTTTACTATTCACTAGTTTGGATTGGCTGTTTTGTCTTGGGCCCAGAGAAACAATTACTACTAGTACAGTGGAGACACTCTACAGCTACCCAGAAAAACAATTACTACTAGTACAGTGGAGACACTCTACCTCTTCTGGCTCCTCCTAGATCATTGAAACGTCTCCATCTATTGAATGCCGTTATACTTTTTTTCACCGACATGCGGGCCATGCAGCGCGCGGGCCCAAATGCTATCCACCAAATTAGAAGGCAGTATGCAGACGGAGAGTCACCCTGGTCATAGCGCGGCAGTAACGAGCCGTCGTATCACAGAACACCATCTCCCCGCAGTCTAAGTTTGACGGACGAAGCAACCATCATTTCACTCTTTGCTGATTCCCCTTCTCCCTCACCGTCTTCAAGAAAGGCAACACTCGCATCTGCCACTGTTCTTCTCTCTGAACAAAGGGAAGGTAAGCGGATCTGTGATGTTGGTATATTTTCGTTCAGAAAAAAAAGAACTTTTGCAAAGTAGTAACCGATCCTCACTCTCTTTTTTGTTTCATTGTCATTGCGATTGTGTTTTCCTTTCAGTGGTCTCCTATTATTGGTTAGTTTCATGATGGAACAAGAAAAACCAGGCAAAGATCTGCCGATATTGGAGCAGACGTGGGAGGCTGATCCCCACGAGACAGAGAGCTCCAAGAAGATGGAGGCAGCCACCGAGCCGACCCCAGATACGCTCACGGCCACTACTGAGATGGTCAATGCCCCATTTGAGGTTACAGCCCCCGTGGCACTTCAGGAGTAGTTTTCCCCCTTCGAGGATGTGTCCCCCCACCGAGCTGCCCAAGGTGATTTCCTTCTTTGCCGATCTCGATTGTGGTTTTCCATCTAAGTATGTGGTGATATTTTTTAGAAAAGGAAGTATGTGGTGATTAATAATGCAAAATTTTATTAGCTTCGATGCCATGCTATACATAGTGGTTTAAATAACTTGTGTTTGTTATACTGAAAAGTAATTCAGAATTTGTTTCTGTTTCAAATAGAGCCCTGATGCAGACAAGGATTGTGTGGTTGTGCATGTCACTGGCAATGAGGCGGACGACCTGAATATACGCACTAGGAAAACATAGTTCTTAGGCTGTTGGATCCTGGAAGCCATTTGCGGTTATACCAATGAAGAGGTGTATTCCAGCCTCACTGTTGTCAGGCGTGTTGTCCAGGGTGTACTGAAGCACAAGAAGTTCAAAGCTACTCCTTCCTTTGTGAGGCATACTGTTCTTGTCAAGCTTACACAGGAAGATGACGTGGCATGCCTCCACAAACAAGTTAATCAGTGGCAAGTCCACAAGGTTGTCTTCATGAAGGTTCACAGGATTGAGCTGCTGCGGGACGTCCTCGATGATGTTCATGGCAAGGTCCATCTTGTGTCTAGCCCAAATTAGATCGAGGCATGAAATAGTTGTCCCAGCTAGTGTTTAATAGTAGTTTGGATTGTGTCTAAATATCCGAACCTTGCCTATTATCGACCCCTCTGGGGCTAGTACTCTGTTTGAATTCGTCTATGGGAACTGCTGCTACTTTTGTGTGCCCGTGAATCATATAAGCAAATATCTATATTGTTACAGTGGTTTGTGCAGTTAATTGAGGCCACAATGTAATAAATTCCAAACGTTCAACGCTAGTCCAGCGCTCATGTGGAACACTCACATTAAACTCGTCTTCATAAAAATCTTGAAAAGCATAAGTTAAGCAGTTTTATACATCTCAATGATTCATAGAACATAACAAACATATACTAGTTCACAGCAAAAGACAAAGTTGTGAGAAGGTTTACAAATCAGGAAAAAACAAGCAAGGCTTCTCTGAGCAAAGGGCCTCCCGGCAGGCTTAAATTTCCTGGAGTTCACTCTGGTTTTTTCTTGTTGCCACCATCCAGGATTAGGTTCTCTCATTCCAGAATGACCAATTATAATTGTGGACTCAGCTGGAATGCTGAACTGAACCATGCAGTGTACTGACCAGCTGAAATGCTTGTGCATTCCACTAAATTTAAGCTCGTCCCTGCACTGCAATCAGGAAGTAAAATGTACGAATCAACTTCGTTTAGATTGCGTTGGTCATTCTACCTTAGTTACTAACAATGTAGGGATACCTTGAAGACGGGAGGTTAGACGACGGCAACGAGGGATAGCCATCTCATTTTGCGCAGTTGTACTAAAACTGAGGTGTGTGCTTTTGATCGCGCGGATAGAAGCGATCTGAGACAGACATTCAAACGATATGGAGCAGACATCCCTGTTTGCGCCAAATCTGAAATACGGTTATTTAAACAGTGATGATATTACTACTTTCCCCGTTTCCTCTTAGAACCAAGTCCTAGATTCATGCTACAGCTTTCCCACTTTCTTCCTGTTTGAACCAACGCTTTGAGTTGACTGTATGAACTAGCTTTACTTCTAATAATAGTAGAAGTCTAGGTGGCTTTGGAACAGCGGACGGAAGTAGAAAAGGATCCACACGAAGGGGGAAGAGCTGGGGCAGTAGAGCAAGGCAGGTTTCGAAGGAATATATACCTGAGGGTCGTCGGCATGGGGCAAAGACGACGTCGGGAGGCCCCATCTTGGCCACAATACCACAGGGAGGAAGAAGGGGTCGGAGGCCCTCCCGAACCGGCGCTCTCTCAGAGAGAACGGCACGGCCGCCGATCAAGATGCGCGGGCAGCCGTTGGTCTCCTCCCTCGCCGCCGACAACAGCGTGAATGATGCACCTACACCCCCTGCCCCGGTCGAGGTTGTCCGGCCGGATTTGTGACCAGCCGTGAGCTGAGAGAGAGAGTGTGGCCACCTATGTCTTGCTAAGATCTGGAGAGCATGAGAGTGTGAACGAGAGGAACCCTAGTAAAGCAAGCGCTAAGGCTCCTGCTTTTATATATAGTGGAGTGATTTTGTTGTACCGGCTTCAAAGAAATGCGATCCTACGTGTACCCGCGAGTGGGTGTGAGAGAACTAGTGCGTGCGTGCACCGCTTCTCTTCGTGAGAGTACAATATATACTATGGCCAAAGAACGTTCCCCGCAAGAGTAATAATATAAGTGTGTGACGTGTGAGCTAAAATAAAATGTTAGCGCCGTCTTTTGTTTTTAGAAGTTACGAGGTAGGTTGTGAAGAGCACATATGTGCGTGGCGTCTACCTGCAGATAGACGATGGGTGCCACGTCTTGAGTCTGTGAGAGGACTCGGGGGAGTTGTGACACGTGAGGGTGCGTGTGCGTGAGAGAGAGGGGGGCACGTATCAGTGCAATGCATGCGTCCGTAAATCATTATCCGACAAACGTTCTCCATAAGCCTTTTCCCGATTTAACGCCGTAAGAACCGTTAGATCGGCATCCGGCGGTGTCGGTTTGCCATGTCATTTAACAAAACAGCCACTCCTCCTACACACAAATCTTCCACGTGAGTGTTAGCAACTGCCGTATGCTCCCTCCGTACCGAAATGCACTGCATATGGCTTTATTGAAAATTAGAACCTCGCAAACTTTTACCGAGTTTTCGTGTACCAAATTGCACATGTAGAATACCCTGTATATATCATTTCATTCATCTTCGAGAGGTAACTATAAAGATGGGTGAGGAGTCTACAAAGAAAGACCATCGTATCGCCCGCAGTAATTTCAACCATCCTTTTGTGTCGAGGAATATCATAGGAACTCTATATGATATGATTTTTATAGGATTTTTTTCCTTTAGAGCCAATTGGTTCATAGGAATAGATTCATATACTCTACATTTCAAAGGAAATAAACATGATATCATTTCTATAGCTTTAGAGCCACTTGGTTCATATGAATGGATTCCTATACTCCCTTAATTTCAAAGGAAAATTAACATTAGTGTATATTCAATAGAAAAGTTCCTATGATATGAACCAAATTACAACTCTTTACTAATCCCTCCTCATAGGACTTGAGATACATGTCATCTCTAGATTCAATAGAAAAGTTCCTATGATGTGAACCAAATGACATCTCTTTTCCAATCCCTACTCATAGGAATTGAGATCCTCCATGTTATCTCTTCCCTACAACTTCCATGTATACATCTTATATTCCTAAATAGATAGTACAACCCACTAGTAGCTTTTTTCCAAAACATGCAACTATGGCACAAGAACTATATAGTGTGCAAATAACTTTGAAAGATGGTCGCTGGATGAAGCTATCCCGACAGTGCAGAGATGGGCAAATCCGAGCACTACTGGCCGTTGGATATCATCAACATTCCACCAGATCTGCCACATGTACTATTTAGGGGACTCCATGGTTGAACTTAAGCATAATGCACAAACCTCAAAACACAAGCACTTCTCCTTTGTTCTAGAATCTTCTGTCATAATTGATTATTTTTTTCTAAATGAATTGCCATTATGTCACGACCGGTTTTCCAATAAAATGTTTATTGAGAAACCGACCTTTTGAGTCCAGTACGAGGAAAAATCCTCCTGACTGGTAGACAAAATCTTGATACAATAAGCCAGTAGCATTAGAATATATTACAGGGTCGAGCTGGGGTGCTCAACCATTTGTTACAAGCACGCCAATAATTATACATAATGGCGGATAGGACACAATGGAGTGGGGTGGCATACTACTGACTCGAGGTAAAGTGGTGGTGGAATAACACAGTGGAGTGGATAACATGACTCCTACACTGGCGGCTCATCGAGCGTCGAGGTGAGGCTCGATGAATTTATTTGGGTAGCAGAAGCGGAAGTAACATAGTGACCAATCCAGGGTCGCACGAGACTGACTAAGATTCCTCTAGGCGTCGGACTCGCTTTTGAACTCTTCATCCATGAGATCGCCTTCGTCAGCATCTGGCCAAATCAACAAGCCAGGTGAGTACTTTGAAAGTACTCGCAAGACAGTTCGGACATAAGATATAACAAATGCATGCATGAATGCGTCATGAGCAATATGTAATGTACATTCAAATGATGAACTTGCACGACATTATTTAGTAAAAAGGAAGTTAGGCGGTAGTCCTCCCGAAATCCACAAAAATAACTGAAAAATCGATCGGGTGTCTGAAGCGACGCCTCAAAAGGTGGACAAATAAATAGAACATGCCGCAGTCGGGCGTCTAAGCGACACCACATAAAGGGCTTATATTGAAAGCAAATAATATCGTGCCCGCGATCGGACGTCTGGCGACATTGCGAAAGGGCTTATATCAAAGTAAATAACAAAAGTGCCACGATCGGACGTCGAGCGACATCGCGAAAGGGCTTATATCAACGTAAATAACAAGAGTGCCACAATCGGACGTCTGGCGACATCGCAGAAAGGGCTTATATCAAAGTAAATAACAAGAGTGCCACAGTCGGACGTCTGAGCGACATCGCAGAAAGGGCTTATATCAACGTAAATAACAAGAGTTCCACAGTCGGACGTCTGAGCGACATCGCAGAAAGGGCTTATATCAAAGTAAATAACAAGAGTGCCACAGTCGGACATCTGAGCGACATCGCAGAAAGGGCTTAAATTCATTATTCATATCTGTTAGACTTGCAGGAATAATGCTCATAGAAAAATTATTCAACACAAGATAATAAACGGGTTAGTCCATCCATAGGAATAAACATATAACCGGACTTAACACTCATATGGTTCTCCGGAGTTTCTGTCACCGAGACTGACACTTGACAAGATAAGATGAACACAACACTTGGACATGGATAAGATGATTTCAAGGATTATTGATTCTGCAGAGTTTGTACTAAATTATCCACAGCCAACGGATTTCCGTAGTCACGAAGGACTAGTTCCGTTTACGGTATTTCGGAGGAAACACATCTAACCAGTACACACCCATCCCAACTCATGATGCCAGGAATCACCCTAGACAGCGTTCAAGAAAAACTTTGAGACGGGAGATCACAATCTCGAATAGCATGGGATCAAACTTATATACGCGCGCTCTAAGGGGTGCCCCCCTCTCGGTCCCAACCGGAAACACCCATGCCCCTGACGGATGATAGGCTTTAATCCAGGCCATGGAACCCTCATCCCGCCTCTCGATTTGGTGTGTACCGAAAGCGGTTTGCAACTTACTAAGTCGTATCCCTTACGGAAAACATGTGGTAGTACGGAAAGGGACAGCGGACGGAACTGGACTGATTCATGTTGACCTTGGTCAAACTATGCGGCATAAGGCGGCATGCTACAACACTGCCATCTTAACCATTCTCATGCCATCTCATGGCCATGCAAACTCATATCCAACAACTTATGGATTATCGAAATTCACTTGCCCCAACTTTGCCTGTAATATAACCTTCATCGAGATGCTCCAAAAGCATGCCATGGAACTACTTAATGCAAACATGCCAAGACACTTATCATATCAAAAGTTCAAACATGCTTGCCTGGTTCGGAGTAGTCGGAGCCTAGCTCGGTGAAGTTCGCGGTTCCGTCACCTCCTCCGGTATCTATGGTATACAGAAATACACGCACTATCGTAAATACCGTGAGGTGCACAAAAATATTCCAAATATTTTTCAAATAAATCTTATAAAAACTAGACAAAATTTTAAAGAGGACAGAAAAAGAATCAATCAAAAATACTTTTCTGTTTAAAAGTTATAAGGGTTTTAATCTAGGGACCTTTCTGTAATGAAATAGAAACTTCTCAGGGGGCTGAACAGAAAAGACCAGAAAACGCGTTTCATTGAAAGCGCATTTGCGAATCGTTTTCAGAAAACGGTTTGAAAAAAAAACGAGAGGTCGACGGCGGGTCCCACCCGTCGAGTTTGAATTTTCAAATAGAAAAACAGAGCTCGTCGGCGCCGAGAGCTGCGGTGGTCGCCGGCGGCGATCCACGGCGAGGCAGGGGGATCGGGTATTACCTCCGTGCTCAGCGTGACCTTCCGCGTCGGTGAGTGGTGGTGGTGGTCACCGGCGAGCACTACATCGACGGCGGCCCTGGCTCCGGCGGACGGCGGCTCGGGTGGAGCTGGGTCTCGTCGGGGAGGGCTGCGAAGGTCAAATCAACTCATGGGTTAGCTTCTTGGGTGCTCGAGGAGGTTCTTGTGAGGTTTGGGTGCCGGGATGGGCTCACGGAGTGGATCGAGGTGGTGGCCGAGGCGGATCGGGCGGCCGGAGTTGGGGAGGAGATCTCCTCGAGGTCCTCCTAGTGGCTGGCGGGTCTTTGGTGAGGTGTAGAGGTGGTGCGTGCTCGTGAGCAGCTCGGGCTTCCTTTATAAGCGATCCGAGGCGGTGGCCGTGAATGGAGATCTCCGGTGATGGTTACGGCGGCGCAGTGCTTGGTCGGGGTGTTTAGGGCGTTGGGCGTCAACAAGGAGTCCCACTGGTTCCGTTTAGGCGCTAAGCGAGCTTGGATTAGGTGCTCTGGGTGGGTTCGGCGGAACGGGCGGCGAGCCCATCGGCGGCAGAGCGCGCCTGTGCTTGCCGGGCCATGGCGATGGTGCTGCAGGGTCTTGGGCGTCTTGTGAGCCACGGAGGCAAGGAGCATTAGGCGGCGCAGAACAGCGTGCTTGAGCCGGCACGGGCTCTCGCTGGCCTCCACGGTGGCTCTGCCACCTTGAGAGGCCCGGCGTTAGCGATGCCCGTCGCCACCGACACTTGCACCCGTCAAGAGGCGTGTGGTGCTCAGCCAGGAGAAGAGGCCATGCATAGCGCGCCAGTATAAAGCCTCGGTGATCGATGACAAGTCAGCGTGGCGATCTTGAAGAAAACTCGAATTTCTGAACTGTGCGAAAGTGCATAGTAACATTAGGCCAGGTGTTCGACGAAATGATTTTGGCATTTGGGGAATTTTCCTTGAGCTGATTTTTGGTGACGTGGCCTCTCACTGCATCTGGGGGCTGCCTGAATTTTGGTAGAATTTTTGGAGAAGAGAAGATATGAATTTCACCAAATTTGACAAATCTGGTCCAAACTTGCAGAGATTAAAATTTGAAATTTTTGAAAAGTGGAAGAGTGGATCTTGATGGATCTAGGTTGTGGGTGCTAAAGCCTATCCAGAGGAGTTGGTTTGAGTTCAAAACCCAAAGAAAATTTGGTACTTGCTTTGTAAATCCTCTAGGCTCAAAATAATGGACATAATTGTTTTGGGAGAAAAATAAATGAAATAAAATCCCAAAAAAGGGTTGGACTTGTGGAAACAGAATGTTTGGATTGCCCCAAAGTGGAAGGAGGGGTTTTGGGAAGATTTACCACATGAGGCATGGTAAAATCATGGATGGTTTCAATATAAGAGAAGTCCCAAAACTCCTACGGTTTTCTTTGAAAGAAAAATAAATCCCAAAAATAAATTTGAGAAGGGGAGAATCAGAAGAAAGGTTTTTAATAACCAAACGCCAGAGTTGAAGAAGACATCAACAATGAAATCCTTGCCAAGGGAGATGTTTTGAGAGAGAGGTTTTTGGAAGAATTAAAATTACCTTCTTCAAATCCAACAAAGTTTTTGTTGAAAACCAAACAAATTTTTTTTGAGTGTCACACATTATTTGTTTTTTACTTTATGATTTAAAATGCACAACCCCATGAATCTTAACATTTTTATAAAACTAATTGATTTTGAATGAGATGAACTATAGGAACTAAACGAAAATCTACATCATGCATATATGGCTCAAAGCTTTACATGCTATAGTGTGTATTTATTCATAATTTGGTTTCGAAATATCATGCGTTCAATACATGTGTACCTTACTACTCCCTCCATTCCTAAATATAAGTCTTTGTAGATATTCCACTAGATGGACTACATACGGAGCAAAATGAATGAATCTACACTTAAAATGGATCTATATACATCCGTATGTGGTTTCTAGTGAAATCTCTACAAAGACTTATATTTAGGAACGGAGGAAGTAGTTTTGAGTAGAGTAGCAAATTTCACATGCCCCGGTATATCAAAATGCAGGGCCCATGCATCATTGCCTTCGGTTGAACCTACATCCACAATTTTTTGTACGTGCTATATCTCCACTGGTCCCCGAATCCAAAATACTGCCTCGTTCCCGTAAAACCAAGCGGCCCACACATATTTAAGCGCGTCGACTCGAACCCGTTTACTATGACGTGGCCCCGCACACCGTAGTACTCCTACAAACCCTATCGCCGCACTCATCATCGGTTTTCTTCAAGAGGACGAGGAGAAGCCGATTTGTAGTGGAGGCGCTTTAAAAAAAGGATCTGTAGTGGAGACCCCTACCCTAGGGTGCCCTAGGTAGCTACCGCATCATTGTTTTCTCTTTTCTTTATGCTCTTGCGCGTTAGAGTGAAATGATGGTTGCTTCGTCCGTCCACTTAATGCGGAAAAGGTGGGGCTTTGTGATTTGACCCTCATCGCTCATTTTCTACTCTTGTGGCGCTTCTGACAGGGGTGCCTCCAATTCAACCGCTGCTCGAACTGTGATTTGGTGCATCGCCGTGGAACAAGACATTGGATGAGCCACATGTCCGCCAAAGGGTCTGTTAAGTGTGTAGCCATTTTCGTGTGCGGACTGACCTGCTTGAGTTGCTACGCCAACACGACAGAGCAGCCTACCACTTGGTTTTGCTACTTGGTGAATCCCGACTATATTGATCTAAAAAGATACGTGCTAAACTACCCTCTCCGTCTCAGCTTTTATTTGTAGGCGTCTCGGTTTATAGGGTCTGCACGTAGTTCTAGCTCATCCATTTGACTAACTAAATATGAGTTACTATGTCATAAAAAGTATATCATTGGATTCTTATTGGTTGATATATGAAGAAACAAGAAACGAGGTAGAAGTTAATGCACCGCGCCTTAGTATTTTGGGATTTTTGTTTTCGTAAGATGAGTTACTTGGAGTAGTTGCATTTAAAAGTCGAGGGCGGGGCTTTTCCTGCGCGGTAGCGGGGAAGTTCCGCCTAGTCAGTTCGACAGAGACGCGAGAAGACGAGGGAGTAGGCTGCTGCAAACGTAGGGCTGTGTGATTTGACAGCGAGTTACTGCTGGACAGGTGGGGCCCCATGATTTGACTTGCCATTATCATTTTAAGTTCGGCGCTACGACCAGCGTGAGTCTCCCGATTCCTAACCACCTCCATACAGGTGCCTCTCCCAATGCTCCACCATGTAGTAGTAGAGGCTGGCTCTTGCATGAGAGCCCACTTCTCCACTTTTTCCTTGCCTCTCTTTCCTCCACATATGCAAAAATGCCATGTAAAGCGCACTATTGTACTTACTTGCTCCTACATGTGCTTAAGCTTGCCACATAGGCATAAAGTCTGATGTGGCAAGTTAATCAAGAAGAGAGAGACTAGTTTGGTGACCCAAGGAAGAAACGGTGCTAAGCGCGTGTACCTAGGTGAAAAGACAATTTTGAGTCTATAGCTAACTAAACGAAGCAAATTTAGCAACACCATTTCATTGTAAGAGGTCACTCCTTGGCAAATGCAATAAATACTGGTACTCCCAGTGTCCCATTATATAAGAACGTTTTTGACACTACACTAGTGTCAAAAACATTCTTATATTATGGGACGATGGAATCTGAAAAAGAGATAGAGAGGAGTAAAAAAATACACTTATGGCCAACCTTATAGCCAACCTTGTTGTAGTATGAGTGACTAAGTGATGACTATGTATGACATGCCAACATCGGATAGCCTAACGCACCGTGTTAAATCTCCAAGAAGCGCGACAGCATGACGCGACGCGACGGTCGTGGTAGGCGCGACCATGATACAGGCTCTTGGCAGCCCTTGGATCTGAGATCAAACGGTCGCATGCTAAGTTGCTGAAAATTTGCAGAATAACCCTCCAGGATAGGATATTCACCCATAGGTCTAGAATCACGCCATGCAACCGTTCGATCTCAGATCCAAGGGTTCTCGGAAGCCCGTGTCATGGGAGAATGGAAAGCCACTACCCTGCCGTTCGCACGCTGGCAGTTCTCTCCTACTCGTCCCCGCACGTCATTTAATACTATGGCGGTTCGCTCCTAGTAGTCCTGTCCATTCACATTACAGCAGTTCCACTAATCCTAACCCTCCTCCCAAATCCATGGCGTCCCAAATCTCCCCGATCGGCGGTGAGTACAAGGTTAGAACCATCACCGGCGATGAGTTCGACGTCATCTACACCCGTACTTCATGACGGTGAAAGGATGCCTTTCGCTTGAGACGCATGTTCGAGAACTCACATGATGAGTGGGTCGCTGGGCTAGATGTTGAGTACACCACAGTCGTGGGACGAGAGAAGGATCTAAAGGACGAAGAGAGGAAGAAGCCCGCCGTGATCTAGGTTTGCGTACATAACGTTTGCTTGGTCTACCACATGTGCCATGTCGACGTTGAGTGCCAGGATTTTAAGAACTTCCTCGAGGACAAAATAGTCAAATTCGTTACTTTAGACTTTAAGAACGACAAAGAAGTCATGCGTCGGACAGGCCTCGTTGTAGGCAACCCCTTCGACCTCCAGAAGAATCGGTTTGGTGCCCTCTCGTCGACCCTCAATCTGAACTGGCGAGAGCCATGGTTCATCCTTCGCACCATAAACCGGAGAAACCTCATTACACGTTTCATTGTCATGCATGGCAGCGGAATGTACTAGATATAGACCACATCCACTACGCTGCAATGGATGGCTACCTTTGTTTCAATATCTACAAGGGTTGGATGAAGAGCAACAGCCAAGTTGGCGGTTCAAGCAAAGAAGTATCGGCCAAGAGGAAGAGGGACAAGGACGAAGTCGAGGACGTGGACGAGGACTCCGAGTAAGGTGGCAGTGTCGTTGGTTATGGAGGTTCTAAACTTCTAATGCAGTGTCTATCGGATAAGTTGCATAGTTTAATTTCAGGTGTGCTTAGTTTAATTTGAGGTGTGTGTTGTGCTGAGCCCCCAGCAGAACTATGTTATGTTTCTTCTCGTTACTTTAAGTCTTAAGTGTGTACATACTTGTACTAGTATTTCTTTAATAGAATTTAGCACCCCAATTAAGCACGTACTAGCTTTTTTAATAGTACTATATGCATAATTTGGCGACGAGCGCTCTCTATATGTACCACCTTTTTTTAAATTTCAATTTTTGCTCCATGGCGCAATCCATCGATAGTGGAGTACTACTGTATAAAAGTATACATTTTTTAAAAGGCTAGCATACTGTTCATCACACACACACACACACACACACACACACACACACACACATACACACACAGATATATATATATATATATATATATATATATATATAGCCAGTTAAATTCTCAACCTAGAACGACGTGCACGCCATGTAGTAAACTGATACGGAGGAAGTATAGTAAAAATGAGGTGATTTTACCGAGCAATCGGCGGGGGAGCATGGCCTGTCATGCGGTCCCACGTGTCATGATATACCAAGGCGATGCGCGTGTCCCTCTTGAGGCAGAAGCAATACTAGTACGTGGTTTGAAATGATGTCGAACCGAAGTGTGAAATAATGGTTGCTTCGTCCGTCTGGGAAGGTGCGGCATTGTGATTTGACGTCTCATTGCTCATTACTACTACTGGGCCGGTACGAGTGGGGTGCGTCCCCCCTGCTGTTCTGCACTGTTATTTGGTGCTTGACACGTCGATCCGGTTGCTATATGTCCCACATGTCGGCGACAGGAAGTACAGAATTCATGAAAGGGAGCATCGACGGAGGAGTATACTACAGAATTCATGAAAGGGAGTGACTTAGTTTTGGAAAAATCTGTTTTTACGGAGTACATACCCACTAGGGTTTATAGGGCTCATCTAACAAACATTCGTTTTTCCGTTTGATAAGTCTCAATTCTACTATACTAGTAGTAGTACCATTACATGTTGGATTTCGAGGTGCGTTAGATCATCCGACGCAAGCTGTGTCAAGAGGAAACTAACCAATGCATGTTCAAGTTCATGGAAATTTAGTGGTCATTCATGCATTCGTTCTAATTAATGCCTCGGTAAACATAACTTCTTGAGAAAAACGAGCATACTGTGCAAACTACGAAATTAATTCGACCACTTACCGTCTACCTTGGTTGGAGAGATTCTGAAATTGAGCCATAAACTGGAAAGTAGGGAGTAGTAACTTTTGTTTCGATTACTATTTGTGGCCTTGTATAGATGCAGAATGTATTTTTTTATAGTGGCCTTGTATAAGTAAATAGAGGGAGTACTAACCAAAGTACGTAGTAGGGACGAGGAGTAAACGGAGGGAGTAGTAGAATTTTCTCCTCGTGCTGCGAGCCACCGCGCGCGTGGGCGAGGGAGCGGGCGTAAAGGCGTACAGTAGTAGTAAGCTTTGCCTCATCGTGCGAGCCACCGCGCCCGTGGACGGGGGAGACGATGTACTAAGCAAGTTTCTCCTCGTTCTGCGAGTTGACGGGACACATCAAAAGTACTCCAGTGTATAGAGCCTTGCCTCTAAGGTAGGCCCCACATGGTTTGCCTCTTTTTTTAGTTTAACATAATGCGTCAAGTCGCAATTTGTTTGTTCACCCGTGGTAGACGATCCTCCCTCCACCAAGTGGACAACCAGTACATGTGCCAAATTACCCGTGGGCTGCCTTTTTCAGTGCAGAAATGAGCTCCACCGTGTACCAGCAGGGTGTGGTTGGGAAAGAGGCGGAGTATGCGTGCGCCGTGCGTGCACCTCTTCTCTTCGTGCACGTCCCCCACCTACGTGGGTGTGTGTGAGAGAGATACAAACCTAGACATAATGCACCGTCCATCCCCATGCCTCTGCCCAGTCCGAACCAGTCACCACCACGGCACCACGCCCCACTCCTCCTCACCTTATCTCTCATATTTCTCCCTCCATTTTTATATACAAGGGGCCACTATCAAAATTACAATTTGCAGATATACAAGGCCACTAACACTAATCGATGCAATATTAATGGTGTTTGCCTCGTGGTACTAGCAAAGGAGGACATTAATTATCCCTTGCATGCATGCGGGAGTTTGTAAAAAAATGCATCATGATGTTGCGTGCAATGCACGGGCATCTTGCTAGTCCATGAAAACAACAAATGGAAAAATTCCACGGCGAACGAGGGATTTGAATCCGTTGGGAGGGGCTGTTTGGATCTTGCCCGGGGTAGCCAAAATATTGGCGACCCTTTTGTCCACCGGTGCCTTTGCCACCGATGAACGAGGAATGGCTCGGGTGCTCATGCTGTCATGCATCCTCCAGCGCGCACGTTGGAGAAGAGCTCGCGCGAGCTGTGTTTTTTTGTCCCACAATGCCGCCCGAGCCGCCCGGAGACTGACCGGCGACACGCAAATTACGCCATCCAACCGTAGCCGCACACATTATGATAGCAACTCAACCAACCGGACGAAATTCACGCAAACACATAGACAAACTGATATTTCATATAAACAACAATGAAAATCATATAAAATACCGGATTTTCACACAAACATGACGGATTTCATTACATTCAAATGAACTACGCAGTGCTAGTTCTGGACAGCACAGGTATATAATACCTGGCCTAAATGGTCGCTCGCCGATCGATTTGTGTTCCTCATGTCCGACAGCACGATCACCGGACTGCCGGGAGCCCCGGAGGTATATGCTTCAGCGCAAAGGACGGCTCGCTTCCCCACTGCCCAACTGATATCATTGGCTGGTGCCGAAGATGATGGTGGCCGACACCGGTTCGAGTTCATCACCGGCCACTACTTCTCCATGGCCGGCACCGGCTCGAGTTCATCCTAACATTGACCTCTTCCGTGGAGCCCATGCGGAGTCGACGAAGGTCCTCGCAACAAAAGGATTTGGCAAGACACCTGCTGTGTACGCCGGCGTCGCCTCCGCGGTGGCCTTCATGGGACCCATGCGGCGGCGGCCTCCCGTGTTCTACTTCTCCTTGATGATGGCGGCGGACGCGGAGGCGCTGGCCACCGACTCGTCGCTCTCCGCGCACCCGGCTTCTGTCGCTGCTTGCATGGCGCGGCCGCCAGCATGGGAGTCTCGGCCACAGAAACGGGACACGCGGTATGAGGCGGCGGCGTGGACTGCAGCAACGACGCCCGTGCGCCACTCCTCGTTGAGCTGGCCTGGAGCGGCGAGTTGCTGAACCGCGCACCGGCTTGGGGCGGCAACTGGCTCCATCGGGCGAGGGGAGGGAGGTGGATCAGCGAGCTGCATAGCTCGTATCCGGCGGGCTACCCAGCCGGCTTGGATGCGGAATAACTACTCTTCGCAAGCCATTGTAAGAGTGGACAAAATGGTGGAGGAGATAGGGTAGCGGCGGAGGTGTGCGATTCTTGGCCGGCGTTTGGCCTCGTTTAAATAGGAGATTAAATAGACGGCGGACGGGAGGAGCTCGGCCGGCGTTGCATTTAACGCCGGCCCGGTCATGAACGGACGTGTGTCCAGAGTGGGTTTCTCAGCTTCCACACGGGCGGGTTTCATGGAGGCGTTTGAATGCGGCACGGAGGCGTGTTCAGCCGGGCGTGCCGCGAGTGGCGCCCTCGACTCTGACCTAGAACACCGCGCCGTTCTTCCACTGACGCGTGGGCTCTTTGGGTGCATGGCCTGCATGTCAGTGACCCAACACAGGCAGCGCAGAGCAGAGGAACCTTTGGTGGGCCAGGGCGGTCAGAAGCGGGCATTTCATAAACCGATGATTGTTCATTGAGTGTGACATCATCTTTTTCATGTTGTTAAGCCTACTATGTTGATAGCCCGTTCGATACGTTGTGATTCATAAAGACCGATGCAAACATCAATGTTCTGCTTATCACAGATAAGATTGATTAATACCCGTAACAATCCATGTCCTTAACAAAGGGTGCATGCACGTATAGGTTGAGCGTGTGTCTTCCGTCGTGTGCTGTGTGCATGCAGGTGTGCGAGTGTTGCTTGCGTGCAAGGGTGCGTTTCAGTGTTGCAAGCATGGGTGCATACGTGCATGTGTTCATGAGTGCATGTGTACGTGTCAGTGTTGCACGCCAGCATGCGTGCGTGTGTACATTATGTGTACGTGTCAGTGTTGCACGCCTACATGCGTGCATGTCTTGCGTACGTGCATGTGTACGTGCAGGGTGAGGCTACACGTCAGTCGACTGACTTTTTCATCTACATGATCTTGAGATTTTATGGAGTCACCATAGGTGCCTCGTAGTCGAGTGGAACGTCTCCTCCCACTGAACGTACATCGCCGGAAAATACGGAAATTAACAAAAGAGAAATGCGAGCACCGGGACTTTAACCTTGGTGGGCTCGAGAAAGCACTGTCCTCTAACCATCCAACCACATGTTGGTTAGCACGACAAAATGTATGTGGTGACCGTGACGAGCTTATTCTGAAGTCCAGTGACCATATCGTGCTTTCGGTTCAAATACAATGACCATAAGTGTCGTCAACAAAATACGGAGCACGCATCAAACGCAAAGTCCGTCAGTGTCATTAACAAAATATGGATATGTACCGTGAGCTAGATACCGTTGTACTATTGTATATGCTTATTTTCTTAGTGGCCGATTGCGTGTGTGGTGTGATGGGCACATGATTTCTTGTTGTGGTGGGTCAACATGAAGACTCATGGGTCGGTTCCATCCTGCGCCACATATAGGTTGGACCGAGACGTGTTATACGGAGACCCATGTGGAGGACTCGACGTACAACATGAAGCTACCAGAGTCGCGGAGGACTCTATCCCCACTGGTGATAAGCCGACTATATATGATTTGTAACCCTAGGCCCTTAGTATGTTATACAAGCTTGGGGGCTAGTTCGTTGATAGTATACACACATGCACAATGCCTGGTATTCACGTGTACTTTGTACACACCCCTATCACTAATATACAGTACCAGGAGTAGGCTCTTTCTTCAACTGCAAGGGTCCGATCTGAACTAGGGTAAAACTTTGCCTCGTATTACCATCCAGCCTAACAGCCAGGGATATCCTACTGAATGATATGATGAAATCATATCTGCCAACTACTATTAGAGAGGTGTGTCGGGGGGCAATGTGTGCGAGAGGCCTAAAGATAATGTGCGTGCGGGAGACACGTAGGCACATATATGTGCGTATAGAGGGCTAGTAGAGACCATGCATGTGTATATATGCATGTGAGAGAAATAGTGTTTTCCAACTGAGATTAGTGAAAAGAGTGGTACATAGTAGTCAGAAAGAGAGAGAGAGAGAAACAGAGAGAGCATGTGCGTGAGACACCCCGACACCCTGAGAGAGATTGTGAGCATGTGTGAAATAGAAATGCCGAGGCATATAAAGTGTGTGCACTTATGCGTTAGATAGAGAGATATATAACGCGTTTGTGAGAACGGGGCGAGGCATTGTGCATCTACGTGTAAAAGGCGGTTCTACGCATTAAATTAAAATATAAATGGCATTATTATTTTTGGATGAGATCATGAATTTTGCAAAATTGCGTATGGACGAAAATCGGTCTATCAGACATCCATACTCTATTGAATTCTAGCATGTGCATGTGTTTATTTCATATTATCGATCCATAGAGTGAGAGCAGTTTGAAATACATGCAATGGATGCTTTTGCAATTCATATATAAACATTAATTAGTGCACTCCATGTTGTTAGTGTGAAGCACTTTATACATTTGTCACTTGCATGGATACATTCGAAATTGCTAGCTACGAAATAAAATACATGTCGAATTCAACATAAAGGGGTTTGAAGATTCAATTCATAGGAAGTGCATTCATCTATTTGAACCGAGATAATGGCATTTGTAAATCAGATGTAAAGGGGCATCAATCTTTGTTGTGAGTTTGAACATGCTATATATATTCATACGCATATCTAACTTTTTTTGCAACCAAGGAGATTATACCTGAACCATGCATAAACCGAGGTAAGTTGCATATTTTTTAATATATACTCGTGTACAATGTATATTAAAATGTACCCCCTCCATTCCAAAATAATCATAGCTTTAGGGTTTTCAAGAGTAAGGACTTGTGAAGTTTGACAAATCCTGAAAGTTCAATTCAAGAGAACCAAAAACGTTAATGCTTATGCTCCCAAATATTGAAAAAAGCGCCAAATAGGCCTCTGGTCACCCGAAACCGGCGAGACTAATGTTTTGGTGGTAGGAAATTACTGTCCTGACTCTGGCCCGTGTAGCCTATCGGCCCGATGTCCAAAGGTCTAAACCGGGTTACGTTTGTAACTTCACCAAGAAGCCAGTATCAACCGCCTCCGAGAAGCATTCATACGCCATGGGCGCCTAAACACCCATGCGCTCGGCCGAAATCTATCCATACATTTGGGACACGACATGACTGTCCTACCCCAACCCGCAATATGTCCGAAATTTTAGATGGGGCAAAGTTTGTAACTTTCCCAAATTTCAAACAAGCGTCTCAAACCAAACATTGTTCCCCTTAGTTCCCGCCTCCTCCGTTTCCCCATTCATACTCCGTGGGCGCAAAACGCCCTCTCCACCAGCTGCGAAACCCCAGCCTCCTCCGTCATCCACCCATAGCGGCCAATCTACCGCGGCCCTCCTCCATCACGCCGGAGCCGGCACCCCGACGTCGTCGTCCAACGCAACCGCAACCGCAACGCCCTCAAGGACTTAGCAGCTGAAGCCGAGGCAGAGCTGCCTCCACGACACCGACGCTGACGTGCACCTTACCAGAACCACTCCGACCACGCCGTCCAGTGCCTCACTGCTGCGGCTCCACTTTCGCAACCGTTCACCGCACCGGAGCTGTTCCCGCTACGCCGTCGTTCGCCACCTTAGATCTGCTTCCCCGCCGCCGACAGACGGCCACCGCACCACACTCAACAACTTGGCCATGGGTTCGTCCAAGGCTGCACCGTCCTCCACAACTTCTGGTTTCTGGCGAACAACAAGATCGTCGGAAAAACAGAAGGAGGACATAGCACTGCCAGCAGAAAGAGGTACTCCTCTTCCCTTATTCGTGCAAATCACATCTCCGCTCACACCGTATTCATCCCAAGGAAGAAACTAGTTGAGCGCTTCTTACTGCATCTTCTTCGTGATACTAAATGCACAAGGTTTCCTCCCTTTTACTATTTCACCATTGCTACAGGTCAGTAGCCCGCCTGGATTTCAATTCAGGGTCAGTCGAACCGCAATTAAAATAAGTAGCACCCGCTTAGGCGCGCGGAGCACCTAGTCCGCCTGTTCCCCGGGGAAGCGGCGCATCGGTGTCTATCATAGGGGTGTGGGGCGCAGGAGCTGCTTGCGCCCGATCTGGAGGTCGGCGGGGCTTGAATGGATGGCCGGGTGGCGGTGCCAAGCACGGCGGTGCGGTGAGGTCGAGGGGAGGGTGCAGGCAGGGGAGTAATACTGGGCCGGTGGTCGCTGGCGTTTCGAGGAAGATCGTCAACACTGACTGGCTGGAGGTAGATGAAGGCGATCTCCCCGTTCTTTGTACATCGGACGGTGCAGAAAAAAATGGAATGACCTATTTGCTTTTAGTCGACTGTTATTTTCATAGAATCCTATAGTAATTGAGTGTGTCATGCATGTTGTAGAGCTATCATATGTCTCCCGTCATTTATTTCTTACCGACCTGCTATCTGCCACCTTTACACTGTACTAATTGTGCACACACTTCACCCATACTGACACTTTTGTTTTTTTATGCATGGGTATTTCAGACTCTGACGCAGAGTTGATGAATGCAGAAAAGAAAAGACAAAAGTCGCTCTAGTGTAATTTGAAGATAAGCAATAAGCGTTTCAGCGCTCTAATGGGTGCAGTGTCAGCAGTTGGAGACAATAAACGTAGCTCTGCAGTTGATGATCTCAATTGCCACACACAACCATCCCAGGTGCTTGCTTTAACTTCGTGCTGTCAAATGAGATTGCATGTTGCATATGGTGTCTAGCTTGTATTGCTTCCAATTTGGTTAAATTGCATCTGCCACTTTACACATTATACCTTTGATAATGACATGCCTTCCTGTTTTTGATACATACTACATATGTCTATTAACCATGTTCGTACATCAAATTAATGCTCTTTTGTATCCCTCGTCAATCGCTTACGATGAGACAGTCACCCGGGTGGATTACTTTGAGACGCCCTACTCGTTTAAAGAGTGCAGTGTCATCCTCCCCACATGATTCTCAAGAAACAGCATGGCTAAATGAAGATAGTCAACGTAGCTCTCTAGTTTATCACCGCAATTCCCCCACACCACCATCGCAGGTGCTTTCTCTTACTTGGCAGTGTGATATGTGGTTGCATGTTGCATATGGTGTCTACCTTGTAATGCTTCTAATTAGGGTAAATTGCATCTGCTTAGTTAACACATTATACCTGTGAATATGACATGCCTTCCTATTTTTGGTACATACTACGTCTTTCTATTAACCATGTTCTTACATCAAACTACTTTTCTTGTGTATCCCTCATCAATGCTCCTAATTTGTTAAATTGCATCTCCTTAGCTTACACATTATACATGTGAATATGACACGCCTTCCTGTTTTGGTACATACTACATCGCCTATCACACCATGTTCTTACATCAAACTACTGTTCTTGTGTATCCTGCGTCTATAAGCTTATGATGAGACAGTCACGCCGCATGGGTTAATATGAGACGCAATACTCTTATAAAGAATGCAATTTCATCCTCTCCACATGATTCTCAAGAAACAGCAAGCCTAAATGAAGATATTGAGCGTTGCTCGCACTGAAGACAACACTTCCCCTACACCACCATCACAGTGCTTGCTCCAACTTTGCAAAGTGTGATATGTGGTTGCATGTTGCATCTGGTGTGTCTAGCTTGTAATGCTTCTAATTAGGGTAAATTGCATCTGCTTAGTTTACACACTATACCTGTGAATATGACATGCCTTCCTATTTTGGTACACACTACATCTATGTGTTAACCTTGTTCTTACATGAAACTACCTCTCTTACATATCCTGCATCAATCACTTACGATGAGTCACCATTATTCGTTGCATATTGCATATTATTTCTAGCCTGTTGCCATGTATTGCTTCTAATTTGGTCAAATACATTTGTTAGGGCACCATTTTCATTTGGCAGAGTGATATTGGTTTCATCTTTCATATGGTTTCTAGCTTGCATCGATTCTAACAAGTTCAAGCACCTTGTGCTTAGTTTACACTTTATACATCATACATGTCAATATGTCACGCCGTCCTGTTTTTCATACATATTCCATCCTCCTATCACGCGGCTGCCTTACATGAAAGTAATGTTCACAAGATCATGCATCAATAAGTTCGAAGAGCAAATTTTATTCCTTTTTCTTGTGGGTTTGACTTGACAAGGCAAAATCAAGAAAGAGGAAGGAAAAAAGTAAGGAAGGCGATGATGGTGGTCCTTTGCAAGAACGTAAACAGACATCTGTGCCGATTCTCCTTGTCTTGATAGTGCATTACATGGTCCAAGTCTCCGCTCCCTACTCCACCATCCAAGGTGCTTGCTCTAACTTGGCAGATGTGATATCTGGTTGCATGTTGCATATGGTGTCTAGCTCGTATTGCTCCTAATTAGTGTAAACTGCATCTGCTTAGCTTACACATGAGACATGTTAATATGACACGCTTTCCTGTTTTTGGTACATACTATATCTGTCTATCACACTATGTTCTTACATGAAACTACTCTTCTTGTGTATCCTGCATCAGTCACTTATGATTGGACACCTTTAAGTTGGCAGTGTGATATTGGTTTGCGTCTTGAATATGATTTCTAGCATGTACTGCTTCTATTTTGATGAACGCCACCTATGATGAGACAGATTTAACTTGGCAGAGTGATATTGATTGCACCTTCCATATGGTGTCTTGCAGTGTTTCTAATTTGTTAAGTGCCTTCTGCTTAGTTACCACATCATAGGTGTGAATATGTCAAGTCGTCCATTTTTTGGTACATATTCCATCCTCGTATCATGACTTTGCCTTTCATCAGAGTAGTGTTCATCAGTATCATGCATGAATGAGTTCTGAAGAGAGAATGATATTCCTTTTTCTTGTTGGTATGACCTCACAATGCAAAATCAATAAAGCTAAAGGAAATTGGCAAGGCATTGGATGATGGTGGTCCTTCCGAGCAACTGAAACGGAGGTTCTCTACAGAGTCTACTCCGCCATCCTCCCAACAAGATTCGCAAGACAACGCAAGGCTAGACAGTCAACGTAGCTGTGTAGATGATGAGCACATCTCCCCTACTCCACCATCACAAGTGCTTGCTCTAACTTGGCACTATTATATGTGGTTGCATGTTGCGTATGATGTCTAGCTTGTATTGCTTCTAACATTGTTGAATTGCATCTGCTTACTTTACACATAATGCCTGTGAATATGACATGTGTTCCTGTTTATACATCGACTACTATTCTTGCATATCCCGCATCACTACTTATGATAAGGCACCTTTAAGTCGCCATTGTGATATTGGTTGTGTCTTGCATATGATTTCTAGCATATACTGCTTCTAATTTGTTGAAACGCCATACAGTTTGAACTTGGCGAGTGATATTGGTTGTATCTTTCATATGGTGTCTAGCTTGCAAAGGCTTCTAATTTGTTGAAATGCCTTCCTTAGTTACCACATCATAGGTGTGAATATGTCACACCATCCGTTTTCATACATATTCCATCCTCGCATCATGTGTTTGCCTTTCATCCGAGTAGTGTTCACAAGATCATGCATGAATGAGTTCAAGAGCGAAATTTATTCCTTTTTCTTATCGGTTTGACTTCACAATGCAAAATCATTACAGATGAAGTAAATTAGTCCGGCGAAGGATGATGGTGGTCCTTGAACAAATCAAGCAGGGGTCTCTACAGATTCTACTCGCCATCCTCCCAACAAGATTCGCAAGACAACACAAGGCTGGACAGTCAACGAGCTGTGTAGATGATGAGCACATCTCCCTACTCCACCATCACAGGTGCTTTCTAACTTGACACTATTATATGTGGTTGCATGTTGCATATGATGTCTAGCTTGTATTGCTTCTAACTTGAATTGCATCTGCTTACTTTACACATAATGCACGTGAATATGACACGTGTTCTGTTTCTAGAACATACGTGTACATGATGAGCACATCTCCCTACTCCACCAACACAGTGCTTGCTCTTACTTGGAACTGTTATACGTGGTTGCGTTTTTCAGTATGATGTCTAGTTTGTATTGCTTCGATTATGTAGAATTGCATCTGCGTAGCTTACAACTTATACCGCAACGATCACTTACCCATAAGACACATTTAACTTGGGACTGTGATGTAGGTTGCATCTTGCATTGTCTTCTAGCTTGTACCGCTTCTAATTTCTTGAAATGGCACTTACGACGAGACACTTTTTACCCGATAGAGTGATATTGGTTGCATGTTCATATGGTGCCTAGCTTTCATTTCTTCTAATTTTGTTGAAATGCCTTCCGCTTCTTTTTTTTCATACATATTCCATCCTCCTATCGTGCGTGTGAATATGAAACGCTATCTTTTTTGTATATATTCCATCCTCCTATCCTCCGCGCTTGCCTTACATCAAAGTAGTGTTAAATGCATATCATGCATCAACCAGTTATGCAGAGCTAATTTTATTCATCTTCTTGTGGTTTTGACTTCATAAGGCAATATCAGAAAAGAGTAAGTTAGGGGATGTTGGTGGTACTCCGCACCGACACAAACAGAGACTCTCTAGATTTGCCACTGCTACTGCTAATGAAGTTGAAGTCCCAAGTCTACATGATGAGTTCATCTCCCGCACTCCACCATCGATGGTGCTTGCTCTAAGCACTACAAAAAAAAGACACATCCGTGACATTTTGGGCAGAATGAAATTTTTTCTGTCATACATATGACACTTCTATGACGATAATTGTGACAAAACCCGGTATCATCATAGATGTGGTGGGCTCCTACTTCTATGACAAAAAATCATGACAGAAAATGGGTTTTTCGTCTTGGGCGGGATGGAGACGCAGCTGCATGACATTCTTTGGGCCGTCCATGACAGAAAAAACCGTGGTAGAAGCGAGGGGGCGAAAAATTTCGGGAGTTGCGATTCACGGTGGGAGGTCGGGGGCGGCGATCGCTGCGTTTCTCTCGTGACGTCTGCTGCGTGTGTGCGGCGTTAGCTCTAATCGAACCCGAAAGCGAGCGTTGGGCTCTAATCGAACCCGGCGATTACAGCGAACTCTGGCGTTCTTCGAACCCGAGCAATCGATCGATGGCTGTTAATCGAACCCGATGGAGCGATTCTTCGCTGCTGCTACTAATCGAAGCCGATCGATTGGATGAGCAATGTGGCGTTGCGGGGGGTTGGATGAGCAGTGGTGGTGGCGTTTCCTCTAGATGAACAGGACCCGTGGTGTGGAGGGCTGGATGAGCGATGAGCGGTGGAGGGTGGCCGTGGAGGGTGGTTGAACAGGACCCCGTGGTGTGGAGGGCTGGATGAACAGTGAATGGTGGAGGGTGCCCGTGGAGGGTGGTTGAGCAAGAGCGGTGGAGTGCGCGGTGGAGGCTGGATGAGCAGAGCCCGTGGAGGCTGGAGGAGGTCAACGGTAGCCCGTGGAGGCTGGAGGAGGTCGACGGTGGAGATGAACAGTATCCCGTAGAGTCCCGTTTTGCGGTACACCACACCCCTCCCAATGAACAGGACCCCTGTTTCAACCGTAGGAGGTCCGTTTCGTCCGTTTTGTGGTACGCCACACCCATCCCGATCAACAGGACCCCCGTTTCGACCGTAGGAGGTCCGTTTCCTCCGTTTTGCGGTACGCCACACCCCTCCCGATCAACAGGACCCCCGTTTCGACTGTAGGAGGTCTGTTTCCTCCGTTTTGCGGTACGCCACACCCGTCCCGATTAATAGGACCCCGTTCCGAATGTAGGAGGTCCGTTTCCTCCGCCAGCGGTACGCCAGCCTCGTTTCCATCCCTGTTCCGTCCAAGCCCTCCCGATGAACACGACCATGCATTCCGTTCCGACCCAGCCGGTTTGGCTCCCCATGAACACGACGACGACGCTGTTTCTCCGTTCCGACCCAGCCATGTACACGAGCCCTCGCCGTACGTATGCGCGAGTAGGCGTTCGAGACCCCGCCCGTATGTACACATACGTGGCCGTATTTTCTTTCTTGCACCCTGGCCGTTGTACGTACGTGTACATGCTACGTGCGCGCCTCTACTACGACACGTGCGTGCCTCTACAACGACCAGTATGTACATACACGTTCGCGACCAGAATGACAACGCTACGTACGCTTTGACATGGTGGGTCCCGACTGTCAGGCACTTCCTTGCCTGCGAAGATGTAGCTGGTGGGTCGTCAGGGGGGCGAATTTTTTTGGGTATTTTTTTGCCCGGACGCACTTCCTTGAGTGCGAAGATGTAGCTGGTGGGTCCCAGCTGTCAGGGGGGCAAATCGTTTTTTTCGGACGCACTTCCTTGCGTGCGAAGATGTAGCTGGTGGGTTCCAGTAGACAGGGGGAAATATTTTTTTTTCACGAAATACGGTGGCTCGTCTGGTGGGTCCCCGCTGTCAGGTGGAGGAATAATTATTTTGCGCGTAATAAGGAGGCACTTCCTTGCTGCGGCCGTGGACCCAGCTGTCAGCCTCTCCACGTACAGATCCACGTCCGATGGAAACCATTCCTTGACCACCTTGACCACGCCACGCCCGAGAGCACCAGGCGGTGGGCGACGGCGAGGCCTAGGAAGGGGCGACACGGAGCCGAGGAAGGCGCGGCAGTTGTATGCCCACGCCAGAGGAGTATGAGGTTCACTGCTCGTTCGGCTGCGGTGTGAGGCTGCGTCGCCGCAGAATAACGAGGGGGTGGGTGCGTGAGAGGATGGCCTGGCCAGCGGTGTGAGTAGTAAAGGCGGTGAGGCCTCCGCGGCATCACAGTCAGCCACGGGCGGCAGGAGCAGGCGGCACGACCGGCGCTGCTTTGGGCGGCTGGAGCAAGAAGACCAGAGGTTGAAGAAGCACTACGGCCGTTGGATGGACATCATACAGTCACTATAGCTAGAATCATTTATATATTGACTAAAGTTGACAAAGGCCTCCGTCCCAGTCAACTTAGTAGGCCCACAAGTCAGCCTCCCACCAAGGTTGGTCCCAGCTAGCAGGGGGTATTCATTTTTTTGTGCGTAATAATGAGGCACTTCCGGTGGGTCCGAGCTGATAGCGGGGCAAACGTTTTTTCTTGAAATACGGTGGCCCAACCTGTGGGTCCCATCAGTCAGGGGGAAACGTTTTTTTCACGAAATACTGGTGGCCCGTCCAGTGGGTCCCAGCTGTCAGGTGGAGGAATAATTATTTTTCGCGTAATAAGGAGGCAGTTCCTTGAGGCCGCCGTGGACCCAGCTGTCAGCCTCTCCACGTACAGTACTCTTCCGATGGAAGTCGGTCGTTGACCAAATTGACCACGCCGCGCCGAGAGCACCACGGCGGTGGACGACGGCGAGGCCTAGCAAGGGGACAACGCGGAGCCGGGGAAGACGCGGCGGTGGAAGCCCGCACGGAGAGGATACGAGGTTCACCGTTCGGCTGCGGTGTGAGGCTGCCGTCCGCTGCAGAATAACAGGGGTGTGGGTGAGTAGAGGATGCCACAGCCAGCGGTGGGAGTAGTAAGGGGCGCTGAGGCCTGCGCGGCAGCACAGCCGGCCATGGGAGGCGGGATCAGGCGGTCCCGCCGGTGCTGCTTTGGCGGCTGGAGCAAGAAGATTAGAGATTGAAGAAACACGACGGCCGTTGGATTGACATCCAACGGTTACGTCTGCTTCAATCGTTTGTTGACGTAGTATATAATAACTAAAAAATCTTGCATCTGGCGTCAACTAAACAGGCCCACAAGTCAGACCACTCCCTCTTTTTAATAATTTATATATAGCTCATGGCAACTTCTTATGCAATTTATTGCGATCGTTTTTAGTTGGCGGGGCCAATTTCGCATATTTCGTGGGTTCCAAACTATTTTTAATACCAAAATGTCGAGCCAGATTTAAAGTACTTTGAAGATATATTTGAATTAGGTTAATGCCCAGTGAAATAGGAATCTGAAAATGTGAAAAAAAATCAGAAATTATAAAGTAATTGCCAATTTGTCATCAGTTTTTATATTTACAACCCATTTCATATTACTTTCAAGATTTGCAGGCGTCTTGAAAGAGTTGCAGCCCATCAGGGCGTAGAAAACTAAGTAGGCCTGGATTGGGTATCCTTCAGAAAAAATAAACCAGGCTCATTTTCACAAAGAAAAAATAGCTGCGCTGGTCACATGGTGAACATAAAATATAAGCCTGGGCTAGACGGGCCACAGCCCAGTTCAAACCCTGCTCCATCTCAACAATACCAAACAAAAAAAATACTGCTCGAGTAGCTACGTCCCAGGTGTCAGACGATCTTGCGTTGACTATATACGCTCACAATGTCGTGGGTCCCAGATGTCATGAAAACACTAGGAGGAAGCATTTTATTTTTCCATACGCTGACGTGGTGGCCCCTACTGTCATCCTCTCCACGTACTTCTGTCGATTCCTGTTGTTTGTTGACCATGTTGACAATGCGGGAGGGCGGCGCCGCGGCAATCGCACCAAAGCGCGCGGAGGACATCGGCGTTAACGATTTAGGATACGGTGGGCGGCGATGCGCCGTTGGCGCAGCCACCGTGGGAGGCGGAAGCAAGCGCCCCACCGGTGCTTGTTTGGTTTTGGCGGCCGGAGGAAGACATGGTGAAGAAACACAGATCAGTAAAAGCAGCAGGAGTACTTAACAACCTTAATCTGAAACCAGCGGGGCACTTAACAACCAAAGCTGAAAGCAGTATGAGTACTTATACAGGTTCAACCGTACAAAGCACGGCCAATAACAGTGCTACTTTGCCTCTGATTAACTAAGGGTGAGACCGCCAAGGCCCAGCGCCACCCCGCATCCACAACCTTACAAAGCAGCTTCATCTCGCAGCGTGGTCAATAAACAGGATATTCGCTTTAGAGCCATGGAAAAGCATGAACATAATCTTCTGTCCTATTCTCCAAGATGGACGGGCCTTCATTATCTGAGACCACCCACGAATAAGTATCTTTTCACCTCCAAGGGTAATTGAGTAGGTCGACATAAACATCATGTTGTGACCAAGCACAAGTCTGACCCGACCATGGTCAGGCATCTGTATAGGAACAATAGAACTCGGCAGTTCCTGTTTCAAGAAGATCACAGCTGTAAAACTCTGTATAAGCAATAGTTTATGAACAACATATATAACAGAAAACAGCTCGTACCATAAGTTTCTCGACACAGTTGGACCAGTTCAACGAGTGCAGCAGTGGCATACATATCCCACGTGGCGTTCCACCATTGAAACGCCCCACAAGGACCTCAAGACGATCAATAAAGTGTAGGAACTTGTGGATGTCAATCCAGTCCACTTCAGTGCCATTAGTAACAGCCGAGTTATTACAGAGTAACAAACGAGTAGACTGCTTAACTCTGAAAAAACCTACACGTGCCACCAATTATAAGAAAATATTAGTTAGAAGTAGCATCTCCCTGAGAGATTCGTTGCTACTTCTAAAGTTAAATTGTGATTAGTTAGACAGAATAGGTGGATTAAGAAGTAATCGAGGCAACAAGCAAGAACCAGATACAAAACTAACATGGATGCACAATTGGAACAACGTCGGGGTGGAAGATCGCAGTGAAGATGAGAGCAGGTTCTGCTTTTTCCATCAACATTCGTGCGCCAACTTTCAGTCCTTAACACTTGAGAAAGTTTATCCAAGTTCGGCCATAAAAAAAGCAGCAATCTTCTTGGTTCATGAACCAAACTCGAAAGTAATATCCATGGCTTGTCTTCACTGTGACCACTAAACTAGTGTATTCATTTATGGCAAGGCCGAGCATCTTGAGTACATGTGTTCTGGCAGAGCAAATAATACACTGCAGGAAAAATAATATGACAACATAGCATGTTCAAAAAAACCCCACCCTTCCGGATAGAGAAGAGGATTCTAGGAACATACTGTGCGCGTTTCAAAATGCTGGGGTAGGATGAGAAGGAACATGTGTGGCGTCTCGCGAGGGTGGAGAAATCTGTAGGGTACTCGCACTTTGGGGACTGCAACTGAAACACACTAGATTCAGTACGAAGAAAAATGCATCAACGACGACGGCTGCCATCCTAGGATTACCTGCGACCAAGGGACTTGGATTTATCGGGGATGGATGAAGAATTCGTACCTGGTTCTCCATGAGAAAACCCTATGCAATCGCCGAGCGGGGGTTTTCTCTGAACAAGCAGACGGGGGAGAAGGGGATTCAGGCCTAGTGAAATGTTGCCGCTTCATCCGTCCAGCTTACTGCTAAAGCTGGAAAGGGGGGGTTGTGATTTGACGGCTCATTGGGCATTACTACGGCGCTACGACCGGGGTGTGTCTACCGTGAAGTTGTGCACTCTAATTTGTGCATATGGCACGTGGACCCCATTGCCGGTTGCCCCACATATCAGCGAAAGGAAGTACAAAGACAGGAGTAACTAGTTACACATAAATATATTTTTTGACAGAGAGATACTCCCTCTGTAAAGAAATATACAAATCTTTTATATCACAGGCTCACCTTGCCGAGAAATATACTCCATCTGCAACGCACGGGCATTATGGGGGTTCAGCTTTTTTTATGGGGGTTCAGCTGAGAATATAATACTCGAGATATGCTCACGGTTCTCGAGTTTGGGCCGCAGCCGACCTGCATGTTTGGGGCCCATGTGTTCTACCTCGGCGCTTTTCATATTGCAAGTGATCGGCATGCTGCGCTGGTTTTAGATCTTTGTCATAAGGCGAATACACAAAATTGAATAAAGCACGGCAGATGTTGGAATGAAATCGAACAGCAGCTCTAACCAGCAATCGAGTTGCAATTCTATCAACGATATACCATGTAATAAATAATACTGTCGTACTACTTATACACACAGGACACTTGTTTCACCATGCCAGATTATTACATCAAATTCTCTCGGAGGATAGATTAGTTCGGCAGTTGCGTGCTGGTACTGAAGAATTTCAAAGTTGGTTTGACCAGCTCTCCTTGCCGAGAAAGTTCAATTTTGACATCATCCCCTACCGCAATATATGATTTAGATTTGAACCTTGACCATCCTTTAGCATCAATCATCATGCGACCATCCTTTGTACTTACGGTATATTGAGCAGTTTCATTCACACCAAGGCTGTGCATGGTAAGAGAAACTTGGCCGCGGTCGCCCGGGTAGTTGAATGACTCCCTCGTTGCTCTAGGAATTCTCTGTTTGCAAACAAGAAGACATACCCAAACAGTTACATCAACACAGTGAATCATGTGAAACAACATGGAAAGAAAAAAGATCGAAGCACTTGGGCGGCCAATGCTTACCAAGAAGGTGGACATGTCGGTTTGTGTAAGGACTTTGGTATATGAAGTGCGAACTGCAGCCCGATCATTGCGGTGCAACTGCACGGGCCGACCAAATGCAAGTGCAAGTGTTGGTGCAGGTGCCGGCGCACTGCTGCGGAGATGGTGCTCCTTGTAGAGCTGGTGCGGTGTCGATGCCCGATCCTCCGGTGATCGGGACCGATCCGGCGACGCGTCGGTGCCCAATCCTCACCGGATCGGTGAGTCTGCCATTGTCGATGCTAGAGCAACTGCCGGTGCTCGATCTGTGCGAGACAGCGGCGATCGTGTCTGGTCTGCTATGATCAGCTTTCTAACTTGACTATTATCCATGACCGTGATCCAGTTTTTTTCTTCATTTCTTTTAAACGCGAGAAGGACTAATTGTGGCATTTTTGTTAAACCAAACTGCAGTTCATCATAGGGATTTAGCTTGTACTCAGACAAGAGACTGATCCAATTTTTTCCAGTAATATAAGTGATGGACAGTGCCTTCGTTACTGACACGACATAAGAAGTGAAACCTGCAAAACTAGCCATCGTAGAGCAAACCAAACGGTTTATTCTGTGATGAATGTCACATGGCAAAACCTGCATCGTAAAATTGCTGGAAAAGAAAGAAAACATGACATTAAATCAATAAGATTTAGACAGTAAATCAATAAGATTTACTTGATGTGACACAAGTGAATCCTTACCAGGAAATCACTATGTTGAAGTACTAAAAAGAAGATTGATCGTCCAACTACGCGTGGCATGCAGGGGCCCTGCCTATTCCCACAAGCAGGACAGTCCAAAGGTCATGACAAATCATATGGACCGAACATCCATGGGACTGGAAATCCTGGTGGGTGCGATAAACCCTGCAATGCATACAGATATTGGAGTGTAACCATAATTGATAAACCGTGCTCACAAAAAATATGATCTGGATACGTCAAAATGTACAGACTGAATTGAGTGGACAGACATTAACATAGACCGTTCTCAGGACTGACCACACACCAAAAGCGACAGTACTAATAAACAATACAGGGTTCACAAACACAAATCAAGTACTGAACAATAGTACTTACTACAGACAAGCAAAGTTGCACTAACTAAACTCTGCAGACTATTTCTTGCCACCGACCTACGGGATGAACCCCGATAACCGATAGGCCATGGACTTCGTGTGAGATGTCTACATGCACCATCACCATCTTGTCAACCTTGGAGAACCTAACAGAGTGGTCTTTCCACTCATAAACATGATGATGAAGACAGGCCGCATCAGATTTGTTGGGAAGCTTTACAAGAACCTCACCCTTCATAATCGAAGGCACAACCAGGAAATTGTTGTGGTCAAGTACAGCCTCGAGAACACGCCCGACAACAATGCTACAGGAAAACACTAGTTCAGGACACGTGGTGACAAGGACACAACAGCTGGATAGTTCAGCAGTAGAACTCATCATCAGGTCTTCCAGTTCACACGGCATGAATTTGAGAACTTCGTCTCCACCGCGGACCTGGTTCTAATTCAAACAGAAACCATATTTCATTACTACTTCCGTTCAGAAATATAAGATGATTTTCGATATTATACTCCATATATGACTACATATACGCACAGAATGAGTGAACAAAGACACTAGAACATGTCTTCAAAGGCATGAGAGCAGAGGGATTACATGCAATATCCATAACACAAGTTATTGAGGCAAATATACCCTCTTAAAAGGTAGCATTGATGTTCATAAAGTACTCCCTCCGTCCCAAAATTCTTGTCTTAGATTTGTCTAGATACGGATGTATCAAGTCACATTTTAGTATTAGATACATCCGTATCTAGACAAATCTAAGACAAGAAATTTCGGACAGAGGGAATAGTTGAAAGTAATGTATAAGAAATCAGTGTCAACCTCTCGCATGTTTTGGTCAAAAGAGGAATTTAGAACCGTCATTTGGCACACAAAAATCACATGCAAGATCACCCAGAAAGTTGTACTACCAGTACTAGTACTGCGTGTTAGATGAAAAAACACAATCACGATTGAGAAAAAGATCGTCAACAATAGACATTACCTGGACTTGCTTAATGAGGGATCCCGAAGAGGGGGGCTTGGACAGGGTGATGGCTTTGAGCTTGTCTGCGGTAGTCTCGGCGGGGTGCTTGCGCTTCTTCGTACCATGAGCCTCGGCGGTTTTGGCCAGAGCCATAGACATCACGTCGGACGGTGCTCCGGCGTCCATCCAAGAGAGGAAGCTGAGAGAGAAGAGTGAAAGGAGGAACGAGATGAGGGAGAAGCAAAGCGAGTGGGGGTTTTCTTCAAGAGAGGAAGATGAGAGAGAAGAGTGAAATGATGATTGCTTCGTCCGTCCAACTTACTGCTGGAAGGGGGGTTTGTGATTTGTTGGCTCATTGGGCATTACTGCGGCGGTTCGATCGGGGTAGTCTACCGTCACTCTACTACGGAGTAATTTAGTGCATGGCTGGTGGACCCAGGTGCTGGCTGTCCCACACATTGGCGAAAGTGAGTAATTTAGTGCATGGCTGGAGGAGGATCCGCACGGTAGAGCGTGTCCACTGTTTTTCATTCTGAAGAAAAAATGATTACAGCAAGCGTTTCCACTCTTACGACGGAGGAGTGCGAAACACGGCAGCCACTTGAACATACACAGTGCTCCTACTACTAGGCATGTGCAGTGGTTCATACGTCAGTACTACACAATCTTGTTGCTAGTGTAGTAAGATATGACGATAACAAATGATGTTGTGCGCATGTCAACTACTCCTATATGTAACATAGTACCGCTTTTTCGACTGTCCGGTCGAGAATGAACGGTGAGATCAATGTTAACAGAACTAGGTCCACAGCGCACGGAGAGTACGGTGCTACAGTACTCCACGAAACATGAACCATATGAAGCACATCCTGTAGTGTTAGAAAGGGTGTATGAAGGGTGCACGAGATGGGAGCAAAAGGTCCCTTCTCGACCCACTTTTGGGTGTTTGGCAGAGTGCATGAAGGGTGCATGAGTCCACACTAGTAGGTTGACAAAAATACACGAAGAGGAAACAACTATATTGAGATGAGAATGCAACCAAACACACCCACACGCTTTGTGCTACAGTGACTGATCTGCACCGTCTGAGTTTGATCCAACAGTCATGTTGCGCCGAGACATGGACATGCCCATGCAGAGGGCGCCTAAACACCACCGAAGTCCCTCTGCTTCTCGAGGCGCACGACGTTGGTGATGCAGGGTGCAACCGCCCGCAGAGCCCACTCCCGGTCGATGGGAGCCAGCTCGTCAAAGACGGCGTCCAATGGCATGAATGGATTCCGGTGATGGAGCCCTGAAAGGATTCGCCCGGCAACAGCGACGGCAGCGTGCAACCCCTCCTTGTCCAGCTCAGCCCCACCATCGCGCGGAGACGGCTCAGCTCCTCGGAGATATAGGTGAAGAAGGAGACCAGGTCAGGAAGCCGCAACTCGTTGAAGTCGACCGGGTGGTCGAACGGGTTTAGCCCGACGGCCAGCATCGTTGCGCTGGCACGATGGTAGGCATCGCGCAGCCGCAACACGTGCGTGGCAACTTTGTTCACCAAGTGGCTGAGGCGATCCTGGGCCTCGCCACGATCGGCCCGCTCGCGCTCCAGCCGGCTCCCCTGACGGCCTATCGTATCTCCCGCTTTCTACAGCAACGCCGCCAACGCCTCAAGCATCTTTGTAGTGGACGCCTGCCGCTTTTGAAGCTCCGTGAACTCCCGCACATCATGGAGGAGCATGGCACTCCTCTCCTCCTTGAGCTCACGGAGCTCCACGTCCTTGGCCCTGAGCTCCGCATCCTTGGCATGGAGCTCCTGTGTCAGGTGCCTCACCTCAGACTCCGTGATCTGCTGCGCCGCCATGGCACCGGGTAGAAGCAATGGGGAGAGGAAGCAAAGGGGGCGAAACGGCTGAAAGGCAATGCAATCTACAGGAAGGCAGAGGGAGCCAGCCAAGGAGCGGGGAATATTTTGGTATCCACCACTGTAAAACAACAGTCGACGTCTTCTCACATCAGGGAGCAGTGGGTTTTTACAGGCGGAGTCATCGTGACTAATTGCTACCGCGCCTGCTCCCGTCAATCAAAAAATTAAAAATCCTGTCGCTCCTGCTCCCGTCAATCAAAAAATTAAAAATGTTGCCAACCGTAAACACCAGAGCAACGCCGCGGTGGATATTTAAATTTACCTGGCGACAAGTATATAAAAAAAGGGGTGAAAAAACAAATGTGGTGGCGGCCTAGCTAATCGGTCGAACTAGCCCAACTAGCTAGCCATCGTGCTTCACTGATGTACTCGGCGGGAAAGGTGGTTGTCGGTGTCAAAACCGGCGGATCTCGGGTAGGGGGTCCCGAACTGTGCTTCTAGGCGGATGGTAACAGGAGACAAGGGACACGATGTTTTTACCCAGGTTCGGGCCCTCTCGATGGAGGTAAAACCCTACTCCTGCTTGATTAATATTGATGATATGGGTAGTACAAGAGTAGATCTACCACGAGATCAGAGAGGCTAAACCCTAGAAGCTAGCCTATGGTATGATTGTTGTTTTTTTCTACGGACTAAAACCCTCCGGTTTATATAGGCACCGAAGAGGGTTAGGGTTACACAGGGTCGGTTACAATGGTAGGAGATCTACATATCCGTATCGCCAAGCTTGCCTTCCACGCCAAGGAAAGTCCCATCCGGATACGGGACGAAGTCTTCAATCTTGTATCTTCATAGTCCAGGAGTCCGGCCAAAAGTCATAGTCCGGCTATCCGGACACCCCCTAATCCGGGACTCCCTCAGTAGCCCCCGAACCAAGCTTCAATGACGACGAGTCCGGCGCGTAGATTTTCTTCGGCATTGCAAGGCGGGTTCTTCTCCTAATTCTGTGTACCTATTGAATAGTGTCCGGCTTCTTGTAAATATCTCGCTCCTTGGCTTCCACGCCCAATAATGGCCATCTTCCACGTGTTGAACGAATGCGAAAAGCCAGGGTATTTTTACATTTACCCCCCTAGCTGCGCAAATGAGCTGCCTATATAAGAGACGAGGATCTAGATCCGAATCAAACCATCTTCCCTTCGCGAGCTTTCATCGGAGCGCATCTGATAGAAATCCATTCCATCATGGACAGTCGACGCGGCTCCTCCTCTCGCCCTCCCAGTTCTCAGCCTCGAGATTGGGAGAGATGCTCCGTCCCGCACAGCGAGCTAGTGACGCTCCAAACCAAGGGATTTCTTCGCCCAGCCTTCATGGTTCCGGTTCGAGCCGGACTCGCCACCTATAAGGGCGGAAAACAAGCGGAGAGCGTCCCCAGTCCCTCCCAAGGAGAGCGGGTATGCCTTGTCCCTTATTTGATAAGAGGGCTCAGATTTCCAATTCATCCGTTTCTCTCGGGGCTCCTGGAGTTCTATGGCCTCCAGTTGCACAACCTTACGCCTGCCTCTATTCTGCATATTGCGGGCTTCGTGGCCCTTTGCGAGCTGTTTTTGGGCATCGAGGCTCATTTCGCGCTGTGGAAGAGGTTGTTCTTCTTCGTACCCCATTCTCAGGAGGGGTCGATATATCAAGTGGGCGGAGCCGAACTATGGCGCATCGCCGGGACCGGATATCTATCCGGAACCCCGAAGAAGGCGTCCGAAGACTGGCCATCGGAATGGTTTTATATAGAAGATGTACCCCTGCCGGACCCTGTTTGGATCGGCCTCCCGGAGTTCAGTAATGCTCCTTTGAAGAAACGCCTAAACTGGCGTCCACGGAGCCCTCAGAGGGAAAATGACAGGGACGTCCTTTACCTGATGAGCCGAATAAGGTTGGCTCATTCTGGACTGACCATGATTAGGGATGGCACCCGCATGGTTTGGGTACGGGTGGAGCCATCCCATACCCTTACCCATCATCCCAAACCTTACCCATCACCCGTACCCATACCCATTGATGGGTACAATTTTTTCTCATACCCGTCACCCATCAGGGTAAGTGGGTACCCGCTGGTAAAATTACTCAGATTTATAACACACCAATTTGAGCATTACATAGTCATAAACAACAACTTATAACAATAATTGATAAACAACAACACATCCTTACATTATCGCATGCTCGTTCATGGGCTAGCTATTGTGGTGCGGCGGCCTAACATGAATGTATGAAGATGTCTCGTTAGGGCTGTCGGATTTATGTACATATAATATGTTTAATATGTGGATAATAACATATAAGGTCTATTTGTTAGAATATATGCGGGTACATGGGTACATGGGTATGGGTTATACTAAACCATACCCATACCCACTATACCCGATGGGTATGGATTTTTCCTGTTTATGTACGCATGGGTACTTTTTTGACCCATACCCTTGCTCTAATAGGGTTTTTACCCACAGGGTACGTGGGTAATGGGTACCCATTGCCATCCCTAACCATGATCGGGGTCATGGCCACATGCATTATGCGGGGGGTGGAGCCGCTTCAGTATAGAGGCCACCCCATGTGGGATTTCAACGGGGAGGATGATGCCACCCGCCATGGCCGTAAGGGGCCGGGATCGGTCGCCGATCTGATGAAGACCTTGTCCGCATTGTACAAGGGAGAAGAGGAGAAATTCCTTTGCGTCAATCCACAGGATGGATTTTCTATGAACAATCCTCCAAGCTGGGTAAGCGGATATTTCTTTTTGCCCATCCGATCCATATTCCCATAGTCAAGTATCTCATTTTGTGATTTCGACGCAGGAACTGCGCCAGGCCGTAAAGGATATAAACAACCTGCCTCCACAACCCGAAGATCCGGAACGGTTCCTCGATCCGGCCTCCCAAGAGGATCCGGACATATCGGTGGAGCTGATCGATGGGGTATTTTACCAACTGAGCATCGACAATGCCTTGGTCGCCATTACGGCCGATTACTCCGGAATATTTCCAGCCTCGCAGGTAACTGAGAACGAAGTCCCGATACTTTGAAAATGATCCACCCGTGCTTATCTTTGATCACCGTGTATCAATGGTGTTTTGCAGGGGGAGCCCTTGAGGCGGAAGGCCGAGCCTGCGGCGGCTAGCCGACAAGGGGCAGCAAGGCCCAGCAGGCTGAAAAGAAGTGCGGTCCGGATTGATACGCTGGCGCCACGGTATGGCATGCCGCCTTATTCCCAGGTTTTATTCCCGGAAGGTATACTAACGCTCGTGCCCTCTTTAGGAAAAAGAGCGCTTGCCGGACTATATCCGGAGAGGCTGCCAATCGAGCCTCCACCAGCCAAGCTCCAAAGCCAGGTCCAGAGGTGGAGGCGAACACGAGGCTTTCGTCGGACACTCCTCCGACAGAGGATGCCGACGGACTATCTGCCACCAATTCCGAGGTGGAGAGTGCCATGAATCACAGGCATCACCGGACTGTTCTTCGTGACACATGTTTCTCCCGAGAGGCATTGGATGCCGTCAATTCGGGAGATGCGCACCTCCGTGCCGCTCAAAATGGTCTAGCTAGAGCCACGGAGCAGTATGTGAAAGACATACGGGTGAGAAAATTTGATGTTTATATATACCAGTAGCCCCCGAGACTTAAAATAGTTAGAATAACTGATTTAAGGATCATTTATTATGCATGATCTTTCCACAAAGAATACCCAACTGTCCCAGGAGCTGGAAGAGTGCAAAGCCCAACTTGAGGCCGCACTAGCCGCTGCAGGGGAGGCCAAGGAGACCCCCTCTGGTAATATATGCTTCGAAAGATAAGTATGTTGTGAAGTGCGGCGTATGTGTAAATCTAACAATATCATTGCAGATGGCGCCGGAGTAGATCCGGACAAGCAACAACTCTTGCGCCGTTAAAAGACGGGAGAGCGTGCTTACGAGGGTGAGGCAGAGAAGAATAGTCTCAAGATACAACACCCAGCTGGGAGAGGAACTCAAAGATGTTCGTGCCCAGCTGGCGGACTCCGTGAAGGAGAATCGTCGGCTTCGACGCGGCATTTTTAGTAAGTGCTTGAACGAACTTTGAAAAAGAGTTCGGCGAAGAAGTCGACTAACAGAGTTATGTCTATAGGTATGCTCACTGGTCGTCCTGCAGAGGAAATGCCTGGTTCTACGGGTGACCTTCTTCCCGAGCTCTTACAACTGCACGAACGAGTTTGGCGGGTGATGAAAGGCGTCGCCCTGGCCTTGTGGCCATCTGTATCCCTGCCTGAAGGCCTTGGGGAGCTTGCAGCGAGGCTCCAGGGAGCACGGAGGCGCTTCCGATAATGGAAGATATCAGCCTGCTGTCAAGGCGCTAGGGAGGCCTGGGCCATGGTGAAGACACGGTACACGAAGGCTGACCCAAACCACATGGCGGAGGTCGGACCTATGGGGCCCGATGGGAAGGAGATCCCCGTGAGCTTAGTGTACGACCAGGTAGAATTGGCCGCAAAGTATTCCCAGCAGGACTGTAAACTAGACAGCCTGTTAGATGGCATTGAAGAGGAATACAATCAGTCAAATTGACTATGTAATTTAAGGTGACATGTGAAATGCCTTCTAGCCGGATTGTAGATCGTTTGTCATAGCGGACCTTTTCACTTCAACCTCAGGACCAAGTAGTCCGGAGTGTGTCCGAATACCATCGCGGTTATATAAAAACCGGGGCATGCGTGGAGACCAGGCGTAGGGGTCATTAGTGCTTTATCAGACAAGTGCCCAACTAGTTATGTTATATTACATGGTTAGTAAGAAACATCTTCCAGGTAGAATAGTTCCGTTAGGGGTTCCTTTCCCTGGGAGGCATGCCCTAAAGTGCATGTCCGGACTGCGAAAAAAGCAAAAAAACATCTGGGGGCAGATAAACAAATAGGTAAGAAATATTCTTTTAGCTCACCGACCGAATATTCTCTTAAGAACGCTAGCTTTCGGCTTCACCCAGTCCGAGGTACACATCCGGCGGACCGGCAGTAACAATTGCAGAGGTGCTCCCTTTACCACCTAGCTGAACAATCGGGAACGTAGGGGTAAGCACAGGAGCCAGGCAACCCAGCTTGGCCAAAACTTAAGTCATTCGATGCATATAATGGTGAATAAAAGGTACACACGGAAGTGTGACACATGTATTGGGCATGAAGCCCTTATAAATAAGCTTATGTGAAAGAAGCCCCCAGGTACAATGAGCGCGGATAGCGCGTCAAGTGTGTGCGAACAATGCGCTAACGAGCCTTCAAAGGCTAGAAGGAAAAAGGAGGGAGAAGGAGAAAAATAGAAGATAGCTAAAGTGTAAAATTTGGACTGAGGAAGGAGACGAACTCAGAATCCGGCGCTAGGCGTAGAATCTTCGGAGACGGGCTGCGTTCCATGGGTTTGGCTCAAGTCGGTTATCTGATGCATCTCGCAGACGGTACGCTCCACCGGTCAGGACTTGGTCGATGATAAAGGGACCTTCCCATTTGGGCTTGAGTTTGTCCTTTTCTTGTCCGCAGCGAGAACTAGCTCGCCAACATTGTAAGTTTTGGCCCGCATTTCTCGCTTTGATATCTTCGAGCCTGCTATTGATAGACTGCGGAACGGGCTTTTGCTACGTCGTGCTCCTCCTCCAAGGCGTCCAAACTTTCCTGTCGATCGAGCTCGGCTTCTCTTTCTTCGTACATGCGCACGCGAGGTGAGTCATGAATTATGTCATAGGGCAGAACTGCCTCTGCGTCGTATACCAAAAAGAATGGTGTGAATCCGGTCGTGCGATTTGGAGTGGTCTGCAGCCCCCAGAGTACGAAGTCGATCTCCTCTACCCAGTGCGTGTTAGATTCCTTGAGGGAACGCACTAATCTGGGTTTGATGCCGCTCATAATTATACCATTTGCTCGCTCAACTTGACCGTTAGTTTGAGGGTGATAGACTGAAGCGTAGTCGAGCTTGATGCCCATGTTTTTGCACCAGAGATTGACCTCGTCGGCCGTAAAGTTTGTGCCGTTATCAGTGATGATGTTGTGGGGGACACCGTATTGGTGTATGACCCCTGATATGAAGTCTATCACCGGTCCGGATTCGGCCATATTAACAGGCTTTGCCTCTATCCATTTGGTGAATTTATCCACCATGACCAGTAGGTATTTTTGCTTGCGGGATCCCCCTTTAAGGGGTCCAACCATGTCAAGCCCCCAGACCGCGAAGGGCCAGGTGATGGATATAGTTTTGAGGGCGGTGGGTGGCATGTGGCTTTGATTAGCAAAGAGCTGGCATCCGACGCATCGTTGGACTAAGCCCTGAGCATCTGCCCGGGCCGTCGGCCAATAAAATCCTGTACGGAAGACCTTGCCTACAAGGGCCCGGGCTGCGGCGTGGTGCCCGCCGAGTCCGGCATGAATTTCAGCCAGAAGATTCCGTCCGTCCTCTTCGGAGATACACCTTTGAAGGACTCCGTTGTGCTTTTCTTATAAAGCTCTCCTCATGGACCTTATAGGCTTTAGATCGCCGCACTATGCAGCGGGCCTCGCTTTTGGTCCTCGGAAGTTCCTGCCTGGTTAGGTAGGCTAGGAATGGTTCTGTCCACGGGCAATGACTGCCATTATTACGTGGGCTGAGGGTGTTATTTCGCTGGCGTAACCACCAACCGTGTCGTAATGTTCGTGTGGGGCAGTGTGGTTGGGTCCGGGTTGTTATTTCCGACTCTCCTCCCATAATACGGATGGCTTGAACAGCCTCTAGGAAGATGTTGGGGACGGTATCGCGCTATACGATGCGCGCTAACACGCTCGCTGCCTGGTTGTTATCCCGGCTATATGGTGAAATTTGAGCCCTCAAACCGAAGCTAACATTTTAGGACGGCATTGCGATAAGCTGCCATTTTCGGATCCTTGGCATCAAAGTCTCCATTTATTTGGGATATCGCGAGGTTCGAATCCTCACAAGCACCTCTAGGCGTTGAATGCCCATGGAGACTGCCATCCGGAGACCATGTAGAAGGGCCTCGATTTGGCTGCTTTGTTGGAGTCCGATACATTATCTCGAGTACGATTGAATCTGTATCTCCGGTTGGGGACGCTGAACGACGCCAGCTCCTGTGCCAGCCAACATTTTGGAGCCGTCGGTGCATTATCCAATTGAATATGCGCCGCACTTTTAGGGAGTTCGGCTTCGGTCCATTCGGCGATGAAGTCGGCCAAAACTTGAGACTTAATAGCTCGCCGTGGCTTATAGGTTATGTCGAACGGGAGGAGCTCAATGGCCCATTTGGCTATCTGGCCCGTCGCGTCGCAGTTGTTTATAATGTCGTTAAGAGGTACTTCGGTGGCTACTGTTATCGAACACTCTTGAAAGTAGTGTCGCAACTTCCGGGATGCCATAAACACCGTGTACGCTATCTTTAGATAATGCGGGTACGGTGACTTGCATGGAGTTAGGACAGTGGACACGTAGTAAACTGGTTTTTTGAAGGGGGAACTTGTGTTCGTCCGTCTCTCGTTCGACAACGAGCACCGCGCTTACAACTTGATGAGTTGCCGCGATATATAATAGCATTGGTGTGGCGACCGATTCTCCGGGTATTAATTCCCAGAAAATGGCCCTTGTGCTCATCAGCCCCAGGATTACTGTTAGCTGATGAGGCACCAACTTGATACAGAAACTCCAAGCAAAACACAAAAAAATATGTGGTACAAGACCATTCTGGTCTGTGAGTACAACAAATGGTTTCTAGCGGTTGATGGCGGAAGCGGGTTGTAAATCATCAGTGTCTAAAGGACTTCATTTCCCACGGGAACAGCTGAACAGGTTAACTCCTATCTTCACGAGGCTGCTGTCACCGTTGCTTAGGTTCCGGGGCTGTCAACACGGTCACTCCTTTCCGCGCAAGAAATCTGGCCAAGACAATAGCCAGGGACAAGCCAGTGAGTACTTTGAATGTACTCGCAAACATTATGAACACGAGGATAATATAACAACGATGTTCCGAAATATTTTATGCTCATGACGTTAGTCACAAAAGGTATATGAATCTCTGATGCATGTAAGCAGGTTATTTGTGAAAATGCAATAACATAACAATAATAAGAGGCACCGAGCGGGCGTCTGAAGCAACGCCACATAAAGGGCTTATAAAAGAAATGCCACGGTCGGGCGTCTCAGCGACACCACATAAAGGGCTTTAAAAGAAATGACATAATGGACGTCTGAGCGACACCACATAAAGGGCTTTAAAAGAAATGCCACGATCAAGGCCCGAGCGACACCACATAAAGGGCTTTAACAGAATGCCACAACAAGGCCTCGAGCGACACCACATAATGGGCTTTAAAAGAAATGCCACAATCGAGGCCTCGAGCGACACCACATAAAGGGCTTTAAAAGAAATGCCACGCCAAGGCCCGAGAGACACTACATAAAGGGCTTTAAAAGAAATGCCACGTATGCCTAAGCGACACCACATAAAGGGCTTTAAAAGAAATGCCACGAAGGCGTCGAGCGACACCACATAAAGGGCTTTAAAAGAAATGCCACGGTCGAAGCGTCGAGCGACACCACATAAAGGGCTTTAAAATAAATGCCACGGTCAAGGCGTCGAGCGACACCACATAAAGGGATTTAAAAGAATGCTACGATCAAGGCGTCGAGCGACACCCCATAAAGGGCTTTAAAAGAAAAACAATAATAGTGAATATCCGTGAGGTAGAACCGCCTCGTGGATATTCGATAATACCAATAATATCACGGGTTAGTCCACAAAAAATAATAATCATCATTACCACATGTCGCAAGTCGTAATATCAGTTCTGATTTAACAGCTTTCACCTCCGAAGACCGACACTAAGACCGACACTTGACCCATCCTGCATCAGTAATCCTTAACCATGGACACGGCTATTCAATAGGTTTAATCTCTGCAGAGGGTGTACTTTTACCCACGAGTAACGGATTCCTTTAGTCCATCGACTAATTCCGCTTCACGGTCTTTTGTTGAAAACACACCTAACTTGCACACACCAGCTTAACTCACACGTGTCTGGAAATCACCCACGACACCTGTCAAGCAAACTCTAAGTGGGGAGGCTACAACCTCGCGTAGCATGGGATCAAATTTATATTGCGCGCTCTAAGGGGTGTCCTCCCCTCTCGGTCTCAACCGGAAACACCCATGCCCCCGGACCAGGTGGTCTGCCTACCAGCTACAACCGGTATCTTCCACCTAGGCCTCTCTGTACGGTGTGTGCTAGAAAGAGGTTGACAACTTACTGAACCGTATTCTACTTGTTGTAGAGACGAGTGGTAGTACGAAACAAGTATGGGGGTTACTGGAACAAGACTCGAGCTAGAGTCGACTCAGGAGGTTTATAAATTTCTCTGCATGGCATGTATAATGAAAATAATTCAACCAACAGAATCATCGCTCACTATACCTTACTATGCCATACCGGACATAACCGTTCCGACGGAGACCGGCGACAAACTCATGCCTACCCAAGGCAGAGGTTTTCCCGGACTTCTTCCAGCATGCATGCAAGGCACATGAGGATGATTATCGTCACAAGTGTGTTCATTCCCAACAGCATGGAAATCACTAATATGTATCCATGCACATGAAATAACGAGTCCTCCGAAATGAGGTGATGTTATAAACTTGTGAACGAACACATAAAAATATTATGCCAGGGTTCAAAATGCTTGCCTTCAGGTCACGGGGAGGTAGGGTGCATTTCAAACTCTTGAAATAATTCTCCTCTCTTCAAAAATCCTATTTTGAAAATATAAAAGAATTAACACACAAAAATAAAAACAGCACAAAAGTTGTTTTGAAATTTTTTCAAATAAATCTTAAAATAAACTAGACAATATTTGAAAGAGGTATGAAAAAGAATCAATTTAATTGGAGTTGTATTTAAAAAGATACAGCAGGTCAAAGTTTGGTCAAAATCTGTTTTTTTTAATAAAATGTAAAAGAAAACGTTTTAAAACAAAAACACGTCGAAGGCGATTCGAAAAGGCTTCCACTTACTCCTGCGTGGACATGCGCTGGTCATCGACGGTGGGCCTGCTCGCCCATCGGGTCAGGTTTGACCCGATCACGCTGCGTTCCCCTCGACCGAACAGAGGCGGAGCTCCGCGAGGATTTGCCAAAACGGGGCGCCCTTGGTGATCTCGAGGACATGGGTGTGCTCAGGGGTCGAGACGAGTCTGTGGGTACCCGCCATGGTCGCCGATGTGGACGGAGTCGCCACGACGAAGCCAAGCGCGAGGAGGCGTTCGGGTGGATAGTGGGTTTGTGGCTACGGTGGTTTCCGACCAAAATCGAGCGTGGGGTTGCACTTACGAGAGGGAGGGAGAGCTCTTGGTGGAGAGAATGGAGCGGGAGAGGCACTGGTGTCGACGGAATCGGCCGAAACTTGGCGGCGACCGAACCGGCCGGACTCGGGGAAGAAGGCCTTCCCCTCCTCGACTGCTGGCCGCGGTAGGTCTAGGGTGATCATATGAGGTTGCTCGAGAACTCGATTGAGCTCCGGGGCCCTTATATAGGCGGTGGAGGTCGGTTCCAAGGTGGCCGGCGATAAGGATGACGGCGAACCGTCTTTCTGTAGCAATGGCGACGTGGCGGCGACGCGCGCTAGTGGTCGAAGCTGCGGCTGAGCTGGAGATGCTTAAGGGGGCAGCTGGCGAGCGCTGGTGGCTTTGGCGGCACCGACTGAGGCAGGGTGCGCCATGGACGCCGCGCCCCGCCAAGGCTCTCACGACGGCGCTGTTGGCTGCCGGGGCGGCTTGGCGCGTTGCTGTGGGAAGGGGAGTGCGTGGCGTGGCGCTACAGAGCGGCCAAATACCAGGGGCGCGACGTGTCGGCTCGGGCACGGCTCAGTCTGGGCGCCTGGGCGCTGCTCAAGGCACACACTAAGGTGTTCGATACAATACCGTGGCATGCTACAGGTCACAGGTGAGGTTGGCACGCAACAGAACTAGGTTAGAGATAGGGGGAAACTCAAGGGACAAGGTGGTTTGGTCAGGTGGCCAAGTTAAATCAGTTCATGCCCTCCAGGTGTTCGATACAATACCGTGGCATGCTACAGGTCATAGGCACCTAGGCATTTCTTGGAGTGGCCAATACTTCCAGATCAGTGTCTCCTTGGATGCACAAGAGGGTGGTGAGGTTAGTTTGTGAAAAGCATAAACTTGCTAGTGCAAGTTTTGCAGAACTTCAAATCTGGACATGAGGTGGATGGCATTATAACATGAACCAAAAATGATCAAATGAGTGTATGCTCCTGGACTTAGGGGTTTTGCATGGAGGACTACAAGTAGGAGAAAGAATCTAGGGCCAAAGAACAAGCAAGACTATGGTTGTTGTACAAATCATCATGTTGGACCAGAATGGTGATGAGGTTGATTTACTCAAATTTTCCAAAGAACATCACTATGTTTTTGCATAAAGTTGGATGGCATGCTACTACTGATATCCCATAATTTTGGTGGAGGCTCTAGGGAAAAATTTAATTGGGTTGTAGTGCAAAAATGTCCACTGGACCAGAGAAGAAAAACATGTGTAACACTCAAAACAAGCAATGAAATAATTTTATTATTACACAAAAGTGATCTAGGGGCATCACATGACATCTCCAAATTTTGGTTGGAATATTAGTTAAAGTTATCAACTGGTTGCAGTACAAAAAGGAGCTCCAAAATTTAAAACAAGTCATTTTAATGAATAAGGCTCAGGGTGAAATAATTTAATAAATAAATCTACTGACTGAGAGATTTTTTTAAAGGGAGGGCATATAAGTCCAATATGTTTTGGAAGGACCCACTTGGGAAAAACTCCTTAATATTAAAAGAAAAGTTTTGAAATCAACAGAGATATTCTTGCAGGCAAAAATTTTAAACTCTTGGCAAAATTTTAATAACTAAAACCTGGTTAAATTTTTGGGGTGTTACAATTGGTTCGCCCATGATGGGCGCGGCCAGGACCGGGTTTGTTGGAAATATGGCTTTTATTTCTTCGAGTCCGGCCGTGGCGGCATCCGTCCACTCGAAGTGTTAGGTGCGTCGGAGGATACGATAAAGGGGTAATGCCTTTTCTCCCAAACGAGAGATAAAGCGGCTTAGAGCCGCCACACATCCAGTCAATTTTGGTCTTTGTTTGAGGTCTTTTGGGATATCCAATTGTGACAGAGCTCGGATCATGGCTGGGTTTGCTTCAATTCCTCTACTGGATACAATGAAGCCCAAGAGCTTTCTGGCTGGTATGCCGAAAACGCATTTTTCTGGGTTGAGCTTGATGTCATATGTTCGGAGATTATCGAATGTGAGCCTCAAGTCGTCTACTAGAATTTCGACATGCTGGCTTTTGACGACCACATCGTCTACGTATGCCTCCACTATTTTGCCGATCTGGTTTGCCAGACATGTTTGAATCATGCGCTGATATGTTGCGCTGGCTATTTTGAGCCCGAAGGTCATTGTGTTGAAGCAGAATGGGCCGTATGGAGTGATGAATGCTGTTGCGGCTTGGTCAGGCTCTGCCATCGTAATTTGGTGGTAGCCGGAGTATGCGTCGAGGAAGCACAATGAATCGTGTCCTGCGGTAGCGTCGATAATTTGATCGATGCGAGGGAGGGGGAAGGGATCCTTTGGGCAAGCCTTGTTGAGGTCCTTCAAATCGACGCATAGGCGCCAGGATTTGTCCTTCTTTGGTACCATCACCAGGTTTGCTAGCCAGTCCGGATGTTTTATATCTCTGATGAATCCGGCCTCCAATAGTTTGGCTAGCTCCTCTCCCATGGCCTGTCTCTTGGGTTCAAAGAAACGCCGAAGAGCCTGTTTGACTGGCTTGAATCCTTTTAGGATGTTTAGGCTGTGCTCGGCCAGCCGGCGTGGGATTCCTGGCATGTCTGAAGGCTGCCAGGCAAAAATGTCCCAATTTTCGCGTAGGAATTCTCTTAGTGCGGCGTCTACATCGGGATTTAATTGTGCCCCGATGGAGGCCGTTTTTGTAGGATCCGTTGGATGGACTTGGAATTTGACTATTTCGTCCGCTGGTTTAAAGGAGGTGGACTTGGATCTCTTATCGAGTATAAAATCGTCCCTATTCACCGTGGAGCGCAGCGCAGTGAATTCCTCGACCGCTAGGGCTTCGGATAGTGCCTCAAGGGCCAGTGCAACTGTCTTATTTTCGGCGCGACGTGCTATGTCCGGGTCACTAGCAAGAGTGATGATTCCGTTGGGCCCGGGCATTTTGAGCTTCATGTATCCATAATGGGGTACAACTTGAAAAATTGTGAATGCCTCTCGCCCTAATAGAGCGTGGTATTCGCTGCTGAACGGGGCCACTTGGAACGTGACCTCCTCGGACCTGTAATTATCCGCGTGCGAACACCACATCCAAAGTGATTTTTCCCTGACAAACGGCTTCCCGACCGGGATTATTCCTATAAAGGTTGTGCTGCTTCGCTCAATGCGGCTCCAGTCTATTTCCATTTTTCGGAGGGTTTCCCGTAAATGAGGTTCAATCCGCTGCCACCGCCCATGAGTACCTTGGTAAGGCGAAAATCGCCCACTATCGGACCGAGGACCAATGCGGCCGGTGCTCGGGCTGTTCAGAATTTAGGTTCGCCACCGGCATTAAAGGTAATAGCCGTGTCACCCATGGGTTTATTGTTGCTACTTGGTAGACTTCGCAAGGCTACAGAGTGTTCGCTTCCGCATATTATTTGATGCGAAGTCTCAAAGACTGTTAATACTGTACTGGTATCCCTGGGCTGGTGCTCTAGACCTAGAAGCTCTTCGCCACTTTTGGCCACCTGCCGTAGTATCCAACATGCTCTAAGGCTGTGAGTTGGAGTGGCGCCCTCTGTACTATGAATTTTACAGGGTCCATTGAGCCATCCCTCCAGTACGGTTCCATGCCCTATAGAGGGTTTTTGCTTTTTGGTATTTAACCCAGGTGCCTGGCGATGATGCACACTTTTATTTCGGACTGGGGTTGTATTCAAGGACGGATTGTCCCAAAATCTTGCTTCGGTTTTCCATGCGCTTTCAATCGCACAGTACTTTCGTACTATGGACGCCAAGTCGACAAAACGTGTAATGTCACGGCGACTTATAGCGTTGAGGATCCCGTTGTCCGTGCAATTATTGCAAAAGAATGAGATTGCGTCCTCCTCGTGGCAGTCCTTTATCCTGTCAATAACCAGGAGAAATCTGGCCCAGTAATGGTGTACTGTTTCTGCAGGCTCTTGCCGAATTTGAGATAGGTCGCTTATGTTTGGGTGGGCGGGTGGAATTAAATCCGGAACCTCGCCCGATCTGAGACTTAAGGGCCGAGGAGCTTCCGAATTTGGAAGCTTGGATTCTTGGATGTTGTCCAATGAATCTAGCCCGCTGCCTGACTTTAGGTTCAGGGCTTGAGTAACGTCCTCTCCTCCATGGGAATCCGTCATGGAGGAATCCGGAATCCGGACGTAGCTAGTCCTTAAGATAGAAGAAGGGTCGCCGTATTGTTCCTCTACCACAGCAACGTGGTGGGTAACCTGCGGAGAGTTAATCTCTCTCAGATCGGGTTTAGGCACAATCTTCTCATAGTTTGTAGCGACTCCCAGGGCAGCGATGCGATCCAAGAGCTCGTTTAGGGAAGAGAGCTCCATCGGATCTAACTGCTCGGTGAGTTCCGAGTTAACGTGAAGATTGCTTTCGACGACCCGAGAAGTCATCGTCAGCGCGGCGGTCGAACAGGCGGTCTTAAGAAAACCGCCTAGCCGGAGAGTATGGCTGACAGCCAAAGCTTCTTTAGCAAAAGTGACATCTTTAAAGATGGGATGAGGCATCCTTCCTGACGGCAACGACACAGAGGAACTCTCAATGATAGCACCAATGTCGGTGTCAAAACCGGCGGATCTTGGGTAGGGGGTCCCGAACTGTGCGTCTAGGCGGATGGTAATGGGACATAAGGGACACGATGTTTTTACCCAGGTTCGGGCCCTCTCGATGGAGGTAAAACCCTACTCCTGCTTGATTAATATTGATGATATGGGTAGTACAAGAGTAGATCTACCACGAGATCAGAGAGGCTAAACCCTAGAAGCTAGCCTATGGTATGATTGTTGTTTTTTCACGGACTAAAACCCTCCGGTTTATATAGGCACCAAGAGGGTTAGGGTTACACAGGTCGGTTACAATGGTAGGAGATCTACATATCCGTATCGCCAAGCTTGCCTTCCACGCCAAGAAAAGTCCCATCCGGATACGGGACAAAGTCTTCAATCTTGTATCTTCATAGTCCAGGAGTCCGGCCAAAAGTCATAGTCCGGCTATCCGGACACCCCCTAATCCGGGACTCCCTCAGTGGTCTTTCGTGATTTGACGACTCATTTACTTGCTTCGGCGCTACGACCGAGGAGGACCCAGAAAACGCGCGGTAGGGCGTTCCACGTTAGGAAGAATATATGCGTGCACCACCCGGGAGGACCCCGAAACTGCGCGGTAGGGTGTGCCACGTCTCGGCACGGAGGAAAAATGTGCGTGTAAAAATATACTGTATCAGACGTAGTACCTATGGTTCGACCTTGGGACCCAGCCAGTTGGTCGAAAACACCCCACTAGCCACACAGCTTCATCATGCAAACGTGGCACGGTTAGGTCCGTCTCGACCAGCCACAACGTCTCTTGTTCTAGGCGATTCTTCTATTTTCCAAGCTTTTTTTAGTTGTAATAACACCACGGCAAGCTAGCGCCGCTCTTCGTATGTGCTCGTGCAAAGGTTAGACGATGGAGAGAAGAGAGATTGAGATCGCAGACCTGGGACCCACCCGTAAGTGAGACAACGGTCATGCACGTGCTGGCGAGGCACTCCCTCTACTCTACTCAATGCAAGTACTGTATAAAATCAAGTTATGGGACAAAGCCAACAATCGTTCGTTTTTTCAGGGTATGGACTTACGCTTTGTAGTCCCAGTTGCCAGTTCGAATCTCGTCTTTCAGATTTGTTAGTTTTAGGTCCAAATTTGATTAATTACAAGTGGGACCCCCGTGTGTTGTTCCGATATTTCAGTGTAGGATGGTTTTTTTGAACAAACACTTTGCGTGGTTAGACAAGTAACGGCACGAGTTACACTTATTTTGCAAGTTTATGAACAAATATGATAGCGGCATAGAATATCACATCCACCCCGCAGCTTAGATACTATGGTGATACGAGTTTTTACACCGTTGGAAGTGAGATCCAATGGCTTGGGAGTAGTCTTTGTAATTATGCGCAATTTCCAAACTCTCCCATCTTTTTTGCAAATAAAACATTCAGGCCTCGTGTGTGCTGCTGCATCTTCGATCCAACGGCTCCCCGGTGCTCATATTAGGTGCTCCCCGTAGCTTAATTACCCGCTACGGTGATGTGATCATCTAGGTCGTATGATCAGTGATCAGATGGCACATGCATATAGTACTTGTACTTTCTGCGCATTTCCCAAACTCTATCAGTCGTATATTGCAAAAACATTCAAACCTCCTATTGTGGGCCGTTAGATCTCAGTGAAGTCGTATCACCATAGAATCTATGGTGCGGGAGCACCTCATACTCTCCGGCCCGTGCGGGAAAACATAAGGTGCTATCGCAGCTTGGATGCTACGGTGATACGAGCTTGGAGGTCATTTGATCTGAGATCCAATGGCATCTGAGCAGTCTTTGTGCTTGTAAGCAGTGGCCGAACTCTTTTGGGGCTTTTCTACAAAAAACCATTCGAACCACCGAGGAGGTGTTGGGTCACAAATCCAACGCCTCCGAAGAGCTTGTATCACCAAAGCATCTAATGTGTGGTAGCTCATGATATTCTTACATACAGGAGAATATGATGTCCTCCTTCATCTTAGATGCTACGGTGATACGAGCTTCGAGGTCATTGGATATGGGATCAAAGGGCATCTAAGTAGTTTTTGTACAAATTGTGTGCAATTCTCAAACTCACCAAGGTTTCCTGCAAAAAAAATAAGACACATCATGTGAGCTGCTATATCTCAGATCTACAAGCTCCAAGCAACTCGTATCGACATATAGCATCCAAGGTATGGGGGCACATGATATTCTCCCGGGGAGGAGGGGTGGGGGCTGCACAACTAATCGGTGGTTGGGAGGGTGGGGACAAATATAATCTAAATAACCCTAAACAGAGCTCCACAATTTTATCTAAGGTCGAGGGGTTGACCCCCGACAATCATAGCTCCGCCTAAACACAACATTTGCATGTACAGTAGTACTAGACTTAATATTCATGTTTCAGTTTCATGTTCATTTTAAATATTGAACTGAGGACCATGGATGTCTTACATTTTACTCCCTTCGTTCCTAAATATTAGTATTTTTAGAGGCTTCAAATGGACTGGCACATACGGATGTATATACACATATTTTAGAGTCTAGATTCACTCATTTTTCTCCGTATGTAGTCACTTGTTGAACTCTCTAAAAGACTAATATTTAGGAATAGAAGGAGTATTTTTGAACTCGGGTCATACATGCATGGGTTGGAAAAATAGATGCACTATACTTATTGGATTGTTGTTGTGTTCGTGCGTGTGTGTGTGTGTGTGGTCATATGCTTGATACATACAAAGTTTTCTCACCTCCATATTGTTCATCTTTTAAATTTGATTTTGCATTGGAAAACTTACTAGGGATACCATGAAATGTGAAATCCATGTTGGGATCACAATATCACAAATTCACTCTAATTCAACAACTCGTCATAAATCAATTACCACGTTGAGATTAGTATTTGCAAGGAAAATACGGGTATTGTAATACACATAGATTCGTTCGGCAATTTAAAAGGTTCCTTTCGTATTCTCAAATGGTAGGACCCAATGGCGTACCAGCCAGACCTTGGCTCGTGTTGATCCTAAAAAAAACGGGCTCGTGTCCTTCGGTGGCGTGCGTGGTACGTACATTAGGCAACCCAACCAGTCGAGCCTCAGCGTTTCAAGTCGAAATATCTGGCGGCCAGAATTCCAGCCCTAGGAAATTCCCCTCATGTCCCCTGTCCATAGTGACTACCGATGAACAACGTGAAGGAAATATGCCCTAGAGGCAATAATAAAGTTATTATTTATTTCCTTATACCATGATAAATGTTTATTATTCATGCTAGAATTGTATTAACCGGAAACATAATACATGTGTGAATACATAGACAAACAGATAGTCACTAGTATGCCTCTACAAGACTAGCTCATTAATCGAAGATGGTTATGTTTCCTAACCATAGACATATGTTGTCATTTGATTAATGGGATCACATCATTAGGAGAATGATGTGATTGACATGACCCATTCCGTTAGCTTAGCACTTGATCGCTTAGTATGTTGCTAATGCTTTCTTCATGACCCATACATGTTCTTGTAACTATGAGATTATGCAACTCCGTTTACGGAGGAACACTTTGGTACTACCAAACGTCACAACGTAATCGGGTGATTATAAAGGAGTACTACAGGTGTCTCCAAAGGTACTTGTTGGGTTGGCGATTTCGAGATTAGGTTTTGTCACTCCGATTGTCGGAGAGGTATCTCTAGGCCTTCTCGGTGATACACATCACTTAAGCCTTGCAAGCATTACAACTAATGAGTTAGTTGTGAGATGATGTATTACGGAACGAGTAAAGAGACTTACCGGTAACGAGATTGAACTAGGTATTGGATACCGACGATCAAATCTCGGGTAAGTAACATACCGATGACAAAGGGAACAAAGTATGTTGTTATGCGGTTTGACCGATAAAGATCTTCGAGAATATGTAGGAGCCAATATGGGCATCCAGGTTCCGCTTATTGGTTATTGACCAAGAATAGTTCTAGGTCATGTCTACATAGTTCTCGAACCCGTAGGGTCCGCACGCTTAAGGTTTCGATGATGGTTATATTATGAGTTTATGAGTTTTGATGTACCAAGGAGTTCGAGTCCCGATGAGATCGGGACATGACGAGGAGTCTCGAAATGGTCGAGACGTAAATATCGATATATTGGACGACTATATTCGAGTTCGGAAAGGTTCGAATGATTCGGTATTTTTCGGAGTACCGAGAGTTACGGAATTCGCCGGGAGAAGTATTGGGCCTTATTGGGCCTGCGGAAAGAGAGAGGGCTGCCTAGGGCAGGCCGCGCCCCTTCATGGCCTAGTCCGAATTGGACTAGGGGGGGCCGCACCCTTCCCTCTTCCCCTTCCCCAAGTCCTAGTCCAACTAGGAGAGGGGGAGTTCTACTCCGGTGGGAGTAGGACTCCTCCAGCGCGCCTCTCTAGGGCCGGCCGCACCCCCCTTGCTCCTTTATATACTGGGCAGGGGGCACCCCATAACACACAAGTTGATCTACGGATCGTTCCTTAGCCGTGTCGGTGCCCCTCCACCATATTCCACTTCGTCATATCGTCAGAGAGCTTAGGCGAAGCCCTGCGCCGGAGAAGTCATATCGTCATGAGCTTAGGCGAAGCCCTGCGTCGGTGGAGCATCAACATCGCCACCACGCCGTCGTCTTGACGGAACTCATCCCGACACTTTGCTGGATCGGAGTCCGGGATCGCCATCGAGCTGAACGTGTGCAGAACTCGGAGGTGCCGTGACGCTCGGTGCTTGGATCGGTCGGATCGTGAAGACGCGTCGACTACATCAACAGCGTTGTTATAACGCTTCCGCTTTCGGTCTACGAGGGTACGTGGACGGACACTCTTCCCTCTCGTTGCTATGCCATCACCATGGTCTTGCGTGTTCGTAGGAATTTTTTTGAAATTACTACGTTCCGCAACAGTGGTATCAGAGCCAGGTTTTATGCGTTGATGTCATGTGCACGAGTAGAACACAAGTGAGTTGTGGGCGATATAAGTCATACTGCTTACCAGCATGTCATAATTTGGTTCGGCGGTATTGTGAGATGAAGCGCCCGGACCGACATTACGCGTGACGCTTACGCGAGACTGGTTTCACCGCTCCGAGCACTCGTTGCTTAAAGGTGACCGGCGGGTGTCTCTCTCTCACTTTAGTTGAACCGAGTGTGGCTACGCCCGGTCCTTACGAAGGTTAAAACAGCACCAACTTGACAAACTATCGCTGTGGTTTTGATGCGTAGGTAAGAACGGTTCTTGCTCAGCCCGTAGCAGCCACGTAAAACTTGCAACAACAAAGTAGAGGACGCCTAACTTGTTTTTGCAGGGCATGATGTGATGTGATGTGGTCAAGACGTGATGCTATATTTTATTGTATGAGATGATCATGTTTTGTAATCGAGTTATCGGAATGGCAGAGCCATATGGTTGTCGCTTATTGTATGAAATGCAACGCCATGTAATTGCTTTACTTTATCACTAAGTAGTAGCGATAGTCGAGAAGCAATAGTTGGCGAGACGACAACGATGCTACGATGGAGATCAAGGTGTCGCGCGGTGACGATGGTGATCATGACGGTGCTTGGCGATGGAGATCACAAGCACAAGATGATGATGACCATATCATATCACTTATATTGATTGCATGTGATGTTTATCCTTTATGCATCTTATCTTGCTTTGATTGACGGTAGCATTATAAGATGATCTCTCACTAAAATTATCAAGAAGTGTTCTCCCTGAGTATGCACCGTTGCCAAAGTTCGTAGTACCCAGACACCACGTGATGATCGGGTGTGATAAGTTCTACGTCCATCTACAACGGGTGCAAAACAGTTGCGCACGCGGAATACTCAGGTTAAACTTGACGAGCCTAGCATATAACAGATATGGCCTCGGAACACGGAGACCGAAAGGTCGAGCGTGAATCATATAGTAGATATGATCAACATAGTGATGTTCACCATTGAAACTACTCCATCTCACGTGATGATCGGACATGGTTTAGTTGATTTGGATCACGTAATCACTTAAGATGACTAGAGAGATGTCAGTCTAAGTGGGAGTTCTTAAATAATATGATTAATTGAACTTAAATTTATCATGAACTTAGTCCTGGTAGTATTTTGCAAATTATGTTGTAGATCAATAGCTCGCGTTGTTGCTTCCCTATGCTTTTATATGTTTGTTTTGATATGTTCCTAGAGAAAAATTATATTGAAAAATGTTAGTAGCAATGTTGCGGATTGGATCCGTGATCTGAGGTTTATCCTCATTGCTGCACAGAAGAATTATGTCCTTGATGCACCACTAGGTGACAGACCTATTGCAAGAGCAAGATGCAGACGTTATGAACGTTTGGCTAGCTCAATATGATGACTACTTGGTAGTTTAGTGCACCATGCTTAAACGGCTTAGAATCGGGACTTCAAAGACGTTTTGAACGTCATGGACCATAGGAGATGTTCCAGGACTTGAAGTTAATATTTCAAGCAAATACCCGAGTTGAGAGATATGAAGTCTCCAACAAGTTCTAGAGCTAAAAGATGGAGGAGAATCGCTCAACTAGTGAGCATGTGCTCAGATTGTCTGGGTACTTCAATCGCTTGAATCAAGTGGGAGTTAATCTCCCAGATAAGATAGTGATTGACAGAATTCTCTAGTCACCATCACTAAGTTACTAGAACTTCGTGATGAACTATAGTATGCAAGGGATGACGAAAACGATTCCCGAGCTCTTCGTGATCGACGAAGGTAGAAATCGAGAAAGAGCATCAAGTGTTGATGATTGACAAGACCACTAGTCTCAAGGAAAAGGGCAAAGGGAAGAATGGGAACTTCAAAAAGAACGGCAAGCAAGTTGCTACTCGAGTGAAGAAGCCCAAGTCTGGACCTAAGCCTGAGACTAAGTGCTTTTGCTACAATGGAATTGGTCATTTGAGCGGAACTACCCCAAGTGTTTGGCGGATAAGAAGGATGGCAAAGTGAACAAAGGTATATTTGATATACAGATTATTGATGTATGTTTTACTAGTGTTCATAGCAACCCCTCGGTATTTGATACTGATTCAGTTGCTAAGAGTAGTAACTCGAAACAGGAGTTGCAGAATGAACAGAAACTAGTTGAAGGGGAAGTGACGATGAGTGTTGGAAGTAGTTCCAAGATTGATATGATCATCATCGCACACTCCCTATACTTTCGGGATTAGTGTTAAACCTAAATAAATGTTATTTGGTGTTTGCGTTGAGCATGAATATGATTTGATCATGTTTATTGCAAAACGGTAATTCATTTAAAGTCAAAGAATAATTGTTGTTCTGTTTACATGAATAAAACCTTCAATGGTCATACACCCAATGAAAATAGTTTTCAAAACGGTTATTCATTTAAAGTCAAAGAATAATTGTTGTTCATTTAAATGAATAAAACCTTCGATGGTCATACACCCAATGAAAATAGTTTATTGGATCTCGATCGTAGTGATACGCATATTCATAATATTGATGCCAAAAGATGCAAAGTTAATAATGATAGTGCAACTTATTTGTGGCAATTGCCGTTTGGGTCATATCGGTATAAAGCGCATGAAGAAACTCCATAAGGATGGATTTTGGAATCACTTGGTTATGAATCATTTGATGCTTGCGAATCGTGCCTTTTGGGCAAGATGACTAAAACTCCGCTCTCGGAACAATGGAACAAGCTACTGACTTGTTGGAAATATCACATATATACCGATGTATGCGATCCAATGAGTGTTGATGCTCGTGGCAAGTATCGTTATTTTCTGACCTTCACAAGATGATTTGAGTAGATATGGGTATATCTACTTGATGAAACATAAGTCTGAAATAGTTGAAAGGTTCAAAGAATTTCAGAGTGAAGTGGAAAATCATCGCAACAAGAAAATAAAGTTTCGCGATCTGATCGTGGAGATGAATATTTGAGTTACGAGTTTGGTCTTCAATTAAAATAATGTGGAATACTTTCACAGCTCACGCCACCGGAACACCACAATGTTATGGTGTGTCCGAACGTCAGAATCAGTACTTTATTTTGATATGGTGCGATCTATGATGTATCTTACCGATTTACCACTATCGCTTTGGGGTTATGCATTAGAGACAGCTGCATTCACGTTCAATAGGGCACCATCTAAATCCGTTGAGATGACACCGTATGAACTATGGTTTAGCAGTAAACCTAAGCTGTCCTTTCTTAAAGTTTGGAGTTGTGATGCTTATGTGAAAAAGTTTTCACCTGATAAGCTCGAACCCAAATCGGAGAAGTGCGTCTTCATAGAATACTCAAAGGTAACTATTGGGTACACCTTCTATCACAGATCCGAAAGCAAGATATTTGTTGCTAAGATGGATCCTTTCTAGAGAAGAAGTTTCTCTCGAAAGAAGTGAGTGGGAGGAAAGTAGAGCTTGATAAGGTAATTGTACCTTCTCCCGAATTGGAAAGTAGTTCATCACAGAAATCAGTTCCTGTGATTCATACACCAATCAGTAAGGAAGCTAATGATGATGATCATGAAACTTCAGATCAAGTTGCTACCAAACCTCGTAGGTCTTCCAGAGTAAGATCCGCACCAGAGTGGTACGGTAATCCTATTCTAGAAGTCATGTTACTAGACCATGATGAACCTACGAACTATGAGGAAGCGATGATGAGCCCAGATTCATGCTAAATGGTTTGAGACCATGAAATCTGAGATGGGATCCATATATGAGAACAAAGTGTGGACTTTGATGGAGTTGCCCGATGATCGGCGAGCCATATTATATAAATGGATCTTCAAGAGGAAGACAGATGCTGATAGTAGTGTTACTATCTACAAAGCTCGACTTGTCGCAGAAAGGTTTTCGACAAGTTCAAGGTGTTGACTACAATGAGACTTACTCAACTGTAGCGATGCTTATGTCTGTCCGAATCATGTTAGCAATCGCCACATTTTATGAAATCTGGCAAATGGATGTCAAAACTACATTCTTTAATGGATTTATTAAAGAAGAGTTGTATATGATGCAACCAGAAGGTTTTGTCAATCCTAAAGGAGCTAACAAAATGTGCAAGCTCCAGCGATCCATCTATGGAATGGTGCAAGCATCTCGGAGTTGGAATAAACGCTTTGATAGTATGATCAAAGCATATAGTTTTATACAGACTTGCGGTGAAGCCTGTATTTACAAGAAAGTGAGTGGGAGCACTACAGCATTTCTGATAAGTATATGTGAATGACATATTGTTGATCGGAAATAATGTAGAATGATTCTACAAAGCATAAAGGAGTGTTTGAAAAAGAGTTTTTTCAAAGAAAGACCTCGGTGAAGCTGCTTACATATTGAGCATCAAGATCTATAGAGATAGATCAAGACGCTTGATAAAGTTTTTCAATGAATACATACCTTGACAAGATTTTGAAGTAGTTCAAAATGGAACAGTCAAAGAAAGAGTTCTTGCCTGTGTTACAAGGTGTGAGATTGAGTAAGACTCAAAACCCGACCACGGCAGAAGATAGAAAGAGAATGAAAGTCATTCCTATGCATCAGCCATAGGTTCTATAAAGTATGTCATGTTGTGTACTGATCTATTGCATACCCTACCACTAAGCTTGGCAAGGAGTGCAATAGTGATCTAGGAGTAGATCAATGGACAACGGTCAAAATTATCCTTAGTGGAATAAGGATATGTTTCTCGATTATGGAAGTGAAAAAGGTTCGGTAAGTAAAGGGTTACGTCGATGCAAGTTTTAACACTAATCTAGATGACTCGAGTCTCAATCTGGATACATATTGAAAGTGGAAGCAATTAGCTAGAGTAGCTCCGTGCGAGCATTGTAGACATAGGAATTTGCAAAATACTTACGGCTCAAATGTGATGACCCGTTGACTAAAATTATCTCACAAGCAAAACATGATCACACCTTAGTACTCTTTGGGTGTTAATCACATAGTGATGTGAACTAGATTACTGACTCTAGTAAACCCTTTGGGTGTTGATCACATGTCGATGTGAACTATGGGTGTTAACCACATATAGATGTGAACTATTGATGTTAAATCACATGGCGATGTGAACTAGATTATTGACTCTAGTGCAAGTGGGAGACTGAAGGAAATATGCCCTAGAGGCAATAATAAAGTTATTATTTATTTCCTTATACCATGATAAATGTTTATTATTCATGCTAGAATTGTATTAACCGAAACATAATACATGTGTGAATACATAGACAAACAAATAGTCACTAGTATGCCTCTACAAGACTAGCTCATTAATCAAGATGGTTATGTTTCCTAACCATAGACATATGTTGTCATTTGATTAATGGGATCACATCATTAGGAGAATGATGTGATTGACATGACCCATTCCGTTAGCTTAGCACTTGATCGCTTAGTATGTTGCTAATGCTTTCTTCATGACCCATACATGTTCCTGTAACTATGAGATTATGCAACTCCGCTTACGGAGGAACACTTTGGTACTACCAAACGTCACAACGTAATCGGGTGATTATAAAGGAATACTACAGGTGTCTCCAAAGGTACTTGTTGGGTTGGCGATTTCGAGATTAGGTTTTGTCACTCCGATTGTCGGAGAGGTATCTCTAGGCCTTCTCGGTGATACACATCACTTAAGCCTTGCAAGCATTACAACTAATGAGTTAGTTGTGAGATGATGTATTACGGAACGAGTAAAGAGACTTACGGTAACGAGATTGAACTAGGTATTGATACCGACGATCAAATCTCGGGTAAGTAACATACCGATGACAAAGGGAACAAAGTATGTTGTTATGCGGTTTGACCGATAAAGATCTTCGTAGAATATGTAGGAGCCAATATGGGCATCCAGGTTCCGCTATTGGTTATTGACCAAGAATAGTTCTAGGTCATGTCTACATAGTTCTCGAACCCGTAGGGTCCGCACGCTTAAGGTTTCGATGATGCTTATATTATGAGTTTATGAGTTTTGATGTACCAAGGAGTTCGAGTCCCGGATGAGATCGGGGACATGACGAGGAGTCTCGAAATGGTCGAGACGTAAAGATCGATATATTGGACGACTATATTCGAGTTCGGAAAGGTTCGAATGATTCGGTATTTTTCGGAGTACCGGAGAGTTACGGAATTCGCCGGGAGAAGTATTGGGCCTTATTGGGCCCTGCGGGAAAGAGAGAGGGCTGCCTAGGGCAGGCCGCGCCCCATGGCCTAGTCCGAATTGGACTAGGGAGGGCCGCACCCTTCCCTCTTCCCCCTTCCCCAAGTCCTAGTCCAACTAGGAGAGGGGGGAGTCCTACTCCCGGTGGGAGTAGGACTCCTCCAGGCGCGCCTCTCTAGGGCCGGCCGCACCCCCCCCTTACTCCTTTATATACGGGGGCAGGGGGGCACCCCATAACACACAAGTTGATCTACGGATCGTTCCTTAGCCGTGTGCGGTGCCCCCCTCCACCATATTCCACTTCGGTCATATCGTCGTAGAGCTTAGGCGAAGCCCTGCGCCGGAGAAGTCATATCATCGCGGAGATTAGGCGAAGCCCTGCGTCGGTGGAGCATCAACATCGTCACCACGCCGTCGTGCTGACGGAACTCATCCCCGACACTTTGCTGGATCGGAGTCCGGGGATCGTCATCGAGCTGAACGTCTGCAGAACTCGGAGGTGCCGTACGTTCGGTGCTTGGATCGGTCGGATCGTGAAGACGTACGACTACATCAACCACGTTGTTATAACGCTTCCACTTTCGGTCTACGAGGGTACGTGGACGGACACTCTTCCCTCTCGTTGCTATGCCATCACCATGGTCTTGCGTGTTCGTAGGAAATTTTTTGAAATTACTACGTTCCCCAACACAACGGAGGGATGCTTTAGCAACTAGACAACATTACCTACCGGCCGAGCACGGTTCAATTCCCTCGGTCGCCACTCGTCAAGGTCACCCATCAACTGCATTGCCTAGTACTACTACTACTGCACCAGGATGAGCACAGAATTGAGCCCGTTTGTTCGTGCCTAGTACTTGTGTTAATATATCAGGCAATGCACTGGTACGGAGGGATTATCCTTTTACTCCCTCCTTTCCGGTTTATAGGGCTTATCTCAAAATTTTAGTTTTCCCATTTTATAAGTCTCAATTTGGTTATTCCCCATCACATGTTCAGATTTCAAGGTGCAATAAATCATTACATGCAAGTATTAAGAGAAAATTTACCAATGCATGTACTTTATGCATGCATGCATTGCAATTAATGCATGCATAAACACAATTTTTGAGGAAAACAAGCAGATTAATTGAGTGGTTTTGCAAACTACAACAATTGTTCCACCACTCACCATCTACCTTGGTTGGTGAGATTTTTGAATTACGCCCTATAAACCGGAAAGGAGGTTTAACTAAGCAAAATGTTTGACCAAATCCTTTCTTAAGAAATACAACAAGATAGATGTACCGCTTGAAAATTTATTGCATGATGCAGGTTATGATATTGTTTCGAATCCTGGATCTTAAATTTCAGAAAATCCAAAAGTGAGCATAAATTTTTGAAACTGAGCATGGTCACGTGATATGGCACAAATATTACTTCGTAAGTTTTTTCTTCAATTCGAGACAAGTTGCTTATGACAAGTTGCACAAATGAAGAGCCAAGGTATTTTGGAACAAAGACCTGTCACGTTAAGGCGAACGCTTTCACTATTGAAACCGTGGGCGTTTACATGCCGCCACGAGTCCCCGCTTCTCATCGGCACGTGTCGTCCCAGCAAGCGTGTGAGTCGACGGGAGGCGTGCGAGCGATCCGCTCGCCGATCGTCGGGGCGTCGAGCGGCGACCGCTATGCATACTCACCGGAGGCGAGCCTTTGACCAGGCTCCGCCGCCCACCGTCGTACCAACTGCTCCCACTTTTAATGTCGCCGGCACCGCAGTTTAAAATCAACCCCGCACTACCCGGTATCACTACAATCCTCTCTCTTCCTCTCCGATTCTCCTGTTGTCTACCTCCAACTAGCCTGACCTAAACGTACGCCATGCCGCATCACGATGGTCTGCCCTTAGTGTTCTAGTTTCATGAGGAAGACATCCAGCCGAAGTCTCAAGAACATAGGGCGCATTGGGACGAGCTTGAACTGGCCATGCGGGAAGACGCCGCGCTGTCCCGCTCCCTGCTCCGGCTCCGTCGCCCGATCGCGCCAAAGACCCATCCCGTGGCATTGATGGGCTGGGAGCCGCACATTGTCTCCGAGCTTGATGCCACGGGTTCCACGAGGTCCCGCCGACTTCCACACGCCTGCACCTGCCAGCGCATGCGCTGTGCGTCATTGACGCCAAGACGCCCGCAGCGGTGCCCGTGCACTGCCAGCGCATGCGCTTCTGCAGCGTCGACGCGGCGTCGCGCCCGTGCTGGTGCCCGTGCACACGAATGTATTCGCCGCGCCGTTGACAGCGCATGTCCCCGCTCGGGTGCCAGTGCCCCCCTCAGCGTCATGGATGGTCGCCGTCAACCGCTTCCTTGAACCAACGCCAGCCGCCTCCTCCGCCAGCTTGACTTCGCTCAAGTCCGAACATTTTGGCCTTCCTTGAAGCTAGGCTAACGCCCAGAGTACGCCAACAACGGCGCAAGACGCCGCCCGTCGCGGTCGGTCGATGGCACGACACACGAGCACGGCTGAGGAGCCGCTTCCCACCGCGAGACGCCCCGCCGCCGCCACGTAATCTAAATTTGCCATGAAAACATTCGGATTGCCATGATTAAAATCCGAACGTTTATCATTTTCGTTTATTTTATATCGATCGTCGTATAATTTACAGTCGGAGTCAGAATGAACGAAATGTATGGTTTGATCGATTGAATGTTCTGCTAGAGCCGTATCAAATTAAATATAAAACGTCATCAAGCCACATGTATTCCTTGTCATCCAACTACCTAGACTGCTTCAATGTCGAGCGCTCAACACGTTTAGCATGCAGTTAATTTCATGCCAAAAATAGTGCTAATCACATGACAACACGCAAATAATATCCTAGTAGTTAATATCCGCATGCACTTAATATACTTCCAAATTAACGTGCATTGCACGTACACACTGACTAGTGCTGCTAGTACGTGAAACTGGTGCCGTGACTTGTGAACGCGTCCAGATATGGTCAACGGCAAAATCGCCCACGAGTTCTTCCTGTTTGCCTGTGCGTCTAAACGCAGAAGGGGAGGAGAGAGAGACATGGAACCCACCAGTAAGTGAAGGCGAATAGTACTAAAAATAATATTACATGTTATCCATTAATTAGGCTGTGGTAATATAAAAGCATTATGTGAACAAAGGGGGTACAACAAATGTTGCTATTCTACGTATGTTGCCTATTGACGTGCGGCTTGAAGGCCCGGTCGCATGTTCGATCCTCGTCCTTTATTTTTCAATTTTTATATGGGTCCAAATTTGTTTCATGACATGTGGGCCCCTCGGTGTGTAGTTTGTAGCACTTTAATTTGTGGGTCGAAATTTGTTCCATTCCAAGTGGACTATCGGTGTGTAGTTTTGTAGCTTATTTATAATAATTAAAGAGAACAACATAGTTTTTTCAATAATACCATGGTGCGACATTGAAGGCGAGAAAGGACCTGCGAGAGAGCGATGACCGAGCCAGAGGGAAATCAACTAGGGGAGTTGCGTGGGTTGCAACGGCGTTTGGAGTAGTTGTGGGCCAAGTGCTACGAAAGTATAATCTAAACCGACCGGAATAAATGCCTACACAAATTAGTCCAAGGTTGGACTGCCCCTCGCAATGTAAATAGCCCCGGCTTTGCGAGGGATGGAGAGGTAGTAGCTTCAACGCGTGGAAGATACGGTATGAGAAAGCGAGGTCAATCGAGAGACATACAGATAGAGAGACAAAGTGAGTGTGGTCCGACATTCATTGAACAAATATATATGCTCCGGAGAGATATTGTCTGATTGAGCTTTTCATAAGGGTGAGGGCTGTAAGATTGAGCTTGAGAGATGATCCAGTCAGAGACGTGTAGATATATTTTGTGCGTGGGAGGAAGCAAGGTCAACCGATCACATAGGGTCGCCTTGCGATCGAAAGAGTGAGACGGGTTGGAGAGAGTGACCTAGATAGACGATGTGCGTGAGAGAGTATACAATGTGAATAGGTCGAATTGGGCTCAAACATGGTGATATATCATTTTTGTCCGAGAAAGAGCGATGTAAATCGAGACATACGGAGAGAGAGAGAGAGAGAGATAGAGACAGAGACAGAGAGAGAGAGAGAGAGAGATTGAGTGAGCGTGGCCCACCATGAGGTCGAAAGAGTGGCGGTGGCTTGGACGGACTGACCTAGATAGACAATCTGCGTGAGAGAGTATAGAGTGTGTCGATCGAGGCCCGAACAGGGAGATATATCATTTGTGTGTGAACGAAAACGAGGTTAAGAGACTCAGATAAAGAGAGCTAGATTGAGCGAGTGTGGCCCGCCGTGCGGAAGAAAGAGTAAGACAGTCTCGATGGAGTGACCTAGATATACAACGTGCGTTCGTGCGCACTAGAGGTTGGGGGGGCTAGATAGGCAATGCATGTATTTAGCGCGAGAGGGTGAGAGGGAGAGGGGGGAGAGAGAGAGAGAGAGAGAGCTCGGCATGGGGTGCAATGGCGAGTGTGTGAGGTAAATACATTTTGTAACAGGAGAGGAAAAAGGGGTTGTGTAGTTAAGAGACTTAGAGATCGAAACATGGAGAGAAAGAATGAATGTGTGTTGGAAACCGATAGCTTGCTAAGGTGGTTAGGAGAGGAAGATTGACCGATACAGGAAGTATGTAGCGTTTGTCTTGCTGGGGGGCTAAAATCAACATTTGAATGTACATAGTACGAGACTTAATATCGATGTTTCAATTCGGTGTAGATTGTAAGATTTGAACCGAGGACCAGGCATACAGGTAATTATTTCGAATTCGCGCCATACTAAGTTTCGAAAAGTTGACATTGGCTCAATTTGTTGTGCTATTTTGCAGGTCATATGTTTGAATCCATCCAAAAGTTTTCTCACTACCATGGTGTTCATCATATACATATGAATTTGTATTAAAAAAGTAGCATGGATACAGTGAAATGCGAAATCCACGTTAGAATTGGGGATCGCTACGTGACACACACTCTAATTCAAATAACTAACTACGTGACACACACTCTAATTAAAATAACTAATTATGTGACATACTCTAATCCATGTTAGCATGGGTACCATTTCGATTTTTTTCAAATCACTCCTCATAAATTAATTTATAGTACTCCCTCTGTTCACTTTTATAAGACCTTGAAGACATTTCAGACAATGTGCAAAACAGTTCATTTTAAGTTGTCTGAAACGACTTACAAAAGTGAACGGATGGAGTATCTCGTTTAGAATGACTAATTATTGCAAGGAAAACACGGGCATGGTAATACATACAGATTCGTTTGCAAATGAAAGAATATTCATTTGCATTCTCAAATGTAGGCGCACCAGGCAGACCAGGGTCGTGTCGGGGTGGACGCTGCTTCGGTGCCTTAAAGGCAACTGCCCTTGGGTGACTGACATCTGGGCCAGCCACCTGTTGGGCCCACATGTCATGGACATAAAGGCAGGTGCCTAACGGCACCGAAGCATAGTCCTGTCGGGGTGGTCGCGTGTGTCGGACGGACGCGTAGCACCCAGCCACCCACCCCCCTCCCCCCCAAAAAAAGGACGACGACAATTGAAAGTGAAACTATCCCTAGGTGGTTTTGGTAATTCATAACAACATATAGCTCATTGACCTAATGCTATTCCGAGACAAATATTTCAGGAAAGCTCAATGAATGGCATGGCATGGATGATGAAAGTGAATCCCTCAAAATATTAAGGACAAAGGATTGGCTCAAGCTCAAAAGCTCAAGAGTCTACATTTTACATTTTAGTGATCCAAGATCACATTGAGTCTATAGGAAAAGCCAATACTATCAAGGAGGGATGAGGTGTTGCTTAATGAGCCTCTGGCTTCAAGTGCTTAGTGATATGCTCCAAAAACCCTCAACTACTTTCTCACTTCCACATATGACCTAAACCCAAAGTCAAACTCGGCCCCACCGACTCTTTCTATCCGGCACCACCGAGTTCAGATGTCATATCCACTGCCACAAACCCTAGGCAAATCGGTCTCACCGATAGGGATCTCGGTCTCACCGAGATGGGATTGTAATCTCTCTGTTTCCCTTCGTAACGTTTCGGTCTAACCGAAGTGAGCGATCGGTCCCACCGAGATTGCAATGTAAACTCTCTGTTTCCCTTTCGTAACATTTCGGTCTCACCGAAAAGAGCGAATCGGTCCCACCGAGTTTACCTGACCAACTCTCTGGTTTGCTTATTACCAAAATCGGTCTCATCGAGTTTGTGTAATCAGTCTCACCAAGATTACGTTATGCCTTAACCCTAACAATACCGGTCCTACCGAGTTGCATGTCGGTCCCACCGAAATCACTAACGGTCACTAGGTTTACTAAATCGGTCCGACCGAGTTTGTTGATTCAGTCCCACCGAGTTTGGTAAATTGTGTGTAACGGTTAGATTTTGTGTGGAGGCTATATATACCCCTCCACCTCCTCTTCATCTGTGGAGAGAGCCATCAAAACAAACCTACACTTCCAACTTACCCGTTCTGAGAGAGAATCACCTACTCATGTGTTGAGGCCAAGATATTCCATTCCTACCATATGAATCTTGATCTCTAGCCTTCCCCAAGTTGCTTTCCACTCAAATCTTCTTTCCACCAGATCCAAATCCAATGAGAGAGAGAGAGAGTTGAGTGTTGGGGAGACTATCATTTGAAGCACAAGAGCAAGGAGTTCATCATCAACACACCATTTGTTACTTCTTGGAGAGTGGTGTCTCCTAGATTGGGTAGGTGTCACTTGGGAGCTTCCGACAAGATTGTGGAGTTGAACCAAGGAGTTTGTAAGGGCAAGGAGATCGCCTACTTCATGAAGATCTACCTCTAGTCAGGCAAGTCCTTCGTGGGCGACGACCATGGTGGGATAGACAAGGTTGCTTCTTCATGGACCCTTCGTGGGTGGAGCCCTCCGTGGACTCACGCAACCGTTACCCTTCGTGGGTTGAAGTCTCCGTCAACGTGGATGTACGATAGCACCACCTATCGGAACCACGACAAAAACATCCGTGTCTCCAATTGCGTTTGAATCCTCCAAACCCTTTCCTTTACATTCTTGTAAGTTGCATGCTTTAATTTCCGCTGCCTATATACTCTTTGCATGCTTGCTTGAATTGTGTGAAGATTGCTTGACTTGTGCAAAGATAGCTAAAATCTGCAAAAGTCTAAAATTGGGAAAAGGTTTAGTTTTTAATTGGTCAAGTAGTCTAATCATCCCCCTCTAGACATACGTCAAGGTCCTACAGGTGGTATCAGAGCTTTGATTTCCATAGCTTTTGGTGGTCATAGCCTTGGGTTTCACAACCTAGGAGAGTATGGCATCTAACGAGGGAAATTATCACCGTAGATGTCCTTACTTTGATGGCACTAATTTTGCTAGTTGGAAGCATAAGATGAAAATGCATATTCTCGGACATAACCCCGCCGTTTGGGCTATTGTGTGTATTGGCTTGCAAGGTGAATTCTTTGATGGGAGAGAACCGAACCGTGAAGCTAACGCGGATGAATTTAAGATGCTACAATACAACGCTCAAGCTTGTGATATCCTCTTCAATGGATTGTGCCCCGAAGAATTCAACAAAATCAGCCGTCTTGAGAATGCAAAGTAAATTTGGGATACTTTGATTGATATGCATGAAGGTACCGACTCCGTCAAGGAATCCAAGTTGGATGTGCTCCAAAGTCAGCTTGACAAGTTCAAAATGAAGGATGGTGAAGGTATCGCTGAAATGTACTCTAGGCTTGCTCTTATCACAAATGAGATTGCCGGCTTAGGAAGTGAAGAGATGACCGACAGATTCATCATCAAGAAGATCCTAAGAGCATTGGATGGAAAATATGATACCGTGTGCACATTGATCCAAATGATGCCAAATTACAAAGATCTCAAGCCAACGGAAGTCATTGGAAGAATTGTTGCTCATGAGATGTCACTCAAGGATAAGGAGGAACTTCACAACAAGTCGAGTGGTGCTTACCAAGCCTCATGTGAAGCCCCCACATCATCAAGTGAGAAACAAACCTTCAATGAAGAATTGAGCTTAATGGTGAATAATTTCAACAAATTCTACAAGAGTAGAAGCAAAGAAAGAAGCTCTAAGTCAAGGTCCTACAATGACAAAAGATCTTCTAGTAGAGAGCGTAATTGCTACAATTGTGGGAGACCCGGACACTATTCCAATGAGTGTACATCACTCTACAAAAGAAGATAAGATTCTCCAAAAAGAAGAAGTAGAAGAGAAGAATCACCACCAAGAGAGAGGAGTAGAGATGATCGTTATGAACCAAGACCCTCACGGAGAAGCAAGGATTCGGAAAGGAAGGACAAGTCATCAAAGAGCTACATAATACGAAGACATCAAGCTCATGTTGGTGAGTGGGTATCCGGCTCCGACTCCGACAATCACTCCGAGAGAAGCTATCACTCCGACTCCGAATATACTCAAGATGAAGGTGTTGCCGGTCTAGCACTTGTATCAACCAACTCCTACGACATATTTGATTCACCAAATGAAGGAGTTGGAAGATGCTTCATGGCCAAAGGTCCTAAGGTAACACACCCGAGTATGTTGATTTTAATAGTGATGAAGATGACTTGTTAGGTGATGATGATTTACTTATTGACAACTCTAGTGATGAATACTATGATGAAACATCAATTAATCATGATAAGGAGAAGATTGAGCTTCTAACTAAAGAACTAAACACTCTTAAGTTAGCTCATGAAACTATCTTCGAAGATCATCGAGAACTTTTAAGAGCTCCTGAGAAGTTACGCTTTGAAAAGCTCAATCTTGAGCAAGAGCGTGATTTCTTAAAGGCAATCAATGATGATCTCCGTAAGAAAAGTTCTTCTTACATTGCCAAGCGTTTACTCTTATCTACTTACATGCCAAAAGTCAAGTCTAGTAACAAGAACAAGAAAGATTCTTCCTCTAGTAGTAACAATAACAATGCTAAATCCAATATTGTTGCTTCTAGTAGTTCTCTTGATTCCACTAATGACTATCTTAGCCAAGTTACACTTGAGCAAGAAAACAGCTTATTGAAGGGAATTATAGAGAAAGGTGTTTACAAAAGCCTTGCCGGGAGTAAGCAATTCGAGGAAATTGTACGCAAGCAAGGAAGGCACCGGAAGAATTAAGGTGTTTGTTTTGAACGAAAGTTCAATGCCAATGGAGTTGAGTGGGAAGGAGATCAATACCCCAAGACGAAGTTTGTTCCTCAACAAGAGAAGTATGATCCTACTTCCTTCAAGGGAACACAAGCACAAGAAGATCTTCCACCACAAGAACACATGTACAAAGGCAAGGAGAAGCTTCAAGAGGAGATTGATGCATTTGAAGAAGCACCTAAGGCCTTGTTCAAGTGGGTTCCCAAGACTACGTCAAGTTCTACTTCATCAAGTACAACTAAAACTCCAAGGATTCCCATCAAGATGATGTGGATCTCAAAGAAGAAGAACTAGAGAGTTCTTGAGGGTGACTCCGCCAACATTCTTCACTCACATCATTATGGCAAGTACAAGTGCAATCAACTTCCATATCTTGCACAAGTTCAAGGAGTCACAAACCCTCATGTTGGTAAGGCAAGGGACAACGTAACCTAATGTTTTCATGGACATCATCTTGTGTATGCATCACTCTATGTCTATGGATATTCTTGTTTGTTCCTTGTGGTACTAACCCATGTAGGTATTGAAAGTGCAACTCACTCCAAAGGATTGCTCCAAAAGATCTAAATCAACATTAAGCATCCACATCTTCAACACCTACATGAAGTCATCATCGACAAAACCCAAGGTTAGTTCATCCCTCTAAAGGGGGAATCTCACATCTAGGGGGAGCTTAACTCTAAGAATTGAGTCAAAGCAACTCTAATGATGTGAACACATCAATGCATTATGTAAAAGTGGTAACCCCACTTGAGCTTAAACGATGAGTATGACCTATGATCAAATGTTCTCATTTGACTCCTAAGTCAATATACTCATATATAGATGACCTATTCATCGCCAATTGTTTGATAGATGCTAGAATTGGTTGTGCATGCTTTGCCACATATTTCATTTGCCATTCTATTGTGTGAGCATGTTGGTTGCATATTTTACTCATTCAAGGACATCCACTTGTTGTTTTGATTGATTGGTTTATTTTCCTTTGGCCAAGTGGATGGACAAGAATGCCTAAGAACCTTCTCTAGCTATCTATGCTTTTCTCGTCTCAAACTCTATTCATGCTACATCACAAAATTTGATCAAGTCAGATTCGAACCACTCTGTGTGAGGAGCACTCGGAGTCCCCGAATCATCATAGACTTAAACTTCCAAAACTTCTTTGTGCTTTTCGGTCTGACCGATTCCTCCATTTCGGTCATACCGAGATCACTAAGTCGATCTAGGTTTTCAATCTCGGTGAAACCAATTTGAACTTTTTGGTCACACTGAGTTGCAGTAACTGTCAACAGCTATGCATCTCGGTGCCACCGAGTCGTTCCACTCGATCACACCGACAGTGACGGGCTATATATTCACACGGGCAAAATTTTGGAAAACTTTCTCTAAACCTCTTCGCCCGCGCATAGCTTGCTCTACCTTCTAGGTCTCCGGATCGTCGACTTCGTCGCCAGCCGCCTCCTGTCGCTGGTCTCCGCCGCCGTCAACGGATTTCATCTCTGTCGTTGCCGCCGTAGCGAGTTCATCGCCGAACTAGGGTATGAACTCGATCGCAGTGCTATCCACGTCTGATTCCTAGCACATTGTGTTCATTATGATTCTTGCCACGATTGAAACACCTCTATCCAGTCAAAACAATCCTTATAATAGATGCGATTTGAAAACCTAGGGTTAGGTTTCCGCCGAAACCATCTCAGACCCACCGAGTTGAAAAACTCGGTCCCACCGATTCGGCTAACGCCATTGCACTAGTAACTCTCGGTCTGACCGAGAATTGCTAATCGGTGTGACCGATTTTAGAACTTTGTGAAACCCTAGCAGTCTCGGTGCCACCAAACTGTGACTCGGTCTGACCGAGTTCACTAGTTTAGGTTCCAAAACTGCTTCGGTATCACCAAGTTTGAAAATCGGTAGATCCGAAATGCTTTCTGTGAAAACTAAAACTAAGTTTTTGAATCATTCTTTTGCAAAAAATATCTGCATTTTGTGATGCTCATCCACTCTACCTCATCTATAACTATCCACAGGGTCAGCAGTCAGTGTTCGTAGCATGTCAGACCAAAGTGACAGCCAGAACAAGTCAGAGGAGCAGATTCAGATGAGTGAGGGCACTAGTCCCTCTAGCAGCTCAGATGAAGGAAGCAGAAGCACTCCCAGCAATTTTCCCAAAGCCGCCACCAGGACACGGAATAAGAGAACCTCAGAATCCGAGGATGAGGATTATGTGGCAGTAGAGGATGAGGCTATTTCAAAGAAGAAAGTGCTCAAGAAGGAGTACAGCTCAGCTGTAGTTAAGCCAGGGATGATGATCAAAAGGCCAGCAGGAAGACAACCCATGTCTAAAGCCAGAGCCTCCACTCAAGCATGTTTGGAATCCCAACCCAAAGAGCCTGTTGCAGAAGGAAAGAAAATGAAGGAAATGGTCAGGAAGACCATGGCCAGAGTGATTGCAAAGCCTTCCAAGATGGAAGAAGGAGAAAGCAAAGAAAGAGAAGGCTGCCAAGATGCCAACTCAAGAGGAGGCATCTGAGTACTTCTTGGAGAGCAAGCAGGACCAGCTTGGTTACTTGATAGCATCAACTTTGAGGATTGAGAAGCGGTTGGCCACCCTAACTCAAAACCAGGAGAGCCTGGAAAGAATCATTGAACAAAAATTCTATGATTTAGATGTCAAAGTAACTGAGATTCAGTCAGTTGTGGAGCAGCTACAGGATGCCATGCAGGAGAGGAAGGGCAGAACAACCACTTATGCATTTGCCAGAGTGCCTCGAGCTCAGAGATCAGCTGCAGAGCCAGTAACAGACACCAGAGTCACTTCATCTGCACCAGCTACAGCTCCAGCGCAACCAGCTCCAGCACCAACCCCTTCAGCTCCATCCACATCAACTGAAGTCTTCGTTCGAGGAGCCATCTCAACACCACCAACTGAAGACCAAGCCTGAGAGACGATATAGTACGATGCATTTTCTAGGAACTTTTTGGTAACTTGTTGTCAAAGGGGGATAAAGGTGTATAGATCATAGGCTTCGAGAGAGAGAGAGATTTTGCTTTTGTTCTCTCTTGTCTTCTTGGTTGAACTTTGTTTGCTTTTGATTGCTTGAGATACTATGCTATTATCTGTGAGACATTGATGATCATGTGTTTGATCATAAGCTACACTTATGCTTGTTGGTTGATATTATCTTACTTATCCTTATATTTTCATTCACTTTTCTTGGTGATGAGTGCATGTATTCAATCTTTATTATTTTGAGCGCTCCACCAAGATGTATGTGACATGGAAGAGTAACCGATGAGCCTAATTCCTTGTGCATTTGCAGTCCAAAGCAAATCTTAAACTATGCACAAATTTAGGGGGAGCTCTTGCTTATCACATACTTCTCAAAGCGACGATATCTTTCAATCTTATTATCATTTGTCGAAGCTTTGATCTATATGTTGTCATCAATTACCAAAAAGGGGGAGATTGAAAGTGCAACTATCCCTAGGTGGTTTTGGTAATTCATAACAACATATAGCTCATTGAGCTAATGCTATTCCAAGACAAATATTTCAGGAAAGCTCAATGAATGGCATGGCATGGATGATGAAAGTGAATCCCTCAAAATATTAAGGACAAAGGATTGGCTCAAGATCAAAAGCTCAAGACTCTATATTTTACACTTTAGTGATCCAAGATCACATTGAGTCTATAGGAAAAGCCAATACTATCAAGGAGGGATGAGGTGTTAATTAATGAGCCTCTTGCTTCAAGTGCTTAGTGATATGCTCCAAAAGCACTCAACAACTTTCTTACTTCCACATATGACCTAAACCCAAAGTCAAACTCGGCCCAACCGATTATTTCTATCCGGCGCCACCGAGTTCAGATTTCATAGCCACTTCCACAAACCCTAGGAAAATCGGTCTCACCGATACGGATCTCGGTCTCACCGAGATGGAATTGTAATCTCTCTGTTTCCCTTCTTAACGTTTCGGTCTAACCGAAGTGAGCGATAAGTCCCACCGAGATTGCAATGTAAACTCTCTATTTCCCTTTCGTAACATTTCGGTCTCACCGAAAAGAGCGAATCGGTTCCCCTGAGTTTACCTGACCAACTCTCTGGTTAGCTTATTACCAAAATCGGTCTCACCGAGTTTGTGTAATCAGTCTCACCGAGATTACATTATGCCCTAACCCTAACCATATCGGTCCTACCGAGTTGCATGTCGGTCGCACCAAAATCACTAACGGTCACTAGGTTTACTAAATCGGGCCGACCAAGTTTGTTGATTCGGTCCCACCGAGTTTGGTAAATTGTGTGTAACGGTTAGATTTTGTATCGAGGTTATATATACCCCTCCACCTCATCTTCATTCATGGAGAGAGCCATCAGAACAAACCTATACTTCCAACTTACCCGTTCTGAGAGAGAACCACCTACTCATGTGTTGAGGCCAAGATATTCCATTCCTACCATATGAATCTTGATCTCTAGCTTTCCCCAAGTTGCTTTCCACTCAAATCTTCTTTCCACCAGATCCAAATCCTATGAGAGAGAGTTGAGTGTTGGGGAGACTATCATTTGAAGCACAAGAGCAAGGAATTCATCATCAACACACCATTTGTTACTTCTTGGAGAGTGGTGTCTCCTAGATTGGCTAGGTGTCACTTGGGAGCCTCCGACAAGATTGTGGAGTTGAACCAAGGAGTTTGTAAGGGCAAGGAGATCGCCAACTTCGTGAAGATCTACCGCTAGTGAGGCAAGTCCTTCGTGGGCGACGGCCATGGTGGGATAGACAAGGTAGCTTCTTCGTGGACCCTTCGTGGGTGGAGCCTCCCTGGACTCGCGCAACCGTTACCCTTCGTGGGTTGAAGTCTCCATCAACGTGGATGTACGATAGCACCACCTATCGGAACCACGACAAAAACATTCGTGTCTCCAATTGTGTTTGAATCCTCCAAACCCTTCCCTTTACATTCTTGCAAGTTGCATGCTTTAATTTCCGCTGCCTATATACTCTTTGCATGCTTGCTTGAATTGTGTGAAGATTGCTTGACTTGTGCAAAGATAGTTAAAATCTGCCAAAGTCTAAAATTGGGAAAAGGTTAAGTTTTTAATTGGTCAAGTAGTTTAATCACCCCCCTCTAGACATACTTCAAGGTCATACAAGAATATAAGTTCGCGCTTCCACGTTTAGGATTGAAATATCTGGCGGCCCCAATTCCAGCCCTGCAAAATCTCTCTTCTCCACCGTCCCCTTCCGCGCCCAGATTGTTCAATTCCCTAATTCGCCGCCATCCCTCGAATCGCCCCTCGTCTCGTCTCTTTCCCCACCGTTCCCCACCTCTGTGCCGGACGACGACGACGAAGACGACGGTCGCGCTTCACCACCGCACCGGAGCTACCTCATCTACGCCCTCGTCCACCGCACCGGGTGGTCCACCAACAACGTCGGCCGCCGAAACCGACGTGCCTCACAGACACCGAGTTCCACCGCATCAGGTGCGCTTCTCCGACGCCGTCTCCCAGCTCACCGGGGCTACTTCATCGAGCACATCGTCGCACCTCCGCCCAGGCCGTTGGGGCTTCAACAACGTTCTCGTCCACCACATAGTAGCACTCTGCTGCCACTCAAGATCTACGTCCGTGCGCGGCCAGCCAACGCCAGCGCATCAGCCTCAACGGCTCTGAAGTGACCCACACTCTAGCTAGGCGAGCATGCCCAAACGCCGGCCTGAACTAGGTATCCACACATCACTCCCTTGTGCATTGTTCCGACGATGTTTGGATATCCTTTCACTGCTCTCTTAGCTTACACGCCTATGCAACTCTGACTTTAACTCTTATTTCTTCTGGAGATATCATCTGAAACAAGCAAATCCATTTTTTAGCGAAGCATGACGGGGCTACGGGATCTGGTACACATCCTGCACACCCGTATAACCTTGTAAGTATCTGTCCTCTGGTACAACATCAAGGTCGACTCCTCTTATTTGATCAACCATTCGCCGTGTCAAGGAGCACAAGGCCTGCACATCCAAGCAAGTGGTAACATGGACTTGCACATGGAACATCCCAAGCGCAAGCAGAGCTGCAGTGAGCCTGTACAACGAGCTAGCGTAAGTCCCTGCATTTGATTTAATTCGTACTGGCATTCGTGTATGATTTTTGTGTAGTGGCTGATCCACGAATTCAAGTTACCAGGGGCGAACATTTAACTTAAAAAATACGAAGGCACTTGCACTCCAGAAATCAACATAACTTGAGAAATGTGAAGCTACGTGCAGTTTGAAAACCAGCTAATGATCCAAAGTAGTTCAGATTATAAACATTAAATGATGCAAGCACCAAAAAACACAAAATGCAACATGGTGTAGAAGGACTACAAACATGGTCTGTACCTGCTTGAATTATTCGTTCTCTGGCTGAAAATATCGAAGTGTAATTGCACGTATAACCAGTGCGCAAACTGCATATCAATATATCTATCCTGCACAAGTATGTCAATAGTTTCAAACAACATATTAGAAAAGTATTTATGCTATGTTGTCATGATATGGGGACTTTCTGGTAGATGGCCTCGACGTTTCCTCAAGCTATGAAAATGCACTATAATTTGCTTGTCATCAATGCCTGCAAATCTCTGTCTCTCTCAACATAGTAGATCATCATTAGACACTATATGTTCATCACCAGGAGCATGTAAAATGTTTGCATCAAATCCTTCATTAGCAGTATGTTCATTAGACACTTCAGGCTCAAGAACAACATGAGCTTGTATGATTGCACCGGAAACTTGATTAGATACATCAGATTCAGTCAGTTTAGTATTTATTGGGGGAGTTATAAAATAACTAGAAATTGGTTTCATTTTCTCATAGATTCCCTACATACAAGCAGTTTTACAACACCGTCAGGTTTAACTATTGGCCAGAAATTGAAGAGTTGAATTAGATATAATCAGGGATGTGACGTACCTGCTCGTTGCGCATGCTACTCTTGCAAGCTCCGACTGTCCATTTGCGCAAGCTCGATGCCATGCCCGTGCTGCCGCTGCTGCCTCCCACACAGGCTACACCCAGTGTTGGATCTTCATCTTCTTGTCCTTCCGTTCGCTTGAAGCCCGGCGAACGCCCTCCAATGAGGGCGCGAGGAAGTGCTGTGTTGGTCTGTCCAGCGGCGGCTTGGTTAGGAGTGAACCAGACTGGAGGCTGGAGCGAATGAATTGGGATTTTTCCTGCTGTCGATCGATATGGGAGGCGCTCGTTTGGGCCGTGAGCCTGCTATAGGGCCTGCCTTGCACTTATGTTATTGGCTCATCCAAATTTAAACAATTTTCTTGATTTTTTGCATTGCTTGCTCGTGCGTTGGGACGAACAAAACTAGCGTGGGCTAACCTGGACAACTCAAACTAGGTGCACACTTTCGAGCCACCTGAGGTGGCCGCCCATACCAGCCCCTATGGTGGCGTCGCCCCTTTTTGCGTGTATGATTGGATAGTGAAAAATATTCCAGGGGAGCTTTTGATTTACCCACAGAATGGTTGAATTGCTTGTTTCTATGAACTGAGTTCGCCAATAATGTGAAGGATGCCGGTCTTTTCATCCTATTGTAGATTGCTTAGATCTGGATATGCCAAAAGTAATCGCATGAAATATACAGTAAAAGCCAGTGTGATGTGTTTGGCTACAACTAGTATGACTACACGTCCTCATATAACATATCAAGGACGCACCATCTTACCAGATTAACCATTCGACTTACCCATGCAGTGTGGGATGAAAGAAGTATTGGGACTGCGTATCCAAACAATTGATGCCATGGACTCCTTTGTACAACCTTGTAAGCGAAAAAGAAGTTGTAGTGTGCCTATACAAAGAACTAGCGTAAGTTCAGTTAACTGCTTTTTGGAATTTTAGTTAGCCACTTATGGCAAAATTGTTCAATTACGTTGCTTGGCTTAATTTATTTTGCTACTGATTACATAATGGCACAACCTGTTAATCATATTGTAGACTGTGCCTATCTATGTGTTTGACACTTACTGTTAAGAATTACCTGTTTGCCTTCACTTAAATATCTACTTGTTTGTTTAACTGCTTTGCTGCTGCAACAACGGGTTACAATGATGTTAATAACTAGTTCTTTTCAGCATCCAATTGAAACTCTTTAGTTCCTTGTTTGTTTAACTGCTTTGCTGTTATAACTCCCAGTTGAGATGTTTTGCTAACTTCAACTTTTCTGAATCCAATCGGAACTTTAATGGCAAAACAGGTTAGCCCAAAATCAAAGAGCGAGGTCCCCATGGACGTTGCATCATCCCACAGCAGTGGCACCGGCCCAGTCGTGCATTATGAATTGCCAACTGCTGATGCTCTAGAGGCTAAACTAGTGGTAGAAAGAGATTCTTCTTCTGCACTTCGAGATGAAGTTGACATGTTGAGGAAGCAAACAGCACAATCACAAGCACTACTCAAGACAACCATTAAATATTTGGTGGATTTCAAAACAAAGCAAGCTGAGACTGATCAGATTGTTAAGTTTCTGAAGGAAAAAAGGAAATTAAATTCCTACTTGGTAAATCATAGGTGAAATGTTCTTTCCATAGTTGAATAACCTTTGTGTTGTCTGTTCATGTAATCAATCAAACCATTTGTTTTAGAGCTCACGTAATAATTGTTTTTTTGTTTTTTGGTTTGTAATTTTATTTGAGCACAAGTCTGTATTAATTGATAAGACTCAGAGACATTTCATTTGGATTGCTGTGCCAGACCTAAAAATATGCCAATCGAGCTGAATGTGCATTCAGCAATAGTAGTAGTATAGATGGACCATAAGTCGCACGCATGGGAAAGGGCCAAGATGCTGGCTAAAAAAAGGATGTTGTTGTAGCCAAAAAAAAGTACAGCGGCCTGGCTTATATATGTTAGTTGATATTATTGATCCATATACTCTATAAGTGTTTATATGTCTGTTAGTTCTGTACATTCTTGGTTGATTGACTCGGTATTTGAATCTTGATACATCGCTTGTGTACATATCTAAATGGGAGTACACATTATGCTGCGTGTGACATTTGAGTTGGACATGAAGTGTTCTAAATATTCGAATTCACCTTAAAATGGATACTAGTTTCTGAATTTGAGTATCGGCATTTGTAACCCAAATTCATATATGACAGTGTAATACATCTTTGTCGTCCTTTTGAAGATATATAAAAACACATAGAATGATTTATAAAGATTCATATAGGAATACAAAATGGATTCGAATTTAGTTGCCAGGGTAAACGTGGATGCCTATTGTCCCAAAATTCGAAAGAAGCAGCAAAATGTCCACTCCCACGTCGGCTGCCCAAAGCCAAGTGTTTGGGAGATGGAAATTACTATCTACCCATTACACGGACAATCCATCAGCCCGATTTCCACTGCTCTAAGTAGGGGTAGGTTAGTAACTTCAATTAGACGTGACACGACTGCCTCTGAGCCCATTCCGACACGGTGGGCGTCAAACATGGGAGGAAAAACACATTTGATTCAAGCTCGTCCGAAAGACCTCTGTTTCTCCCTCCATTCCCCATTCATACACGGTGGGCGGCAAAACAAACTCGACTCGGCCGAAATTGATGTAGGCAAATATTTTCAATAGGGGATGGTTTGTAACTTCACTCAGACGTGACACAACCGCCCTACCTGTCAGCCCCGTTCATACACCGTGGGCGCCAACCATGGGCGCCAAACACCCTCTCCTCGCCCGAAATCGCTCTGGGCAAATATTGGCGAAATGCGAGATTACCGTCCTATCCCCAATCGACGAGACGTCCAAATTTTGAACAGGGGCTAAGTTCGTAACTTTCCCATATTTCAGACAGGCGCGTCCCAAAAACATGGTTCCCCGTACCTCTCCCTCCATTTTCCCATTCATACACCGTCCGCGCTAGAACACCCCATCCCCACACCAGCCTCCGTCCGCCACCCCATCCATCGGCGCCGTCCTCCACCACATCCATCGCCACCGTCCTCCACCATGCCGGAGCGCCTACCAATACCGCGTCGTCCACTGCTAGAGATGGACGTTTCTCATCCACGGTGACGGACCAATAGCCTTGCATCGCGTCCTCTCGCTTCATCAGCATCGTCGTCCTCTTTGTCGGGGCCGCTCACACGACCTTCTATTCCACCGCAACGGGACTTATCCCCCGATGCACCCGTCTACCGTCTCAGATCTTCTTCAACGCCACCGACAGCCACCGCACCCCCGATGCCTACACGGCGCCGCAAGAGAGGTGGTACTTCATATCTCCTCGACTTTTTGATCTCAACCAGAAAAAAGATCTTAACTTGGTTACTCTACTTTCTTTTCAGCTCTTACAATTTAGTTCTTAGTTCGAAGCAAACAATGGATGCTAAATATCATTTCTCCGGTTTGCAGCTTCAAATCTGCCATGGCACAGCCATAATACGGTTTAATTGATCATGCTTAGGGTTTAATTGATCATGTTGGTTCCGTGGTGATTTCTTTAATAGAAATCGGAGGGGAAACCCTCTTTTGCTTTAGAAAATATGCTTAGAGTTTCACCCTTTTATGATCACTATACGATCAGAATGTGTGCTTCGTGTCATAATAACACTGCTCCACGCATCAAGCTAAACAAGCTTAGATGTTCAAATACAAATCTGATATTATTAAAACAGAGTTTTTTAATTGGTCAGCTAAATGTTCCTAAATAAGTTTCGAAAATGCAATTTCGCTGGTCGGGTGTGTATCTCTACAAGGTGCCCACGGTGGGCCAGCCCACCCTGGGATTTTGGGTAGTCCTAGGCCCTGATTCCCCTCTGCTCATTCTGGCTTCCGATCTCTACTGCTTCAGCCGCCTGCCTGCCTGGCTTGTCACTTGCCCCCAGACGGCATGACTGTAGGAGGAGACACCGGACTAACAGGAGGCCAGGAGCCGCTCGCCCAACAGCGTCACCGCTGCCCGGGCGCGCCGCCGTGCCTACCTTCCCAGTCCGTTCGGGGCTCAGGCGTGCAACACCCACCAAGTGTAACATCCCAAATTTTCAATTTGGAATGTTATACATAGGTCATCCATGCATATCATATTCTATTGCATCTTCGTTCCGCAATCCTCGAAGTCCTAAGCAACTCAAGGACCCTCGGAGAGATTTGGGGATTTTCCGATTTTTCGTATTTGTCTTATCAAATATTGGAAAACAAGGATTTTTGATTTTAATTATTTTTCTCTCCGGAAAATATTTCTTATTAAAATAAATGAGGGGAGATAATATGACTTCTCCAAAACAATTGAAATATTGGAGGGAAAATGTTAAAATCATTATTTGGATTTTATTTGATTTTATTTGGAATTTTATTTGCCATAGAAAATTTGCACGTTCTAAAAATTGCATTTTAGGGGCCAAGAAAATGTTCATTCCGTTCTAAATATTTTGTTTTGGCATTTTTAGATTTTTATTTATTTTTCTAGGATTTTTCTAATTCTTGGCGGAATTTATTATAAAAAAACTCGCGCGCACGCCCGCACCCGACTGGGCCGAGGCCCAGCCAGGCCGGCCCAACCGCCGCCGCCTTCCCTGCATCACCGCCGCCGTGTCCGATGCGGACACCACCGCCGCCGCCTTGCCCCCTCCTCCAAGCCGGACCGCCCCCCCATCCTATAAATGCCGCCGCCCCCCTCTAGCCGCCACCACCACCGCCGCCGCCTCCCGGAGCCCGAGCCCCGAGCCGCCGCCACCCCGCCCGAGCCGAGCCGCCACCACCAGTCGCCCGCCACCCGAAGTCGCTGCCGCCAGTAGCCGCCGCATCCGCCACTAGCCGCCGCCGCCGCCTCCCCCACCTCCCGCCGAGCCGAGTTCGCCGAGCCACCACTGTAGCCGCCCGCCGCCGGATTCAAGAAAACCGTTTCGGTTTTTTTTAGAAAACCCTAGTTGCGTTTATTTTTATTTTTATTTTAGATCGGTTTATTTCTTCGGTTTATTTATTTAGCGAGCTTTTGCTCGTTCGTTCGTCTTAACGAACATGTTCTTCGTTTATTTTCAGTTAACGAACGTTCGTTCGTTAAACTGTTCGCCGTTTTCTTTTTATCGGATTTATTTCGCGATTTTTCTGATCGCGATTCCTGATCCGATGTTCGATTTAGTATAACTTTTCGCTCGTTTATCGGAATCAGGCGATTCAAGCGCCTGGAGTTTCATCTCAAAACCCTCTTTCCGAATAACCAACTCAAACAAGTTTTTGCCTCTGTAAAATTTGACCCTAGTTCAGATTAGTATACGGATCTTATTTCTTTCGCCATTTGAGTTTCGTTGCTCCGTTTGGTTTGATTCTTTTAGCGAATCGGAGTTCTTAAGTTGAACTCTCCGGTCAACCTCTTTTAGTAGAGTTTTGCTTGTGCATCTTTTCCTGTTGCTTATGTATGTTATTGTTTGCTTGCGATAGAATTCCCGGAGTGCGAAGCGTGTTACTACGAGTCTCTAGGATTCGTGGATCGTCAGCAAGGCAAGTAACACATTGATCATACTCTTTTCATACCTAGTTTTTTGCATTAGTTCAATCCTCAAACATTGCATGATTAGGGTATCATTAATTTGTGGGTTGGGAAGTAGATATTGAGATAGAACTTATTGCCCTGTTACTATCAAACCCTTGGGAGTTACTTCTACGCTTGCTTGTTATTGCTATGCTATGCTCGTAGACGTGGTTTGGGTTTGAGTGTATTCCATGACAGATGTGAGATTATTAATTAATGGTTCAACTTAAGGTGGCAACTTTAATACACATCTGGGTGGATCGAGGCACCTGGGGAACCCAGTGCTGTCTGTTTTATTTTTGGAAAACCCGGGGTACCCGTGTGATCTTCCTATGGACCGCCACCCAGGCTCAAAGGGAACTGAGTTTATTTATGCTAGAAACTTCCGTGTGCAGCCACAAGCTATTATGGGCTCTAGCATAGTTGAGTAAGTTACGTGAAGCTCTTGAAGAGGTAGATCAGCAGGTAGTGGGTTTTGTAGGTTTGGTATGGTCTACCCAGAGTAGAGAGTTAATGTTTCGAAAGATCGTGTCTCGGTCATCCGCTTTCTCAAACACCATGTAGTGCGAGAAATCAACGGAGGCGATCGAGTCTTGTGGGGAAAAGTGCGCAAACCTCTGCAGAGTGTACAACCTAATCCTGGTTAGCCGTGTCCCCGGTTATGGACAATTCTGAGTATCTAGTACTTGAGTATTCACATGTATCTCATCACTTTATATTAATATTGCTGGGATGTTAATTACTTTAATTGGGATTGAGTTGGGGTTATACCTTCTCAATGATGTTTCAACCACCATGATAGTTAAATTAAAATATATTCCTTTGTTGTAGGGAAAAATTGGCTTTTCATGAAAACTATAACCATAGAGCTTTCCACCAGCCATATATGCATGTAGTGATAGCATTATTTTGTTCCTGTTCTACTGTGTTATATTGCCATCATATTCCATGTGCTGACCCATTCTCGGGCTGCAACGTATTATGTTGCAGACTTTTCAGACGAGGAGTAAGGATTGTTAGGTCGTTGCCGTGCAGCTCAGCTATACCGGTGGAGTTGATGGACTCACTTTATCTTCCAAGCCTTCCGTTGTTATCGCATCAGATGGCCTTAAGCCATATTATTGTAATAAGTTCTCTTTTGAGACATTCGTTGTAATAAGTGTGTGATTGCTACTCTGTTATAAATCCTTCGAGTCTTGTGTGTCAAGATTCTTGATCCGTAGATGACAACTGAAACACAGAAACTTGACCACCTGAGGTCGGGTCGCTACAAGATGGTATCAGAGCACACGTTGAGTGTAGGACACGACCACTAAGATAAACCATAGGTCACTCTTCTCTACTGATTTCTGACTCCTCTCCATTTTTCCACTCTTTAGGATGACGGACATGAAGAACAAGTTTGCACAACCGGATGAAGAAACACCTTTTGGACGCCACTTGAAGGAAGTCACTAGGTACTTGAACATTGGAATACCAAGCTTCACCAGGACGTACAACACCACTTTACAAGAAGAGGAGCGCTGGATGATTCAAGTACAAGTACCAGGAAGGACGTTCTCGCCAACTTCTAAGCCCATAGAGTTTTCATTCGAAGCACCCACCTAGAGTTTAGGCAAGAGTATGGCAGCTCACATTACCATGGGGCGTATTGGAGAAGTCTACAACAGGGAGCTGAAAGACACCATCTACCAAATATGTGGTTGCCGAGACGAGCAATGGGAAGTAATTAGCACCAAGAAGGATAGATCCATTGCAGCTTTCATCCAGGAGCTAAACCAGCACATTCGACGTCAGGAGAACCAGATGTGCGCAGACATGATGGAGCTGAAGAAGGCGAAGACCGAGATCATCGAGCTGGAGGAAGAACTCAAGTCCACACACGATGGATATGAGGAGGAAATCAAGATACTACTGGAGAAGAACGACGATCTAGTCAAGAAGATCGGAGTATTCATGGGAGGATCCGCACCGGAAGAAGAGGAAGAAGATTCCACTTGCCCGGATAACTACATCATCATCGAAGACATCGATTCCGATCCAAGTGATGATGACTACGAAGATGAAGCTGGAGCAGACATCATGGAGTCTTCCACCGATCAAAATATTTAGATGACCACCATATATTAGTAGTATTCCCCCATGTAACTAGTAGTAGCTGAGCACTTTTTCGATAGTCCTAGACCGTTGTATGCCCTTGCTTGATCGATTGAGTGAAGTGATTGTGTTTGTCTCATGTGCATATGGGTAGTGTTTTCTCACTAGACCTTTTTCTATTGTAATCTCTTCCATCTAAACCCATCAGATGCCTCCGAGACGTGACACCGGTTTTGTTTTCCTACCGGAGCTAGTTCAGAACCAGGGCAACAACAACAACAACAACAACAACAATAACCAGGGCAGAATGCCTTGATGCAATTGCTAGTTCAGAACCAGGGCAACAACAATAACAACCCGCCGCCAGTAGACAATTTAGCCCGTTTCCTGAGGTTACAACCGCCGGTGTTTTCCAGTAGCACCGAGCCAATAGTTGCTGATGATTGGCTACGCCGTATTGGAAGGGAGTTAACCACCGCAGGATGCACGGATGCTGAGAAGGTGCGCTTTGCCGCACATCAATTGGATGGACCAACAGCCGCATGGTGGGAGAATTACACGGCTACTTTTCCTATAGCCAATGTCACTTGGGATCAGTTTCAACAAGCTTTTCGCACGGCCCATGTTTCAACTGGATGCATGCAGATGAAGAAGCGTGAGTTTCGCAACTTACGCCAGGGGAACCGTACTGTGGCACAGTACATGGATGAGTTTAGTAAGTTATCACGCTATGACCCTGATGATGTGGCCACAGATGCCGCGAAGCAGGAGAAGTTTATGGAAGGGCTGAATTATGAGATGAGCATGCAGTTGATGTTGGCAACTTTCAACAACTACCAGGAGTTGGTAGACAAGGCCCTCATGATTGAAGGAAAGCAGCAGCAAATTGAGAGTCGTAAGAGGAAGTATGGACAAGGGAAGTACAACTCAGGAGCTCACCAGAAGCCTCGCTTGACCCTGAACTCGGGAGGACTTGTCCATAACCATGGAGGCAATAACCATACTGGAGGAGGATCGCATAACCACAATGGTGCGAAGAATGGGAATGGGAACGGAGCTAATAACAACCAGAACCGCCCTAACCCACCTACACCCGCCAAGAGGGACTTAAGCCAAGTTGTTTGCTTTAAGTGCGGGAAGACAGGGCACTATGCCAATGACTGCCCTGAAGGAAGGAATGGAAACGGAAATGGGAGCGCTGGGAAGAAACCAAATCCATTCAACAAAGGACAATTGAACCATGTTAACGTGGAGGAAGTTGAAGAGCAGCCAGACGCGGTAATAGGTAAGTTTTTGGTTAAGTCATTTACCGCTATTGTTCTTTTCGATACTGGTGCATCGCATTCATACATATCAAGGGGATTTGTGAATAAGTTTAAGTTATCAACCCAAACCCTTAGGACCCCTCTTTTAGTGAGCTCGCCTGGAGCAGAGTACATGGCTAGCAGATGGTGCACCCAGATACCCCTAACCATTGGAACACATGGTTTTCCGTCTGACCTAATTATCTTGGAGTCGCAAGGATTGGATGTGATATTAGGTATGGACTGGATGTCAAAGTATGAAGGAAGTATTGATTGTGCTAGCAAGTCGATTCACCTTACCACCCCTGAGGGAAAAATGATTAAGTATGTATCTAGGCATGTGCCTAGGAGGAGCCAAGTGAATGCCCTCACGGCAGTTGTACAGGAGGAAGTGCCTGTAGTAAAAGACTTCACGGATGTTTTTCCAGAGGAGTTACCAGGCATGCCACCAGATCGAGACATCGAGTTCTTGATAGAGCTATTGCCAGGTACAGGGCCAATATCCAAGAGACCCTATCGGATGCCCGCAAATGATCTGGAGGAAATTAAGAAGCAGATCAAGGAGTTATTGGAGAAAGGTTATATTCGAAGGAGTTCATCACCTTGGGGAGCACCGGTACTTTTGGTCGAGAAGAAGGATAAATCCCTGAGGATGGTCGTTGATTACCGAGCCCTGAATGAAGTAACGATAAAGAACAAGTATCCATTACCGATGATCAATGATCTGTTTGATCAGTTGCAAGGAGCTAAGGTGTTTTCGAAGATTGATCTACGATCGGGATACCATCAGTTGAAGATTCGAGAGAAGGATATACCCAAGACAGCGTTCACCACGCGATATGGATTATATGAGTATACGGTCATGTCGTTTGGACTGACTTACGCCCCTACCTATTTCATGAGAATGATGAACAAGGTGTTCATGGAGTATTTGGACAAGTTTGTTGTGGTGTTTATTGATGAAATTATGGTATACTCGAAGAACGAAGAGGAGCACATGGAGCATTTGCGTATGGTTCTCGAGAAGCTCATGGAACACCAGCTATACGCCAATTTCAGCAAGTGCGAGTTTTGGTTGAAGGAAGTTGGATTTCTTGGGCATGTTATATCAGGAGAGGGTATAGCAGTAGATCCCAGTAAGGTTCAGTCAGTTACTGAATGGTTGGCACCCACTTCAGTTGGCGAGATCCGCAGTTTCCTTGGACTCGTAGGATATTATCGGAGATTCATTGAGAATTTTTCCAAACTCGCCAAGCCAATGACTGAATTGCTGAAGAAGGATACTAAGTTTAAATTGACAGAAGATTGCGAGGCAAGTTTTCAGGAGTTGAAGAAACGGTTGACTACAGCCCCAGTGCTGACATTGCCAGATATACATAAGGAGTTTCAAGTGTATTGCGACGCCTCTCGCTTGGGACTGGGATGTGTGCTTATGCAGGACGAAAAGGTTGTTTCGTATGCCTCACGACAACTGAAGCCTCATGAGTTGAACTATGCCACACATGATTTGGAGCTAGCAGCCGTAGTGCATGCATTGAAGACTTGGAGACATTATCTTATTGGAAATCGTTGTGATGTGTACACGGATCATAAGAGTTTGAAGTGCATTTTCACACAGAAGGAGTTGAACCTTAGGCAGAGGAGATGGTTGGAGCATATAAATGATTATGACATGAAGCTGCACTATCATCCAGGAAAGGCCAATGTCGTAGCAGACGCTTTGAGCCGGAAGAGTTACGCTAATATCCTTGAAAGTAGAGGACTGCAGAAGGAGTTAGCTGAGGATATTATGGAACTTTGGTTGGAGATTGTTCCAAGAGGTTTCATTGCAACAATGGAGGTTCAGTCTACATTGTTGGACAAGATTCGGGAAGCTTAGAAGGAAGACAAAGAGATTGTTGAAATAAAGGAGAAGATGAGCGAAGGAAAAGCCAAAGGTTTCCGCGAGGATGAGCACGATACCTTATGGTTTGAGGACCGAGTTTATGTACCCAATAACCCAGAGATCAGGAAATTAATACTTCAGGAGGCCCATGACTCACCATACTCGATACACCCCGGAAACACCAAGATGTATTTGGATTTGAAGGAACGTTTCTGGTGGACTGGTATGAAGAAGGACATTGCCGAGTATGTAGCCGTATGTGATGTATGTCAGAGAGTGAAGGCAGAGCATCAGAAGCCAGCAGGACTGTTACAGCCTATGCCGATACCCGAATGGAATTGGGATAAACTTGGCATGGACTTTATCACCGGACTACCCATAACAAAAGCAGGATATGACTCAATATGGGTAGTAGTGGATCGTTTGACCAAAGTAGCTCACTTCATCCCGGTGAAAACAACTTATACATGTGCAAAGTTGGCAAAGATATATATGTCCAGGATCGTATGTTTGCATGGAGTTCCGAGGACCATTGTATGTGACACCCCAAAAAAAAATTTAACCTGGTTTTGTTAAAAATTTTGCCAGGAAATTTAACTTTCCTTTTTCTTGGTATTTCTTGACTTCAGAACCATTCTTTTCTTGGTTATCTTGGAGTTGTTCCCTAAGATGAAAAAAATATTTTACTTATGATATTTGACTTTTTTACCCTCTCAAGAAAATATTTTCTGTTATCAGAAGAATTAATTATATAATATTCTACTTGATCTTTCTTTTCTTGAAAAAATGGTTTCCCATAGTTTATTGGTCCCATTTGTACTACAACCCTTTTATATATTTATTCAAAAATCCCACCATAATTTGGAGATGTCATATGGAGTATTTGAACCACTTTTGTGCAAAAATATCTTCTGCCCATTAAATATTTTGAGCTCTACACCATATTTTCAAATCTGGTCCAGAGAGCATTTTTACACTACAACCTATTCAAATATTTGTTTAAAACTTCTACCAAAATTATGGCATATCAGTAGGAGCATATTATTCAACTTTATGCAATAACCTAATGTTGTTCTTTGGAAAAACCGAGTGAACCATCCTCTTTTCCATTCTGGTCCAACCTGAGGTTTTGTACAGCAACGAGCCTTTTAGTTGCTCCTTGATCCATGATTCCTTTTCCTACTTGTAGTCCTCCTTGCCAAACCCTTAAGTCCAGGAGAGTGGACCTAATGGATGACTCTAAGTGCATGCAACCATGCCCTGTTCTTTCTGTCTAGAATTGGAGTTTTGCAAAACTTGCACTTGCAAGTTTGTGCTTTGGGCAAACTAACCTTACCACCCTCTCGTTTATCTAAAGAGACCCCACTCTGGAGGTTTGGGCCACTCGAAGAACTGCCTAGGAGCCTTTGGCATTTTGTCAAACACCTTGAGAGCGTGGACAGTTTTGACTTGAGTTTTTGTTTACACTGTGAACTTAATACCCTGACCAGGCCAGCTTGTCCCATGGTTTTGCCCTAACCTATAAACCCACCCTGCTAACCCTCTTGTGGCTTGGAGCCCTCTACCATGCCATAACATTTCGTCGAGCACGTCCCGTGCGTGCTCTGGGCGCGAACAGAGAACGCGTTTTGCACGTGTCGCGCCCCGATTTCTGCACGCCCTGCGGAGCCACGCCACCCACTAAGCTCCTCACCGCAACGCGCCAAGCCGCCCTCGCCACGTCTCCGGCAGGCCAACAGCTAGCCGCCAATCCGCCCGACAGCCCCTGCAATGGCCAGCGCCGCCGAGCTGCGCCCGCTCGCCAGCTCGCCCCTGGAGCAGTACCCACTCGTCCGCTAGTTCCTGCCGCCATCCCCAGCCTCGCCACGTTGCCGGCAAGCTACAGAAGTCGGTCGCCGACGAGCTCATCCACTGCCGCCCTTGAACCGGCGTGGAGCACTATAAAGGAAGCCCTCGAGCCCTACGAGCACACGAGCAGCCTCACACCGTACTCCTAGTGCCCCCATTGCCGTCAATTGAAGAGAAAGAGGCCGTCTTCCCCAACTCCGGCCGGTCCGGCCGCCGCCACTTCCCAGCTCCGTTCACCGCAACCAGGGCCTCCCCCTCTCCACTCTCTCCACCAGAAGTCCTCTCTTCCTCCCTTGAACCTTTCCCCTGCTTGATTTTGATCGGGAGCCACCGTAGCCCCAAATCCACTCTGCTCCCGAATGCCTCCTCCGCCGCGAAGCTCGCCGCCGGCAGCTCACTCCGTCCCCACCGACCCAACGACCACTGGAAGGACCGCCCCGGTCTTGCGGATCCATCCCGACCCTCTGGAGCCCGTGGGGAGCAGCCCTTCGCCGGCGCTGATTGCCGTCGCCTCGCCGCCGTTCGGGCAGAGCAAGAGGAGGGAGGTGGACTGGTCAAACCTGACCAGTGGGCCCCCTGGACCCACTGTCAGTGACCCCGCCCCAGTCCACGTGGGTTAAGTGGAGACGTAAATCACAAAGTACGTCTTCGACGTGTACCGGCTTGAAGCGTTTTCTTTTCTTTTTCTGTTTTATTTAAAAACCAGGAATTTTACTAAACTTTGACTGGCTATAACTTTTAAAATATAATCCCAAATGAATTGATTCTTTTTCCTACCTCTCTCAAACTTGACCTAGTCTATTTCAAGATTTATTTGAAAAAAATTCAAAACAACTTTTTGTGCTGTTTTGAGTCTATGTGTTAATTCAAATTTATTCAAAATAGGACTTTTGGAGAAGAAGAAAGCTTGCAAAAGTTTCTAGGGTGCACCCTGCCTCTACACAAACTGAAGGCAAGCATTATGAACCCGGCATAATATTTTTGGTGTGTTCGTTGACACGTTTATAACACCACCTCATTTCAAAATACTCGTTATTTCATGTGATATGATCATTTGCATGGATGCATTTTAGTGATCTCCTTGTTGTTGAAAATGATTATACTTGTGATGGTAGCCATTCTCATGTGCCTTGCATGCATGCCGGAAAGGAATCCGGGAAAGCCTCTGCCTTGGGTAGGCGTGAGCTTGTCGCCGGCCCCCGTCGGGATGGTTATGCCCGGTATGGCATGGTAAGGTATAGTGAGTGGTGACCTTGTTGGTTGAAATATATTTTTGTTATATATGTCATGCAGGGAATTTAAAACCCTCCTGAGTCGACCGTATATCGAGTATTATTCTAGTGAACCCCATACTTGCTTCGTACTACCACTTGTCCCTACAACTAGTAGGGTACGGTTCAGTTAGTCGTCAACCCCTTTCAAGCACACACCGTACAGAGAGGCCATGGTGGAAGATATCGGTTGAAGCCGGTAGGCATGCCACCTGGTCCGGGGGCATGGGTGTTTCCGGTTGAGACCGAGAGGGGAGGCCACCCCTTAGAGCGCGCGTTATAAATTTGATCCCATGCTACGCGAAGTTGCAGCCTCCCCACTTAGAGTTTTGCTTGACAGGTGTCATGGGTGATTCCAGACACGGGTAAGTTAAGCTGGTGTGTGCAAGTCAGGTGTGTTTTCAATTAAAAGACCGTAGACGGAATTAGTCCCGAAGGACTAAAGAAATCCGTTACTCGTGAGTAATGAGTACACCCTCTGCAGAGATTAAACCTATTCGAATAGCCGTGTCCTCGGTTAAGGATTCCAGTCTAGGATGGGTCAGGTGTCGGCCTTTGGAGAAGAAACTGTTAGACCCGAACAATGAATCGTGACATGTGACTTGTGGTGATTATGATTATTATTTCTGTTATGGACTAACCCCATGAACTTTATTTCTGTTGTGGACTAACCCGTTATATTATTCGAATTATTGAGTATCCCTGGGATGGTACTACCTCCTGGATATTCAATGTGTTTATGCATAAGCCCTTTAAGTGGTGTCGCTCAGACGCCCGACTCTGGCATTTATTTTTAAAGCCCTTTATGTGGTGTCGCTCAGACGCCCGACTATGGCATTTTTTTTAAAGCCCTTTATGTGGTGTCGCTCAGACGCCCGACTATGGCATTTATTTTCTTAAAGCCCTTTTAGTGGTGTTGCTCAGACGCCCGACTGTGGCATTTATATTTTTAAAGCCCTTTATGTGGTGTCGCTCAGACGCCCGACTGTGGCATTTATTTTTCTTAAAGCCATTTATGTGGTGTCGCCCAGACGCCCGACTGTGGCATTCTTGTTATTTACCATCAATTCGAGACGTCGCTTCAGACATCCGAACGGTGCATTTTATTCCAGCCCCGTCATTACCTATTCACTGTTACATTTTAATGATCTGCTTGCATGCATCAGAGATTTTTTTTATTTATAACTGACGATGTGATCATAGAACATTTCAGTGCATACTTGTCACTTATATTATACCGGTGTTCGAAATGTTTGCGAGTACATTCAAAGTACTCACTGGCTTGTCCCTGGCTATTGTCTTGGCCATATTTCTTGCATGGAGAGGGGCGTTGCGATGGCAACCCCGGAACCTACGCAATGGTGATAGCAGCCTCGCGAAGATAGGAGTTAACCTGGTCAGCTGTTCCCGTGGGAAATGGAGTCCCATAGACGCTGATGATCAACAAACCGCTTCCGCCATCAACCACTAGAAACCATTTGTTGTACTCACAGACCAGATGGTCTTGTACCACGTATTTTGTATTTTTCTTGGAATTTCTGTATCAAGTTGGTGCCTCATCAGCTAACAGTAATCCTTGGGCAGGTGAGCACGACGGCCATTTTTCTGGTATTTATTACCCGGAAAAACCGGTCGCGACAGACTTGGTATCAGCGCCAGGCTGACCATTGGCTAATCCTATATTAGTCAGGTCAATAAACTTAGGCAAACCAACCCACCAGACCATAACCGAAACCCCAGCCAAGCTTCTCGTGCAAGATAGCCACACAGTGACCCGACGCCTTTTGGCAGTCGGTGCCCAACCTATCAACCTAGCTTCGTCTATCGCACGACCAGACCAGCACCCTGTGTGTCTTATTCGCAAGCGTACGAAGGAAGACTCCGTCCCCTTTTACTATAAAAGGGCACGCTAGCCCCAACACAGCACAGCCGCTACCCCAAACCGAGCCACAATGCCTGGCCCCGTCGTGCACAACGAGACCACAGCAACCAACCTTGGAGGCTCTGTGACCATACTCGCAAACCTCGCCCGTCGTGCCTATGCGTTAGAAGAGCCACCCGAATATGTTGTGTACCAAGGACCCATGAGTGGTGAGAGCGGTCAATTATGGGCCACCGTACACATTTACGGTAGGGGTCTAGCGCCCGAGCGCCCCTACAGGTTCACCGGAAGAACGACTTCCTTTGAGCCACAAGCCATCCAACTAGCTGCTCGAGAGGCTATAGTTCATCTTAGGCACCTGTCGCCCAGAGTTTACTGTCGCTCGTTCCACTACTACCCCAGGCGTGAAGGGTATGGAAGACCACCCCAAGTTACCAACGGAGATCACGAGATGGACCCTGCATTGCTGCACCTCGTGCGCTATGTAGGTGCGCTGGAGGAACTGTTCCATCAAATCACCATTGATTTGATCGCAGCTCGTGGAGAGCTGGTTCGTCGAGTCCCGGCAAGAGAAGAGAACGAGCCCAACACCGACAACCCAGTCGTGCTGTTCGGACACCCGATCGAGAGCCTGAGGTCAGCCCCAACCATCAGCCAAGGTGCTTTGATGACCCCCGAATTGCTTCATCGCCTTTTGGGAGCACACTCCAACTGGGTTGTGGTCAACAATCCCCGCGACGGTCATCATCACTACCCCGAGCCTGCAGCCCCTCAACCCTCTCCAGCAAATTCCGACGGTGAGAACCGTGGAGAAGCCTCGACATCCACAAGGCACGCCCGCTTGGATGTAAACGAGGTAGACTAAGTCACCCAAGTGGTGTCGAGTCCCAGTGTACCCTCGCTTTGTAACCCCGTGATCACTTATATTAACGCAGCATGTCGCCGTGCCTCTGTTTTAAATAGTAGCCTTGCATGGATGTATTAGCATGCAGTGTGATTTTTCTATCCCAGGCTCAACTACCAAAACCACCCCAACGACCCCACAGTGCACTAGTAGAAAAGGGGGCAATGGCCCAGGCCAGTTCAGCCCATTAGTCCCGGTTCAATCCAGAACCGGGACCAATGGAGCTATTGCCCGGTTCAGTGAGCCCGGGGGCCAGCCGACCCACGTGGGCCATTGGTCCCGTTTCGTCCGGACCTTTTGGTCCCGGTTGGTGGGACGAACAGGGACCAATGGGCCTGCTCTGGCCCACCACTATTGGTCCCGTTGGTGGCATGAACCGGGACCAAAGGCTTCCTTTAGTCCCGGTTCATGCCACGAACCGGGACCAATAGTGCTGTTTACATATACCCTCACTTTGAAAGCGAGCACTCCGATGCTCTGCTTTTCTCTTGCCGGGCGAGGGGGCTTTGTGGTGCTCGAGCTCACCTCCTATGCACATGAGGTGTTCGATGAAATGCCCGAGCCACACTACTTAAGCTTTCTCCTCTCCAAGCTCAACCTCCAACCTCCATTTTCCTCAATATTTGTCTAGGTTTAGCGGTCCGTCACGCCCCGTCCCCGTCTTCACCGCCGTCGATCACCCGCGTCCATCTCATCGCCAGCACCACCGTGGTGAGCCTCTTGTTCATATCTTCTTTCTAAAAGGAAAAATATTCTTACTTGTATTATTTTCTTACTTTTATTATTGCATCTTATATAGTGTGATGGTTTTGGTATCCGCCCCCGTCGGCCCTCGTCCTGTCTATGATTCGGATGTGGTATATATTATCTTTTCATAACTATTGGTTCATTTATTGTTTATGAAAATTATGCCGACCAACATGACATAGATTTTATTTATCTAGGAGGTTGTTGAACCGGAAATTCCAACCGACCCTATTGTCGAGGGGTTAAATTTAGTGGAAGCAGAAAACAATTTCTTGAAGGAAAAAATAAAAAAATTTCAGGAGGAGAAGATGATATTGGAGTTGCATGTTGCGGATGTCGTCGATGATCACAAGATCAAGATGGATGCAATGTGCTTGAAGATGAGAAAGATTAGAAAATATGCCATTCATACCGAGGCTTGGTATCATTATGCCGTTGGATCAGTTGTTACCTTGGTTGCGATTATGATCGCATTTGTTTTCGCATTGAAATGTTTTACATAGTTTCAATGTATGGTTTAATTAATTTAGATGCTCTGCAGAGCTTTATGTTGTTAGATGAGAACTATGTATGTACTTTGGTTTTTATGTGATGATGAACTTCTATTAATTTGGTCACTTAATTATCTATTCATGATGTTCGTAATGATTTTGACACACTTAATTATATATAATGCACGCAGATGAACCGCAATGGATGTATGGTGACGACACACCTCCGAGTACATTAAGGGTGTGCATGATTTTCTCGAAGTGGCTGAGGCAAACAAGCAGAATGGTTTTATGTGTTGTCCATGCCCTATATGTAGAATCTAAGTCTTACTCGACGGAAAATCCTTCACACCCACCTGCTTTACAAGGGTTTCATGCCACACTATAATGTTTGGACGAGGCACGGAGAAATAGGGGTTATGATGGAAGACGGCGAGGAAGAAGAGTACGATGACAAATATGTGCACCCTTAATACGATGATGCTACTGAACATCAAGATGCACTAGACGATGTGCACGATGGTGCTGCAATGGGCGAAGCTGCTGAAGATCAAGAGGAACCAGACGATGTGCTCGATGATGATGATCTCCGCCGGGTCATTGTCGATGCAAGGACACAATGCGAAAGTCAAAAGGAGAAGCTGAAGTTCGATCGCATGTTAGAGGATCACAAAAAAGGGTTGTACCCCAATTGCGAAGATGGCAACACAAAGCTCGGTACCGTACTCGAACTGCTGCGAAGGAAGGCAGAGAATCTTGTGCTGATAAAGGATTTGAGAAGCTACTGAAAATAATGAAGAAGAAGCTTCCAAAGGATAATGAATTGCCCGACAGTACATACGCAGCAAAGAAGGTCGTATGCCCTCTAGGATTGGAGGTGGACAAGATACATGCATGCCCTAATGACTGCATCCTCTACCGTGGTGCCTACAAGGATCTGAACGCATGCCCGGTATGCAGTGCATTGCGGTATAAGATCAGACGAGATGACCACAGTGATGTTGACGGCGAGCCTCCCAGGAAGAGTGTTCCAGCGAAGGTGATGTGGTATGCTCCTATAATACCACGGTTGAAACGTCTGTTCAGAAACGGAGAGCATGCCAAGTTGATGCGATGGTGAGGACCGTAAGAAATACGAGAAGTTGAGAGCACCCGCTGACGGGTCGTAGTGGAGAAAAATCGAGAGAAAGTACTGGGATGAGTTTGCAAAGGACCCAAGGAACGTATGGTTTGCTTTAAGCGCGGATGGCATTAATCCTTTCGGGGAGCAGAGCACCAATCACAGCACCTGGCCCGTGACTCTATGTGCATGAAGCGGAAGTTCATTATGATGCCAGTTCTCATCCAAGGCCCTAAGCAACCCGGCAACGACATCGATGTGTACCTAAGGCCATTAGTTGAAGAAATTTTACAGCTGTGGAATGGAAACGGTGTACGTACGTGGGATGAGCACAAAAAGGAGGAATTTGACCTAAAGGCGTTGCTGTTCGTGACCATCAAGGATTGGCCCGCTCTCAGTAACCTTTCAGGACAAACAAACAAGGGATACCACGCATGCACACACTGTTTACTTGACACCGATAGTATATACCGGAAGCTGCAGAAGAATGTGTACACAGGCCATCGTCGATTTCTTCCGACCAACCATCAATGTCGAAAGAAAGGCAAGCATTTCAAATGCGAGGCATATCACCGGAAGAAGCCCGCCATGCGTGCCGGTGATCACGTACTTGCTATGGTCAATGATTTACACGTAATCTTTGGAAAGGGTCCCGGAGGACTAGCTGTTCGAATGGCGCCGAGAATCACGCACCCATGTGGAAGAAGAAATCTATATTTTGGGACCTACCCTCTGGAAAGACCTAGAGGTCCGCTCTTCGATCGACGTGATGCACATGATGAAGAACCTTTGCGTGAACCTGCTAGGCTTCTTGGGCGTGTATGGGAAGACAAAAGATACACCTTAGGCACGAGAGGACCTGCAACGCTTGCGAAAAAAAGAGGGCATGCCTCCGAAGCGAAGATGAAGGTCCTGCCAGCTACGCTCTTACGAAGAAGAGAAAGAAATATTCTTTCAATGCCTGCTCGATATGAAGGTCCCGACTGTCTTCTCGTCGAATATAAAGGGAATAATAAATATGCGGAGAAAAGTTCCGAACCTAAAGTCTCATGACTGCCACGTGATTATGACGCAAGCGCTTCCGGTTGCATTGAGGGGCTTCTACGGAAAACGTCCGATTAGCCATTGTGAAGCTATGTGCATTCCTCAATGCAATATCTCAGAAGGTGATCGATCCAAAAATCGTACCAACGCTAAGGAGTGATGTGGCGCAATGTCTTGTCACTTTTGAGCTGGTGTTCCCACCATCCTTCTTCAATATCATGACGCACGTCCTAGTTCATCTAGTCGACGAGATTGTCATTCTGGGGCCCGTATTTCTATATAATATGTACCCCTTTGAGAGATACATGGGATTCCTAAAGAAATATGTGCGTAACCGCGCTAGGCTAGAAGGAAGCATCTCCATGGGCCATCAAACAGAGGATGTCATCGGGTTTTGTGTTGACATCATTCCTGGCCTTAAGAAGATTGGTTTCCCTAAATCGCGGTATGAGGGGAGACTGATTTGGAAAAACACGCTTGGAAGGGACTCAATAATATGCAGGGACGGATATTCTTGGTCTCAAGCACACTACAGTTTCTCTGAAACTCTACCTTGGTGATCCCGTATGTCGATGAACACAAGAACAGTCTGCGCTCCAAACACCGGAGCGGTCGACGATGGATTACATGTGAACACATCAGGACTTTTAGCAGTTGGTTGGAAACACGTCTCAGAGGTGACAGAACTGTTTGTTATGAGCTGTACTTGTTGTCCAGGGGACCATCTTCGATTGTAATGATTTGGAAAGGATACGAGATAAATGGGAATACATTTTACGATTGACCAAGATGAAAAAGCACCAACTAAAACAGCGGTGTCCGCATTGATGCAACAACCGACAAGGAAATGACACATATTATGGTTACATAGTAGACATATGGGAACTTGACTACGGAGTAGATTTTAAGGTCCCTTTGTTTAAGTGCAAGTGGGTCAATCTGTCAGAGGCGGAGTGCAGGTAGACCCACATGATGAATGACAACAATGGATCTCAAAATCTTGGGTACACCGACGAACAGTTCGTCCTAGCCAATGATGTGGCACAGGTTATCTATGTGAAGGACATGTCTACCAGGACCGAGGAAAAGAAAAGATAAGGAAGCGAATACATCATACAATAAGCCAAAGCGCCACATAGTTCTTTCAGGAAAAGGGACATCCTGGTTGTGGAGGGCAAGATGGACATATACTCAAGAGTATGAAAAGTTTCATGAAATTCCCCCTTCAAAGTCAAGGCTGACCCAAGCATCCTGATAAGCGATGAAGATTATCCATGGTTACGGCGCAATAAGCAAGCGACACAAGCGAAGAAAAAGTGAAGACTTTCTCCGCAAACTATTATGATGATACCATGCCAACTTTGTAACAGAAGAGTATGATACCATTGTCCGTTTTGTACATGCACATGCTATGCCAACTTTTTCAGAGTTCATTTGAAAACTATGAATTTGAAAACCTCGCCAACGAAGGGCGCACACCGTTTATAAGCCCGTCCTTCTACACGCCTTTGTTGAGCTCACAAACTTGTGATTCACACAAATTTCAAAGAATTCAAATTTGAAAACTAATGGCACAAACAGAAAGTTTATAATTTTGCTGACCTAAAAGCAAAAAGAATTAAAAATAAAGCAAAAACCAAAAGAAAATAAATAATGCAGAAAACAAAACAAAAAACTTGAAAAAAATAAAAATAGCAACAATAAGTATTTTGTTGTAAGTAGAAACAAAATATAATAAATAAAGCAACAAAGAAAACAAAAAAAAGTGTTTTCAAATTTGAAAACTAATGGCACTAACAGAAAGTTTATAATTTTTGTAAAACTAAAAGAAAAAAGAATTAAAAAATAAAGCAAAAAACAACAAAAAATAAGTAATGCAGAAAGCAAAACAAAAAAACAGGAAAAAAAATAAAAATAGCAACAAAATAAAATAAATAAAGCAACAAAGAAAACAAAAAAACAAAAAAAAGTGCCACCTACTGGGCGCCCACGGCCTGAATACGACTAGAAACCCTACCAAGGCCAGGATTCAGGCCCTGGAGGCCCAGTGAGGCCTGAGCCCAGATTGCAGGTTTAGGCCCGAAGCCTGCTTTAGAGAGGAGTTCGAGAGGAAGGCACACCGCACCTTATAAGCAGTGCGCCTCCCTCTCAACTAGCGAGTGGGACTAAATATTTGGGTTCGGGGCAGCACAGGCCTTTGGTCCCGGTTGGTGCCACCAACCGGGACTAAAGGGGGCATTGGTCCCGGTTCATGGAACAAACCGGGACTAATGCCCCCTTTAGTCGGTTGGTGCCACTAACCGGGACCAAAGGTCGCCGCTTCCGCCCTTTGGGCTCTGAAAACAGGCCTTTGGTCCCGTTGGTGGCACCAACCGGGATTAAAGGGTGGCATTAGTCCCGGTTTGTGCCACGAACCGGGACCAATGCACTTTCTATATATACAGGAATTTGTGAAAATTTCATTCAGTTCCTCTTCCCGCCGCAGACGCCGCCCTCTACCCCGATGCCCTGCTCCTCGTCGTCGTCGCCCGTGCACGTCGTCGCCACCCCCGTCGTCGCCCGCAGCCCGCACCGCCCGTCATCGCCAGCGCCGCCCAGCGTCGTCGCCGCCCATTGTCACCTGCCTCGCGCCGCCCGAGCCCGTCGTCCCATCGCCGCCCGTGCCCGCCGTCCCGTCGCCGCCCGAGCCCGCCGTCCTAATCGCCCCTGCCCCGCCGCCGCCCGTCCGTCGCGCCGTCGCCCGGCCCTGCGCCGCCGCCGCCCTCGCCCTCGCCGGCCGCCCCGTTGTGAGCCGCCGCCGTCGAGCCTCTGCTCATATGTTGCAATATGTTTTTTATTTTTATTAGTTTATTTTTTGTCCATATGTGATGTATATGTGTATGTAGCTATAATGTATATGTTTTTATTTTATTAGTTTAGTTTTTGTTCATATATAGAAAGTTACAATTTTAATTAGGTTAGTGTAGGAAAAGGTTAGTGCATTTTAATTAGATTAGTGTAGAGGAAAAAGTAAAATAAGGAAAAGGAAGAAAAGAGGAAGAAGGAAGAAGGAAGAAGAAGAAGAAAAAGAATGAGAGGAAAAAGAAGAAAAAGAAGAGGAGAAGAAGAAAAAATAGAAAAAAAAATTCTTCTTCTTCTTCCTTCTTCCTTCTTCCTCTTTTTTCTTCCTTTTCCTTATTTTCCTTTCTCGATGGATAAGAAGAAAAAGAAGAGGAGAAGAAGAAAGAAAGGAATAGAGGAGAAAGAAGAAACTTCAACACGAGGGGGGCGGTACCGATACCCCCTCCCCGATAACATTATTTTCCCATGTATATGTATGTCGCGTCGTTGTCGATATAACGAGGGTGTCGAGGATCGCCGAGGGGTCGAGGGTCGGGAACTAGGGTAGAGGGTCGAGGGTCGTTAAGGGGTCAAGGGTCGAAGGTTTCAGGGTCGAGGTTTCCTATAGTGTCAAAGTATTGAAGAAATCCATGGCTTCATAATTAGCGGAAGTAACCATGGCATGATGGTATGAAGTCCTCAAAGTTATCTGGAATGGAGTCCCGGATAGGATAATTTGCCTTTTGTATGCAATTTCAGCAAAGACCTTTCAAATAACGATATTCGGAAGGTTCTTGCTGAACTTTGTACCAAAAGCTTAATTATCCTATCTCGACTCCGCTCAAAATAACTTTGGAGAGCTTCAATACCATCATGCACCTACTTTCTACTAATGATGAAGACATGGTTTTGTTGAATCCTTTGACACTAGGCAACCTCCCGACCCTCGGCGATCCTCGACCCCTTGACCCTCGACCGCTCGGCGATCCACGACCCTCTACCCTACCTCGGGCGTCGATGCCCACGTCACTTGTGGGACATAGATGTAGTGTTCAACGCCGACCCCTCCCGATAGCTTCAACACGTGGGGGGGTCAATATACCCTCCTTGAAGCGTTCTCGAGGCCACCCCCTAACCCTTGAAGCGTTGTCGAGGCCACCCCAAACCCTAGAGAAGCAGCGTCGAGGCCACTAATATGATTCCTTATTGTGATTAGCTAGCTAGTTCTACGTTTGCCACTAATATATCCATATCTTTCATGTTTGAATAATAATTGCCAAGTTGTAAATATTTGTAGAAACTACGGACACCCCCCGAGACGAAGCACAAGAAGCGTTGTTGAGGGACATAATCGCACAAGGAAGTGATGTCGTCTGCTCGTTGATGTTTCTCAACGACAACGATGGTCTGGAAGGAGAGGATGAAGAAGCAACTGGCTATGATTTACATGGCTCCGATGACCCAATGCCGGCGCAAGAAGGAGAGGGTGAAGAAGTAGACCGTGAGGACGGCTCCGGTGATCACCAAACCGAGTCCGGCCAGGTATATATATTAGTTAAGCCTGTGCTGACTAGCTAATTGATGCATTCATTGTTTTGGTATGTACACATATTAATTAACTCTCGTCTTTGTTCTTTTTCTAGCCCTCGGATCGAGCACAACTCGGTAAAGAGACGAGGCCCAAGAAAAGTTGAGCTCGGATGAAAAGTTTGAGATCATACAAATCGCAAGTGACGGCCAACCGATTGAACCCTACGGACAAAGAAGGCATTTGTTGCTCGGTCGGGGGTTCTCGTTAGGGACAAGATCGATCAGCATCCACCAATGGTATAAGCCTAAGAGCGAAGACCACGAGGTGTCTTATATCAATAATATGCAGAAAAATGATCTTTGGACCGAGCTGAAGTCAAATTTTACCCTACCGCTAGAGGATGATCCGGAGAAGCCAGTAATAGAGCCATTAATCAAGTCTTTTGCTCTTAAGAAGATGGCAGACCTATTCAGGAATTGGAAGAAAGAACTCAATCGTATGTCAAAAAATGAGACACCAGAATTCAAGGGCAAATATGAGAAGATCGAGATGATCGCCCGCATTTGTGGCCTACAAGACATCGGAAAAGAGTAAAAAGATGTCGGCGACAAACAAGAGAAATGCTGCGAAGAAGAAGCTTCACCATCGCACGGGGTCAGGTGGCTACCTCGTAGCCCGGCCTAAGTGGGCCAAGGCTGAGAATGATCTGCTTGATAAAGGGATCGAACCAGAGACAATGAACTGGCCAGACCGTTGCTGGACTTGGTTCTTTGGGGCCGGCGGATCCTTGGACCCTATAACAGGGAAGTGCATTTGGACGGACGAACAATTGGACATACCATTCAAGAGGCTTCAGCAATATATCGAAGCAGCGCAGCAAGGGAAGTTCGTTCCAGACAGGGAGAAGGACGAGCTCACAATGGCCCTCGGGAATCCTGAGCACCCTGGACGGACACGAGGCACGCTAGGCTCCATTTCGTGGAAGGCTGGATTTCCGGATGCAGAGAGTTACAAAACCCATGAGAGGAGGAAGAAACTGGAGCAGAGCCAAATGCAGGCGCTGCACGAAAGGGTAATGGGGCTAGAGGAACGAGAAGAGGAACGAGAAGCAGCAGATCGCAGCAAACGACCTGCCGAAGCTTCCCCCGAAGCTACCCCGCCATCTCAGCGGAGAAGCAGCGTGGCTTCCACCCAGCTGCTTCAGCCAGAGCAGGATGCCTTGACGGCTCCTGCCAGCTATCCCGTGGATGCTATCATGGATGCTGAAAATTGCCACCTTATGGCGTAATGGAGTAATTTGAAGGTCAAGGCGGCTGTTGGCTCTGTTTATCTTACTAAACCCGACTCAACTTTTCACCGCCGGCCGATTCCAGAAGGATATGCTAAGGTGATGGTCGATGAAATAACGGAGGGATTTGAGGACCTCCGGCTTGACCACCCTACCGGTGAGGGGGAGTATCGGCTGGGTTCTGCTCTGAAAAATCCATGCCTATGGCGGAAGGATCTCATCAACCTTCCGAACTGGACGCCTCCGCCTCTTCCTCCTCCTCCGGTGAGTCAGGGCACTCCGCCTCCTCCACCGCCACCTCCTCCGGCGAGTGACGATCAGGGCACTCGGCCGGCTCCTTCTCCGGTGCGTGGCGGCACTCCGCCTCCTTCTCCGCCTGCGCCGGCGCGCCCGAGCAGCCAGCCTCCTCCTTCTCCGCCTCGTCAGCAAGGGCGGAAGAGACCCTCCGCCACTCCGGCTGCTCCGGCGCGTCGTAGTCCTTCTCCTCCGCCTCGTAAGCAAGGAAAGAAGACATCCGCTCCGTCTGCTCTGCCGGCGTCTAGCAGTACAGCCAAAGGCGAGAGGAGATACAGATTCGGTCCTTCTCTGAAGACTCCAGAGAAGTTACTGTACGATAGGAGCGAGGAGGAAAACGCGAAGATCGCGCAGACCGAAGTGGATGACTGGTTTCAAGGGTTGAAAGAAAAGAGACATCCACCTTCGGAGGAGAAGGTAGATCTGGTGAAAGCGAAGCGCACTCTGGCTGCCCTGACAAAACCACCCAAGTCTCCGCCGAAAGGCAACTATGAGCGCATTATTGGAAAGGAATTTGCCGAAGCGGAGAGGTTGGGAAGTACTGTCAGTGATCAAAGGATGAAAGAACGACGATATGGGAAACAAATTTCCCAGCTCGGTGAACAAGCGAAGCAATCGTGCCCCCCGCTCAAGGTGCCTGCTAGCGACATCGTCGATCCGAGGATGGTGCCTGGTTATGGCAATCCTGCAGATTACCTGCCCGACGATGTACATTATGATTTCTTGGAGGTGCAGATACAAAGATACTGATACGGGAAGCCTCTCGTCAAGATGAAAGTTCTCTATCAACGATGATGCGAAGATTGCATGATTGGTACATGAAAACCTGCAAAGAGTCCGAGGGAGGAGTACTTTGTATGTGAGAGTTAAAAGGAGCATGACCTCCTTGGAATTGAACTGTTGCCTATTCCATTTGAGGAGTTCTATCAGTTTTTCAATCAATTGGCCCTCAATAAAGCAACGGTCCCCTGCTACGGTCTGTAAGTAGTACTACTTCTGTCATTAAGTCTCTCTATATAACTCAGCCCTTTCATTGCATGTATTTATAATTATCCTCACTATATTATGCAGATTGAAGATCGCCGAATTGAAGAAAAGACAAGTGGGTGATATTGGGTTCATTAACACATATCTCATAGATAAAACTGAGGTTGAATTTCGTAAAGAAAATACCGAGGCCAACTTGCTACAATCGTTGGTAATAAATGAACACAAAGATATAATACTCTTTCCTTACAACTTCAAGTGAGTGTTACTGTCTTGTGGCATATTCGGTTTCCTTATTAGTCCAGGTTATAGTAATGTAATATAGATGAATTATGCATGTGTGCGCAGCTACCCTATATTCTCCTAGAGATAAAGCTTGAGAAGGGAGTAGTAACTGTCTTAGACTCCAAGCGAAAAGATCCCAAGGAGTATGCGGACATGACTGAAATGCTCGAGAAGTAAGTTAAATCGATCATTATCCACCATATCAACAACTTTGTTCATTTCTGATATCAAGTAATTGTTTCCTTTGTATGGCAGGGCTTGGAAAAAATTCACCAAAAAAGCTCCGAGACTAGCGAAGAAGCTGCATTTTAGACACCCGAAAGTAAGTACTATATAGTAGCATATTCCACGCATCTCCTAGTGATTCAAGTACTAGTTTCATCAATGCCATTTAGCATGCTTGCTAATTCTCACTTTGATTGACCTCTATTTCTTGTAAAGTGGTTGTGGCAGGAACAAGGGAATGATTTCTGTGGATACTACGTTTGCGAGTCCATCCGCCACACGACCTGTGAGCGGGGATACTCCGACAAACAATATGAAGTGCGTAAATAAAAATATTCACAATTTTATTTTATTACCAATTGTGTTGAGTTTCATTCATTCATTCATATATATATATATATATATATATATATATATATATATATATATATATATATATATATATATATATATATATATATATATATATATATATATATATATATATATATTGACCCTTTCTTAAAATTAGATGTTTCGGATGCGGGATGAACTCCTAGCACCAGATCGCATGCGAGCAATTCAAGAGGAATTGGCGGCATTATTTCTTGACCACGTGATCGCTGAAGACGGAGAATACTATGTGGACCACGCGATTATATATTTGTAAAAGATAATTATTGTATATATGTAGCCGGTAGTGTCGGATAGATACAGGAGAAATTGTTGTTCGACCAATCTCTCGGAGAATGAGAGGTGGTCGATATCACTTCTCTCTGTATGCATATATGTTCATGACAATCTTCTGTTTGCTTAATTACTAGCTAGCTAGCGTGTCTAGCTAGTCCTCTCTATACGTATGTATAGTACGTAGCGTCAACCAAGCAAGGACAAAAGAGAGGACACTTTTCTCTATTAATTAGCTAGCTATAGCACAATATATGAAACACCTAAATTAACCCCCCAAACCCCCCGTCCCCCTCTTTAAAAAAAACAAAAACCACAGCCATAGAAATGCTAACGCGTAGATGCTTATTGGTCCCGGTTGGTGCCACCAACCGGGACCAAAGGCCCTCCTGCCTGGGCTCAGCGGACAGGCCACTGGAGGCCCATCTGTCCCGGTTCTCGATTGAACCGGGACTAAAGGGTCAGGGCATTAGTACCGACCCTTTAGTCCCGGTTCATGAACCGGGACTAAAGTCCCTCACCAACCGGGACTATAGGCCCTTTTTCTACTAGTGGTGATACGTCACTTTGGTGAGATATGTATCTGTGGCTTTGACCCCGACTCTCGGAACCGAGCTGGCAAATTCATTACCTTTCACCACGGTAAAATGACCCAGCTCCGATGCTATATAAAGACCCCGCGTGACCTTGCCAAGCATCCCTCGCACAACCATTTCTTGCCATGCCGAGCCCTAGTATTTATCTGAGAACTCCAGATGCAACCCCGGGTAGTTTCGTCAAGATATTGTGGGATTTCACCTGCAGTACCATGGGCACTACCCAGCCACACCAGTATGAGCTGTTCAAATCAAGGATCACCCCTTCCACCTCGAGATACTGGGCAGCAGTGCACATCCCTCCTGTAAACCCAAACCAAGACCCAACGGAGGTCACCTTCGTGGGGAAATCTATGACAACCCCGCATATGGCCGTAGAAGCTGCTGCGTATGAAGCGCTTGCTCGCCTTCGATTCGCGGTGCCCTATGCCAGCGAATGAGGGTATTATTACTTTCCGAGCCGTGCAGCACCCGGAGGAGTAACATTTTTTCCCGGTGGACGAATTGAGAGAGACCCAGTCCTGGCCAACCTCGTCCAGTACGTCATCGCTCAAGAGCGTTTCACCCAACGCGTGATGGGTTATCTCCAGGGTCTCGTGGATTTAAATCCTCAGATCACCATCGGCAGATCACTGAGGCCCGACCAGGAGAGGCCCATTCATCATCTGGTCAATCCACTTTCCCCGATAGAAGAAGAGTGTATCCCAGTACCAAAGGCGTTTTCTGAGGACCCTGTCCAGTTACAATTTTCATTTTAGACGTCTCTGCTGTGTGCATTGCTGCAACATTTGTTTGTGTGTTGTAACTTAAGCGCGGTACCCCGAGTTTGCACGGTGAGCAAATCATTTAGTTTCTGTTAACGAGAGTAGCTTTGTTGCGGTTTAACTTTAATGTATTACTTTTTTTTTCTCTCGCGAAAAATCCTGGAGTGAAATTTCTTTTCCCTGATTGCTGCATAATACATCCCCTCACGACTTGGATTATTTTATTTCCCGCAGCCCCACGGCAGCAGACTCACAACCACAACTACTGGAGCACACACTCACATTGCTTGCAAAGAAAAAAAATTTGCAACAGTGTTACATCTAACTGAGCACCTCCCGACAACAGTCAACGCCCGACACACCCCACCTACTCCTCGTGATCACCACCACCGCAGAGAGCCAACACCCGAGCAGTAGCATCGCGACGATCATCGAGGATCATCGCGCACAGGAGCACGGTGAGCCCCAGCACTGCTGCCAGCCCTCCGCACAACAAGATCACGTACCAGTCCGGCACCACCGCCGCCATTAGAGCCTCGCCTCGAGATCTAGCAAACGGAGACAGAGGAGAAGGAAGGAGGAGGAGAAGCAAGGCCGGGTGTGAGGAAAAGAGAAGAACACCTCGGCCGTTTTATAGCTCGAGTTCGGTGCACGGTGGGCGAAGTCCACCAACGCCGCTCGTCGCCCGATCGCCCGGTGTTCGGGCGAATCCTCGGCAGTGCCGACAGCAGATCGCTCCCCTTGAGGTGAGTGCACGCTGCACGGCAGCTAGCACGCCACACACTACCGCAATGCGGCCTAGATGCCCTCACGCTGGGCGTCGCCGGTGGAGAAAGCACAGGAAAACACGCGGAGAGAGGAAGAAGAAAGAGCGGAGAGGGAGAAGAAGAGGCGATAGTGGGCCCGGGTCCACTGTCGACCAGAGAGAAACTTGTGCTCTCGGGTGCGACCAGCGTATTTTGAGATTTAGAATGTATTCTAAATCTATATCCAGCGAGAAATCCTCGTTTTGATCCTAACCGTAGATTTTTTTTTCACGCAGCACCGGTGTCCCCACCTTTGTATTTTGCACCACGATTGCCCTCTCCTTTGTAGCCACTTATGTTTTAATGCAATTTTGCTATAGAGTAATCTCTTAGCAAATCTCGAGGACGAGATTTTCCTTAAGGTGGGTAGTGTTGTGACACCCCAAAAAAAATTTAACCTGGTTTTGTTAAAATTTTTGCCAGGAAATTTAACTTTCCTTTTTCTTGGTTTTTCTTGACTTCAGAACCATTCTTTTCTTGGTTATCTTGGAGTTGTTCCCTAAGATGAAAAAAATCTTTTACTTATGATATTGGACTTGTTTACCCTCTCAAGAAAATCTTTTCTGTTATCAGAAGAATTAATTATATAATATTCTACTTGATCTTTCTTTTCTTGAAAAAAATGGTTTCCCATAGTTTATTGGTCCCATTTGTACTACAACCCTTTTATATATTTATTCCAAAATCCCACCATAATTTGGAGATGTCATATGGAGTATTTGAACCACTTTTGTGCAAAAATATCTTCTGCCCATTGAATATTTTGAGCTCTACACCATATTTTCAAATCTGGACCAGAGAGCATTTAAACACTACAACCTATTCAAATATTTCTTTAAAACTTCTACCAAAATTATGGGATATCAGTAGGAGCATATTATTCAACTTTATGCAATAACCTAATGTTGTTCTTTGCAAAAACTGAGTGAACCATCATATTTTCCATTCTGGTCCAACCTGAGGTTTTGTACATCAACCACCCTTTTAGTTGCTCCTTGATCCATGATTGCTTTTCCTACTTGTAGTCCTCCTTGCCAAACCCTTAAGTCCAGGAGAGTGGACCCATTGGATGATTCTAAGTGCATGCAACCATGCCCTGTTCTTTCTGTCCAGAATTGGAGTTTTGCAAAACTTGCACTAGCAAGTTTGTGCTTTGGGCAAACTAACCTTACCACCCTCTCTTTTATCTAAAGAGACCCCACTCTGGAGGTTTTGGCCACTCCAAGAACTGCCTAGGAGCCTTTGGCATTTTTTCAAACACCTTGAGAGCGTGGACAGTTATGACTTGAGTTTTTGTTTACACTGTGAACTTAATACCCTGACCAGGCCAGCTTGTCCCATGGTTTTTCCCTAACCTATAACCCCACCCCGCTAACCCTCTTGTGGCTTGGAGCCCTCTACCATGTGAGCACATGCTGTGCGTGCTCTGGGCACGAACAGAGCACGCGTTTTGCACGTGCCGCGCCCGAGCCGACGCGTCGCGCCCCGATTTTTGCATGCCCTGTGGAGCCACGCCACCCACTAAGCTCCTCACCGCAACGCGCCAAGCCGCCCTCGCCACGTCTCCGGCAGGCCAACAGCTTGCCGCCAATGCCGCCCGATAGCCCCTGCAATGGCCAGCGCCGCCGAGCGCGCCATTTCGCCAGCTTCGCCTACAGGCAAGACCCACTCGTCCGCTAGTTCCTGCCGCCATCCCCAGCCTCGCCATGTTGCCGGCAAGCTACAGAAGTCGGTCGCGACGAGCCCATCCACTGCCGCCGCGAACCGACGTAGGAGCTCTATAAAAGGAAGCCCCTCGAGCCCTACGAGCACACGAGCAGCCTCACACCGTACTCCTAGTGCCCCCATTGCCATCAATTGAAGAGAAAGGGGCCGTCTTCCCCAACTCCGGTCGGTCCGGCCGCCGCCACTTCCCAGCTCCGTTCACCGCAACCAGGGCCTCCCCCTCTCCACTCTCTCCACCAGAAGTCCTCTCTTCCTCCCATGAACCTTTCCCCCTGCTCGATTTTGATCAGGAGCCACCGTAGCCCCAAAACCACTCTGCTCCCGAATGCCTCCTCCGCCGCGAAGCTCGCCGCCGGCAGCTCACTCCGTCCCCACCGACCCAACGACCACCGGAAGGACCGCCCCGGTCTTGCGGATCCATCCCGACCCTCTGGAGCCCGTGGGGAGCAGCCCTTCGCTGGCGCTGATCGCCGTCGCCTCGCCGCCGTTCGGGCAGAGGAAGAGGAGGGAGGTGGACTGATCAAACCTGACCAGTGGGCCCCCTGGACCCACTGTCAGTGACCCCGCACCAGTCCACGTGGGTTAAGTGGAGACGTAAATCACAAAGTACGTCTTCGACGTGTACCGGTTCGAATCATTTTCTTTTCTTTTTCTGTTTTATTTAAAAACCAGGAATTTGACTAAACTTTGACTGGCTATAACTTTTAAAATATAACCCCAAATAAATTGATTCATTTTCTTACCTCTCTCAAATTTGACCTAGTTTATTTTAAGATTTATTTGAAAAAAATTCAAAACAACTTTTTGTGCTGTTTTGAGTCTATGTGTTAATTCAAATTTATTCAAAATAGGACTTTTGGAGAAGAAGAAAGCTTGCAAAAGTTTCTAGGGTGCACCCTGCCTCTACACAAACTGAAGGCAAGCATTCTGAACCCGGCATAATATTTTTGGTGTGTTCGTTGACACGTTTATAACACCACCTCATTTCGGAATACTCGTTATTTCATGTGATATGATCATTTGCATGGATGAATTTTAGTGATCTCCTTGTTGTTGAAAATGATTATACTTGTGATGGTAGCCTTTCTCAGTGCCTTGCATGCATGCCGGAAAGGAATCCGGGAAAGCCTCTGCCTTGGGTAGGCGTGAGCTTGTCGCCGGCCCCCGTCGGGATGGTTATGCCCGGTATGGCATGGTAAGGTATAGTGAGTGGTGACCTTGTTGGTTGAAATATATTTTTGTTATATATGTCATGCATGGAATTTAAAACCCTCCTGAGTCGACCGTATATCGAGACTTATTCCAGTGAACCCCATACTTGCTTCGTACTACCACTTGTCCCTACAACAAGTAGGGTACGGTTCAGTCAGTGGTCAACCCCTTTCAAGCACACACCGTACAGAGAGGCCATGGTGGAAGATATCGGTTGAAGCCGGTAGGCATGCCACCTGGTCTAGGGGCATGGGTGTTTCCGGTTGAGACCGAGAGGGGAGGCCACCCCTTAGAGCACGCGTTATAAATTTGATCCCATGCTACGCGAGGTTGCAGCCTCCCCACTTAGAGTTTTGCTTGACAGGTGTCATGGGTGATTCCAGACACGTGTAAGTTAAGCTGGTGTGTGCAAGTCAGGTGTGTTTTCAATTAAAAGACCGTAGATGGAATTAGTCCCGAAGGACTAAAGAAATCCGTTACTCGTGGGTAATGAGTACACCCTCTGCAGAGACTAAACCTATTCGAATAGCCGTGTCCTCGGTTAAGGATTCCAGTCTAGGATGGGTCAGGTGTCGGCCTTCGGAGAAGAAACTGTTAGGCCCAAACAATGAATCGTGACATGTGACTTGTGGTGATTATGATTATTATTTCTGTTATGGACTAACCCCATGAAGTTTATTTCTGTTGTGGACTAACCCGTTATATTATTCGAATTATTGAGTATCCCTGGGATGGTACTACCTCCTGGATATTCACTGTGTTTATGCATAAGCCCTTTAAGTGGTGTCGCTCACACGCCCGACTGTGGCATTTATTTTTAAAGCCCTTTATGTGGTATCGCTCAGACGCCCAACTGTGGAATTTTTTTAAAGCCATTTATGTGGTGTGCTCAGACGCCCGACTGTGGAATTTATTTTCTTAAAGCCCTTTTAGTGGTGTCGCTCAGACGCCCGACTGTGGCATTTATATTTTTAAAGCCCTTTATGTGGTGTCGCTCAGACGCCCGACTGTGGCATTTATTTTTCTTAAAGCCCTTTATGTGGTGTCGCCAAGACGCCCGACTGTGGCATTCTTGTTATTCACCATCAATTCGAGCTGTCGCTTCAGACATCCGAACGGTGCATTTTATTCCAGCCCCGTCAATACCTATTCACTGTTACATTTTAATGATCTGCTTGCATGCATCAGAGATTATTTTTTTTATAACTGACGATGTGATCATAGAACATTTCAGTGCATACTTGTCACTTATATTATACCGGTGTTCGAAATGTTTGCGAGTACATTCAAAGTACTCACTGGCTTGTCCCTGGCTATTGTCTTGGCCAGATTTCCTGCGTGGAGAGGAGCGTTGCGATGGCAACCCCGGAACCTACGCAATGGTGATAGCAGCCTCGCGAAGATAGGAGTTAACCTGGTCAGCTGTTCCCGTGGTAAATGGAGTCCCATAGACGATGATGATCTACAAATCGCTTCCGCCATCAACCACTAGAAACCATTTGTTGTACTCACAGACCAGATGGTCTTGTACCACGTATTTTGTATTTTGCTTGGAATTTCTGTATCAAGTTGGTGCCTCATCAGCTAACAGTAATCCTGGGGCTGGTGAGCACGACGGCCATTTTTCTGGAATTTATTACCCAGAAAAACCGGTCGCGACATTATATCAGATAGAGGAACCCAATTTACTTCAAAATTTTGGCATCAGCTACTCCAGACCTTGGGTACCAGATTGGAGTTCAGTACCACATTCCACCTGCAGATGGATGGGCAGACAGAGAGAGTCAATCAGATTCTGGAGGACATGTTGAGAGCCCGTGCGCTAGATTATGGATCTAGTTGGGATGACAATTTGCCTTACGCAGAGTTCTCATACAACAATAGCTACCAGGCCAGTTTGAAGATGGCACCGTTTGAAGCTCTGTATGCACGCAGATGTAGAACACCTCTGATGTGGGATGAGGTAGGAGACCGTCAGTTGTTTGGACCAGATTTGATCAAAGAATCAGAGGAGAAGGTTAAACTAATCCGGGACAGATTAAAGATTGGTCAGTCCAGGCAGAAGAGTTATGCAGATTCGAAACGTAAGGAAGTAACCTATGAAATTGGAGACAGAGCCTATCTGCGAGTATCACCCTTGAGAGTAGTGAAACGTTTTGGAGTTAAAGGAAAACTAGCCCGAAGATTTGTAGGACCGTACCGTGTTTTGGAACGGATGGGAGAAGTGGCCTACAAGCTGGAGTTACCTAAAGGATTGTCAGGAGTTCACGATGTGTTCCACGTATCACAGTTGAAGAAGTGTCATGCTGAGATGGCTGATATACCATTGAGAGACACAGTGCCCCTGGAGGCGATTCAGTTAGACAGTAAATTGACCTATGAGGAGAAGCCAGTAAAGATTCTTGACTTTGACAGCCGAGTCACTTTCATGACAAGGTTATCAAGTTTTGCAAAGTTAAGTGGAGCCACCATACCGAGGAAGAAGCCACAGGAGCGAGAAGATGATATTCGCAAGGACCACCCGCACCTATTCTCTAGCCAACCCGAATCTCGATGGTGAGATTCATCTTAAGGGGGGTAGGTTTGTAACATCCCAAATTTTCAATTTGGAATGTTATACATAGGTCATCCATGCATATCATATTTTATTGCATCTTTGTTCCGCAATCCTCGAAGTCCTAAGCAACTCAAGGACCCTCGGAGAGAGTTGGGGATTTTCCGATTTTTCGTATTTGAATTTATCAAATATTGGAAAACGAGGATTTTTTATTTTAATTATTTTTCTCTCCGGAAAATATTTCTTATTAAAATAAAATGAGGGGAGATAATATGACTTCTCCAAAACAATTGAAATATTGGAGGAAAAATGTTAAAATCATTATTTGGATTTTATTTTATTTTATTGGAATTTTATTTGCCCTAGGAAATTTGCACGTTTTAAAAATTGCATTTTAGGGGCCAAGAAAATGTTCATTCCGTTCTAAATATTTCATTTAGACGGTGAAAATTTGTTTTCGCATTTTTAGATTTTTATTTATTTTTCTAGGATTTTTCTAATTCTCGGCAGAATTTATTAAAAAAAACTTCATGCCAAGACTTTTTCGGGCGAGGCCCACCAGGTCCGCTAACCGCCCGCCAGCGTCCGACAAGGACACCGCCGCCGCCGCCCGCCTTGCCCCCTCCTCCAAGCGGACCGCCCCCCCCGCCATCCTATAAATGCTGCCCCCTCCCCTCTAGCCGCCACCACCACCGCCGCCGCCTCCTGGAGCCCGAGCCCCGAGCCCGAGCCCCGATTTATCGGATTTCTTCCGCGATTTTTATCGCCGTTTTATTTTTATCGGATTTATTCCGTGATTTTTCTGATCGCGATTCCTGATCCGATGATCGATTTAGTATAACTTTTCGCTCGTTTATCGGCATCAGGCGATTCAAGCGCCTGGAGTTTCATCTCGAAACCTTCTTTCCGAATAACCAACTCATACAAGTTTTTGCTTCTGTAAAATTTGACCCTAGTTCAGATTAGTAAACGGATCTTATTTCTTTCGCCGTTTGAGTTTCATTGCTCCGTTTGGTTTGATTCTTTTTGCGAATCGGAGTTCTTAAGTTGAACTCTCCGGTCAACCTCTTCTACTAGAGTTTTGCTTGTGCATCTTTGCTTGTTGCTTATGTATGTTATTGTTTGCTTGCGATAGAATTCCTGGAGTGCGAAGCGTGTTACTATGAGTCTCTAGGATTCGTGGATCGTCAGCAAGGCAAGTAACACATTGATCATACTCTTTTCATACCCAGTTTTATGCATTAGTTCAATCCTCAAACATTGCATGATTAGGGTATCATTAACTTGTGGGTTGGGAAGTAGATATTGAGGTAGAACCTATTTCCTTGTTACTATCAAACCCTTGGGAGTTACTTCTACGCTTGCTTGTTATTGCTATGCTATGCTCGTAGACGTGGTTTGGGTTTGAGTGTATTCCATGACAGATGTGAGATTATTAATTAATGGTTCAACTTAAGGTGGCAACTTTAATACACATCTGGGTAGATTGAGGCACCTGGGGAACCCAGTGTTGTCTGTTTTATTTTTGGAAATCCCGGGGTACCCGTGTGATCTTCCTATGGACCGCCACCCAGGCTCAAAGGGAACTGAGTTTATTCATGCTAGAAACTTCCATGTGCAGCCACAAGCTATTATGGGCTCTAGCATAGTTGAGTAAGTTACGTGAAGCTCTTGAAGAGGTAGATCAGCAAGTAGTGGGTTTTGTAGGTTTTGTATGGTCTACCCGAGTAGAGAGTTAATGTTTACGAAGATCGTGTCTCGGTCATCCGTTTCTCAAACACCATGTAGCGCGAGAAATCAACGGAGGCGATCGAGTCTTGTGGGGAAAAGTGCGCGAACCTCTGCAGAGTGTACAATCTAATCATGGTTAGCCGTGTCCCCGGTTATGGACAATTCTTAGTATCTAGTACTTGAGTATTCACATGTATCTCATCACTTTATATTAATATTGCTGAGATGTTAATTACTTTAATTAGGATTGAGTTGGGGTTATACCTTCTCAATGATGTTTCAACCACCATGATAGTTAAATTAAAATATATTCCTTTGTTGTAGGGAAAAATTGGCTTTTCGCAAAACTATAACCATAGAGCTTTCCACCAGCCATAAATGCATGTAGTGATAGCATTATTCTGTTCCTGTTCTACTGTGTTATACTGTGTTATATTGCCAACATATTCCATGTGCTGACCCGTTCTCGGGCTACAATGTATTATGTTGCAGACTTTTTAGACGAGGAGTAAGGATCGTTAGGTCGTTGCCGTGCAGCTCAGCTATGCCGTTGGAGTTGATGGACTCACATTATCTTCCAAGCCTTCCGCTGTCATCGCATTAGATGGCCTTAAGCCATATTATTTTAATAAGTTCTCTTTTGAGACATTCATTGTAATAAGTGTGTGATTGCTACTCTGTTATAAATCCTTCAAGTATTGTGTGTGTCAAAGATTATCGATCCGAGGATGACAACTCAAACACGAGACTTGACCATCTGAGGTCGGGTCGCTACACCAAGCCAACCCGATTTATCCTGAGATACGTCCTCAACACTCAGCAGCCACTCCTCATCACCCATTTTCTAATTGATTCATTACTCATTAGGCAGGACTGTCATTAGGGTTTTTTGTGTACTCAGTGCTACCTATACTTAATGGTTCAGATGTATTAGGCACTACCAACACTCCACCCTTGAAGCTAAACATTCGCCACTCATAATTTCTTAGTTTATTTGTTCAAATCTGAATTTCATATGATTCTAATGTTCCTACTTCAGTTTTGAAATGTGTGCCTGCATGTTATAGAGACATAAGGGGTTTGTATTTACGTGTGTGGTGCAGTCGACGGTTGGGAGGTGAACTTTGCATATGCAGGGGTTTATAGGAGACACTCTCGAGTTGAATCCATAATGCATTCCATAGATAATCTGACTACTTTTTATGTTTTCATGAATCTCAGATTCGAACAGCATCATAATGATTATGAGCTTGCGCATGAAAAGAATAAAGCGAGAACAATGCCATGGCTGTCAAACTTGGCATTAAGGGACTGAAATCAAGTCTGGATGCAATGCAATGCAAACATTCTCCACCTACAGATTCATGCTCAGAATATGATCCTAAAAGTGATTCTGAGCTAGAGGGAGACCTAAGTCAATGTAGCTCCCTAGTAGAGGAGTCAGAGGAAGATGCCCTATCTTATTCACCCATCAAGGTACTTGCTCTAACTTTCCAAGGTTACATTGCTCGCACATATCTTGCAACTGATGCTTTGCATTGCTTCTACTTTGTTGAACTACCATTAGCTTAGTTTACACATCGTGTATGTGAATACGCCCTGCCTATCCATTTTCAGTACATATTCCATCTGTCATCATACCATATTTATCCATTCAAATGATGTTCTTGTGAATCAGACGTTCAAAAGGAAGAGGGCGATTGCTGATCATGGAGGAGCACAAGCAAAGTATTTGGAAAAGGTAGTGGCACCTGATAAATCAAATAGCCCATTAGGTGTAGTTGAAATATCACCTGACCCACAAAATACCCCAACTCTAGCAGACTCTAGCCCTACTACCTTTGGTCATTTCGATGCCCCAACTCAGCAGACCCCAAGCTGCAGCAAACAGTATGATTATGCCAGTTGACATAGCATCAGTTGTACGATGCAAAACCCCCATTCCAGCAAAGAGTACACCAAATCCAGTTGCCAAATCCCTTTTCGAACCAGAGAGAGCCCCAATTGCAACAAATAGGACCCTGTTCCATTTCTTCACAGTTAAGAAGACGCTTATGTTGTTGTCGGGGAACTTTGTGCGATCTTTCCTTCATGGAAAGATTATACCGCATGAACACGAGAACAATTTCAGTCTTCCTCCGCAACTTACGCGTAAGTAATGTACTAATGTTATTCATGGTCATTACTGCACATGTTTCTGCTGACAGAAGACACAAGATTTCATTCTTTTAAATAGGCGAGGAGCAAACTGGATTGTGATGATGAGCAAGAGTTGGTTGCGCTTTTCAAGCACTCGTTGATGAAGTATCGTTCCTACCTGAGACAAGCGCACTTCGATGGCAAGCCTCTAAACGAAATTTCTGTAAAGTCTCCGGTGCTACATTTATCCGACGGTGACAGGAATAATCTTGTTACACATTGGTCTTGGTTGCAGCGTAAGGTACTGTCTATGATATCACATCACAATTTGAACTACATTTCTGCATTTGCCTTAATGTCTCACTTGTATGAAAACTGTTAGCGAGAAGAACATTCGTTCTCAAGGGACCACGAGAATCTCGCAACTATCTCGCATAATGCATTGATCTTGTGAGTACCTCTTGCCCTGTATGACCATACTTACTTTCATAGCTGTTTGATTATGTAGCATCACAGCACAAGTTAGCCTCGTAATCATCCATTTGGTGGACATTATAAGATCCGTATGGACTCTTACATAAATTTTGAATCAACCCAATGCTTTTGAAGAGGTTTAGCTCTGCAATCCTCTTGTAAGGACTGAGCGTGGTCTATCAACGTACTAACATTAACAGCTTCTCCCTCCGTCCCATAATATAAGAACGTTTTATACAGTACACGGTGTTCAAAACACTCTTGTATTATGGGAAGAGGGATTGTTCATTGTAGCATTCGCATCTTATCTCCTCGCCCACCATTTACTAAAAAGATCAGATCTATATTTAATCTTACCAACAAGTAGAATACCTGAGACAATGCCGGTCAGAAGTGTAGCCCATTGCTCTTGTCGTACATCTTGTCCTGTAACGCTTGTACTTCCAGGGATTGGTAGTTGATTATGTAGCATCAATCTGCATCTTATCTTCATTTTCCTCTATCCCTTCCAGTATTATCATATCTATAATTACTCTCTACAAAATGTAGAGTACAGGCAATGCTTATGAAGAAGATTCTGTGCTGAAATTCTTGAGTTATCCTTCCCTTGACATGGAGAAGGGCATTATAAAGCGGGTGTTAACTGTTAATGTAAGTCAATCCTTCTAAAGCCTTTATCCTCAACTGTTGTTTAATTTTCTCATACTCCCTATCGTTTACTGCTGTTTAGTTTGTTGTTTCTATCAAAATGCATGTTTGTAAGAACCGTAAGTTCTAAGTTTTACTTGTAAAACCAAATTTCTTATTCATACCATGCACATTACTTAATAATCCCTATATGTATGCTTGGTTTTGTGGATCTATAATCCAGTGTGTGGTGAAGCAGCTCACGTTTGCACCTTGTCATCTCTTGTTTTATCTTACTGATGTGGCTTATGGTATGAACAACATGCCATGCACATTATCCAAAATAGATACAATGATTTTATTTTCCCTTCATCTATGCTTGTTATGTTGACATGGTAATCCAGTAGTGTGGTGAAGCTCCCCGCATTATGATCAATGCCAAATTATGCTATTGATATTTTGAACTTACTCTTTATTTTCTAATTTGAAATTGGATAGAATTGTGAGCAGTTATCATCTTTGTTTATACGTGCAAAACCTGTCATCTCTCTGCTTTGTTTTAGGGTGATATGCCTGATGGCATGCAAAAGTCTGCTGAAGGCTATGAGACAAACCCAACATATATTGCAGCAAAGAAGGCAAAACATCTTGAAGATAGTGAGACAACCCCAAAGTCTTGTCATGATGCAGTGTTCAAGTTACTTGAGACTAACAGTCAGACAAGCTCACAGAATTCGTTGTCTGAATCAGTTCATCTTCTTCAGTCCCAAGTTCTAGCAAAAAGGCATTCTGCAACTCAACTTCGACTTGAAGTCCTATCTCTAAGAAAGATTGCGCAGAACACCAATGAGAACCTCATCGCTAAATAGCTACACCTGGAAGCTATGACCGGCATGCTAGGCCGGTCTCACAGCCTTGCTCAGCAGCTTGCGCAGCAGTTCCCCCGCAAGGCTAACCTTTCTTGAATTGTCTTGGAAGTGGTCTCGGTTCTGTATTATTTTGTTACGCTGCAATGGTGCCCAGTTTTTGTAATCTGCTTCTTCGTTGCGCTTTATGATCCTTTGGTGGCGAACTTGATGCCCAGTGGATGTAATATACCTTAAATCCTCTATTGTATAGTGTAGGTTTATTCTTAGTTACTATGCCATAATTTCTTTATTGTATAGAGTAGGTTTGTTCTTAATTGCTACTAGTTACTGCCATCATTCTCTATCTGAAAAAAAATCAGATGTAGTCGACCGGGCCGAAACATTCGATAACGGGCCAGGTTTTTAGCGGGCCACAATTGGGCCGGCCTGCGTCTTTCTTGGGCCCAAATGATTGGGGCCTTCACACATTGCGCCAGCCCAAACTTACACGGCCTATATTTTAGTTGGGCCTTTTATCGCCCAGCAGCTTAGTTTGGCCCGTAGCGTTGGGCCATTAACGGTGAATATTGTCTTGGCTTTATTACGACCGAGATGAAACCACGGGCCTTTAGCAGCCAAAATGCATGTTGGGCCTCAATTTTCACTAGTCGTCGGCGGGCCTTGACGAGCGAAATGTGAACCGGGCGTTATGGGCCCACTTAACTCACGGGCCGTTACCAGGCCGAAACATATCTCGGGCCTTAGTTGGCCCACTGAGGCCGAAAGCTTAGTGCATGCATCAACGGGCCGCATTACGAGACAGGCCTTTAACATGCCCAAAGTCACGTTGGGCTTAACTGTTGCCACCTTTAGCACGGGCCGTTAGTGGGCCCGATGTCCCATCGGACCATATATGGCCCATGGGCAGCACGGGCCATTCGGGCGAAAGTCACACCGGGCTGAAATGGGCCCATGTCTACATCGAGGCCTCTAACGGGCGAAAGTCACCGGGCTGTAGTTGGGCGAATATTGGCGAACAATTAACGGGCCAGATCTGGCCGGGGCGTAAATGGGCCCAAATATTGGCGAACAATTAACGGGCCAGATCTGGTTTCGGGCTGTAAATGGGCCTTTATTAAGCAGGCCGTTATTGGGCTGGCCCACTAGTACCTGATTAAGTTCTATGGGCCTTTGACTGGGCCATCCTATTTAACCTATATGGGCCTCTGTTGGGCCCAGCCACGTGTCGACGTACCATAGGCATGTCTCCTCCAATGGACGGGCGACATCTGGCCCGATAGCTTAACACGTGGTCGGGGCTGTTAACGGGTTATCGGATCCAAAATCCGACCCGATAGCTTAACAGTGTTTCGTTACGGTGGATGCCACGTGTCGGTCACCCTTGACGAAAGCACTTCTGTGACGCGCGATTTATCGCCATGGAAGTGGACACTTCCGTGATGATAATTTTGGTAATGTCATGGAACACTTCTACGACATCACCAGTATGACTATCTTGATTCTATCATAAGTTTCTCATGGATGTACATGCATGACAAAAAACGCGACCTACTGTGACAAACACGTATCATCACGGAAGTGTATTTTTTTTGTAGTGAAGTTGACAGTGTGATAATTGGTTTCATGTTGCATATGTTGTCTAGCCTGTATTTCTTGTATTTTGATTAAATTGCACCTGGTGAGTTTATCGTTATACATGTGCATATGACATGGCTTTACGTGTCTAGAATACACTCCATCTATCTATCATACCATGTTCTTACATCAAAGTACTACTATTGTGTATCCCGCATCAGTAACTCATGATTGGGCCTTTTAACATGACAGTTTGATAGTGGTTGCATCTTGCATTGATTTCTCGTTGTCTTGCTTCTAATTTTTGAATTGCCACTTATGACAAGACACTTTTAACTTGGCGAGTTATATTGGTTGCATCTTTCATATGGTGTCTAGCTTGCATTACTTCTATTTTCTTGAAAATCCTTACGCTTCGTTTGCACATCGTAGCTGTGAATATGTCATGTCGTCTGTTTTTCTTACATATTCAATCCTCATACGGTTGTCTTACATCAAAGTATTGCTTATGCATATCATGCATCAATGAGTTACGAAGAGTGATTTTATTCTCAGCAGGTGCAGCTTGACATGGCAAAGTCAAAAAAGCAAGGAAAATAATATAGTAGGGAGTGTTGTTACTCGTCGGGTGAAAGCGGAGAAGGTTACGCCGTCGAGGTTACTGCTGGTACTTATAGTGCGATAGAAGGTCCAAGTCCACCGCTAAATCTACAAACACAGTATCACCTGCTCCACCAGCTACAGCATCCGCTACAACTGTACCACATCTCAACTAGTTACTCGTTCGTGTGCTCGAGGCGGCGAGCCCCAAGCTGCCTTCACACCTAACACTACTTCGAAGCACTTGCGACACAACATGACTTGGCAAGATCAGATGAACCTCATGAGCGTCAACACCAAGGCGGTACTGGTGAGTCAAGTTGCGTTGCATGCTCCTTTATATGTACTCCCACAGTTTGATGTACACTAACACTTTCCATATTCGTTGTTGAACTAGCACCACGGCATGGCGAAAGCAGACATCGGGGATAATGCTTGACAGATTAACAAAATCTAAAGGAGGAAGAATGGAGATCCATTTTGAGGCAGGTTTAAAAAGGCCACGTGATGCTAAAGAGTCTGCCAAATTAGAATCAGAGGCAGCCGTTGCCGTTAGGTGTCATGCGCGTATCGTCCCAACGTGGATCCATCTGAGGAATGAGAAAGACAATACCGGTTTAACACCTTCCTTGACCATTTATCCGTAAGTAATGTTATTCATCGCAATTAGTAATATTGTCTTGCTCATGTCCCATACTTTCTAGCTTCCTCCTAATAAGACTCACATTCTTTTTCAACAGATGAGGTTCAAGTTGGATCCGAAAGATGATGCAACTAAACAAGCATGGACTCATGTTTTCGATCACCTTTCTGCTGACGATGTCGGTACCACCTTAGAAAATCTCACTTTGAAGGTAAAGGCGAGCAATGAAATTGCCCAAACATCTCAAGTGGAATATATTACAGATGAAGATTTGGACAGCCCTCGTTAAACACTGGTGCGATCCAAAGTATCGGGTAGGCTATGTGTATTTGATCGGACCACATATTGAACTTGTATTTATGTATGTGCCTTACAAGTGTATCTTCTTCTAGGCTAACTGTTTGAAGAACAAAACCAACCGTTCTAAAGTGAAATTCCAACAGACAACAGGGATCTCGTAGCTATATTGCACACTTGAGGCTTATGTAAATAGCTGCTACTTCCTTCTTTTTTTGTGCCATATTATCATTATCTATATTGACTTGTTCCAAATCTGAGAGAAAGCCCATGCGGACCAAAAGAACTGAACCGAATGCGGTGCAAATCTTCAAGGATTGCCACACCAGCAAGGTGAAGGGCATGAGCACACCAGTTCAAGCCGCTGTTGTAAGTCCTTACTCCTCCTGCCTTGAACTGATTGGTGCTGTGATGTGTTCATTTAACTACTTGGTTTGCAGCCAATGTCGATTACTCTGTTCACTTTTATACACAATTGTCTTAACGTATCATTTCACCTTACATGGTTTAAAAGAGATGAAGGATATTCTTTTGGTCTTGATCTGTAATCTAGTTGTTATGTTCACGTCTTTACAATGATAAAATAGCCTGTTTGTTTTATATCTGTTTGCCCATGATATGAATGATGTCATACTATGTTCATCCTACTTTAAACCATGTCTCTTTATCCTTAGATGTAAGCGAATGTGAGGAAATAGACAATACAAGAGGCATGCTACATGGACATATGTTCGAAAGTGATTTTATTATGTAGTTGGCACTACAATACATGCTAATGTATTACAGTAGTTCACCAAAATAAGTTATGTATAAGCGTTTAACCTACTTTGTTTGTTTTTATCTCATTAGTAACTTATCCGGTACACTAATCTACAAGTTCAAACTTTCGAAAGCTATGGAACAAATGATTGAACAGCCACAACCACACAAGGTGACGAGGCTACTACAGGCACAATATCACCTCTTGCTGCAGTGTGTCAGTATCTCTCCACTAACAGTGCAAAAAGCACCTTCCTGCGTAATTCTTGGTTGGTTGTCAAGGTAACCTCGTCCAAATCGCCTACTGAAAAAAAAACTTCCTGCTAGACAGAGTGATATATCTGTGCTCCAGACACAAGTCCAATCCCTAATGGACGTTGTTTTGGAAACAAGAATAGTGGTTGAGAAATGTCGTCAAGATATGAATGGTTTTGAAACCGACTATCGGACATTAACCCGTTGTTGAAGAGATATGGCGGAAAAAGGTGGAGATCGTCTGCTCCATCAGATTCTACAGCTGAAACATTAGCACTCAGGTCAAATGATCTCGTGCTTCTATACATCGATGGTGCTTTTATCTAGAAGGATTGTAAACTTTATGCCAACAGGCCTTTTGTTGTATGATTGGAATTTATTTTGTTGTGATCGACATTTATGATCTGCCACATGCTGCAGTAATTAAGACGCTATTTTTGTATAGTGTAGGTTTATCTTAGTAATGTATTGACGCCGAAGCTTCGTAGGAGCCCAACATGCCAACATTAAATGGGCCCATTCCAATTGGGCTAAAATCGATTCTGAGCCAAAATTGGCATGTAGCCCACTAAAAATATCTGGGCTTAAATTAGCATAAGCTTTCAAAATTTTCTAGTAGGCCTGTGCCCATAGTGGGCCTTTAATAAGGCCTAAACATAATTTGGGCCCTTAGTAAAAATAGGCCGTTTACAGGTGTAAATATCTCGAGCCCATAAAAAACACGGGCCTTTAATAGTCCGAAAGTAAGATTGGGCCCTGATTGTGCCAAATAACCCACTGGACTTAGCAGGCCGAAATGGTAGCCCATTTATGATGCGGATATTTGTGAGCCGAAATTGGACGGTAGTAAATGCGCCGACCTAATACACGGCCTTTAACAGGCCGGAACTTTGGTCGGGCTAGATTATCGTCATTTTTATATGGGCCGTTAATGGGCCCGATATGACGTTGGGCCACATATGGCCCATGGTTTACGTCCGGCGTTAACAGGCCAAAAATGACAACAGGCCGAAAGTGGCCCAAATCTTTAGTGGGCCTCTAACAGGCCGAATGACAGACATGGCCGAATATGACCCAAATCCTTCACGGTCGTTTATGGGCCAAAAGTTTTGATGGCCTGTAAATGGGCCCAAATGAAGCCGGACCTTTAATAGGCCGGAAATACACCGGGCCGTAATTTGGCCCAATTACTTAGCGGACTATTAACGGGCCAGAAGTAACCATGGGCCGCATTGATGACAATTTTAGACCGGTACATTGTGACGGAGACGATTTGACAGAGAATGTTGGGCCTTTAGTTGGGCCGACCCATTATGGTCTGCGAATCTTGTGGGCCTTTAGCTGGGCCGCCCATTGTGGTCATAAAATCTTGTGGGCCTTTAATGGGCCGCCCATTATGGTCCGCTAACTTTTGTGGGCCTTTAGCTGGGCCGGCCCATTATGGTCTGCTAAATCTTATGGGCCTTCGGTTGGGCCGGCCCATTTAAACTTTGTGGGCCACTTTTGGGCGGTCCGATCTGAGCCCACAAGATTCTGCAGAACCATAATGGGCGGCCCACTAAAGGCCAATGAGAGTTTTACGTGGAAAATCGGTATTGGTCGTGGCTGTTAGCAGGTTATCGGATCCAAAATCCGACCCGATAGCTTAACGGCGTTCCGTTACGGTGGATGCCACGTGTCGGTCAGCCTTGACGAAAGCACTTCTGTGAGGCACGATTTATCTTCATGGAAGTGGACACTTCTGTGATGATAATTTTGGTAATGTCATGGAACACTTCTACGACAGCACAGGTATGACTATCTTGATTCTGTCATAAATTTGTCATGGATGTACATGCATGACAAAAAACGCGACCTACTGTGACAAACACGTATCATCACGGAAGTGTATTTTTTTTGTAGTGTGGGGGCACGCTCAGTGCACCCACTGGGTGTAGTCGCCGAGACTATTGTTGAATATTTGATTCGGCAGTAGTCTTAGAGTAACTTTTCACTGTCATTGTCTCTTATTTCCGTCAAATTATATATCCCTCTCGCTGACTGCAGAGGTCTTGTGATCTTGGAGCTCGTCTTTCCGAGTTAAAGAAGAAGCATATCAGCGTTGAACTTGATCTTGAACTCGCAAAGAAGAATCTCAAGACTGCTCAAGAAGAAACGACCATCATGGGAGGTAACCAATCGACTCTTGCCCACCTAGCAGCTCGCGTCTTTCACTGTTTTCGCTTTCAGTCTCTTTGAACCGAGTGACTTCACACAAGCAGATGTGCATAGTGAAAACCGTCAACTCCAGGCTCGTCTAAAGAGTGTTGTTTCTTTAGAGAGAATGAAGGAAGCTTTGGAGAAGAAGGACCAAGACCTTGCTGCTACTCAGAAGGAAGCATGTGAGAAGACAACGCTTGCGGACAAGAAGCTGACTTCAGTCGGCAAGTTGGAAGAGGAGAACGCGAAGCTGAAGACCGCCATCTTGGAAGCCAATCGGGAAATGGAGCAACTGAAGAAGGACAAGTAGAACCTGACAAATGAAGTTGGAGGCCTCAGAGCCAAGACAGGCGAGCTAGAGTCCTATCTGGGACAACTTGCTGCGAAACTAGTTCTGAAGCTTGAAGGTACAGCCGCTCGACTGGTTAATTGTCGAAGTATGTTGTAATATTGTCGACTCACTATTTTTCATGATGGAGCAGAACTTTGTCAGGATTTTGAAGCTGAAACGGGGCGGGTCGAGACAGGTCTCGAACCCATCAATTGCCCTGTGAAAGACGACGTTGTGGTGAACTTGCTGCGGTTGGAATCACGCTTGGACGGAGCCGTTGCCTATCTGGCTCGACTGAAGGCGGCGATGACCCGGGTGGACGCTGAACTCTGGCCTCAGTTAGAACTTTCTCAAGACCTCAAGTCATTGATGATTCGACTCAATCAGATTCCTGGTCGAGTGCAGGAGTGGAGGAAGTCATCCGCTCGCTGTGGCGCTGACGTCGCCCTGTCATTGGTTCGAGTGCACTTCAAGGAGGCCAGAGAAGACAAGTTGGCGGCCCTCAAGGTTGTGAATACTAAGAAGCACAATTTCCAGTCCTTCATGGACACCTTCCTTGAGGCAGCCACTCGTATTGCTGACAGCATTGACCTCGACAGCTTCTGCGATCCAGCCAGCCCTTCTCCCGCCGAGTGATTAAAAAAACATTATGCTTCACCCTCATTTGCCTCAGAATGCCGAGTGATTTTGTAATCGTTGAAACTCCTTCAGGCCTGATGCCCGAGTACTTTTAATCTGCGGTTAGGAACCTTTGGATTTATCTGAACTTAGCTTATCTTTGAATATGTTGTGTTTGTCTTCGAGCGGCATTTATTCTTCCCTCGGATTAGTTTTTGTACTCTCGATGCAGCTTCAGAGTAAGAGGCCGCAGTCGACCTGCTGGGCGAGCCTTGAGCAGCATTGATCAGCTCATCAGCGAGGCACTCAGCAATGGCCTTGACGTTCTTGAAAGCAGCTCGCCTTGGCGTCAGCTGTTGGATGAGCCTTTGGCAGTGCATACAATATCGTCCTTCTTCTTGACGGTGCAGCCTCGGGGGGAGGGGTCGTGGTCGACCCGTACCATTCGGTTGGGTTTTTCAAACTTAGGCGAGTGCTGGACTACAGCTAAGCCCCCGAGTGAGAGGATTGCTTGCCACTCGATAGGATTTTTTATGCTTAGGCGAGTACTGGACTGCAGCTAAGCAACCGAGTGAGAGGATTTCTCGCCACTCAGTAGGATTTTCTATACTTAGGCAAGTACTGGAATGCAGCTAAGCACCCAAGTGAGAGGCAGTGCACACAATCTCGTCCTTCTTCTTGACGGTGGGAGGGGTCGTGGTCGACCCGCACCATTCGGTTGGGTTTTTCAAACTTAGGCGAGTGCTGGACTATAGCAAAGCCCCCGAGTGAGAGGATTGCTCGCCACTCGGTAGGATTTTTTATACTTAGGCGAGTACTAGACTGCAGCTAAGCCCCCGAGTGAGAGGATTTCTCCCCACTCGGTAGGATTGTTTATACTTAGGCGAGTACCGGACTGCAGCTAAGCCCCCGAGTGAGAAGATTGCTCGCCACTCGGTAGGATTTTTTATACTTACGCGAGTACTGGACTGCAGCTAAGCCCCAGAGTGAGAAGATTGCTCGCCACTCGGTAGGGTTTTTTATACTTAGGCGAGTACTCGACTGCAGCTAAGCCCCCGAGTGAGAGGATTGCTCGCCACTCGGTAGGATTTTTTATATTTAGGCGAGTACTGGACTACAGCTAAGCAGTGCGCACAATCTCGTCCTTTTCTTGATGGTGCAGCCCCGGGGGGAGGGGTCTTGGTCGACCCATACCGTTCGGTAGGATCTTTCAAACTTAAGCGAGTACTAGACTGCCGCTAAGCCCCCGAGTGAGAGGATTGCTCGCCACTCGGTAGGATTTTTTGTACTTCGGCGAGTACTGGACTGCAGCTAAGCCCCCGAGTGAGAGGCTGGCTCACCACTCGGTAGGATTTTTTAACACTTAGTCGAGTACTGGACTACAGCTAAGCCTCCGAGTGAGAGGCTAGCTCACTAGTCGGTAGGATTTTTTATACTTAGGCGAAACGGATACTCAGCTAAGCCCCCGAGTGAGAGGCTGGCTCACCACTTGGTAGGATTTTTCTTTTCAACTTAGGAGAAAGCGGTTTGCAGCTAAGGCACCTTGAGGATTACATGTGAAAAATGAACAACAATCATTGGAAGATCAAAATCGTGTCTTTGATAATCAAACTAAAAGATATTTCTTATTACATCTCAAAAGTCTGAATGCTTAAGAGTAAAAGGGGCGGAGGAGTTCCGCATTCCAAGCGCGTGGCTCATCTTTATTGTGCTCGACGTTGAAAAGACGATATGCTCCGTTGTGGAGCACTTTGGTGACGACGAAGGGACCTTCCCAAGAAGGAGCGAGCTTGTGTGGTTTATGCTGGTCCACTCAAAGAACCAAGTCTCCCTCCTGAAATGCCCGACCCCTTAAGTTTCTGGCATGGAATTGACGCATGTCTTGTTGATAAATGGTCGACCGAACCAAGGCCATCTCTCTTTCTTCTTCCAGGAGATCGACTACATCTTGCCGAGCTTGTTCTGCTTCTTCTTCTGAGAAGAGCTCGACTCGGGGAGCATTGTGGAGCAAATCACTCGGGAGCACGGCTTCGGCTCCATAGACTAAGAAGAATGGAGTTCGTCCAGTCCACCGACTAGGGGTTGTCCTCAATCCCCAAAGTACGGATGGAAGTTCATCGACCCAGGCACCTGCTGCATGCTTGAGGTCACGCATCAATCGGGGTTTCAGTCCTTTGAGAATCAATCCATTTGCTCTTTCAGCTTGCCCATTCGACTGAGGATGGGCGACTGAAGCATAATCGACCATGGTGCCTTGGGAAGCACAAAAGGCTCTGAACTCGTCAGAGTCGAAGTTCGACCCGTTATCCGTGATGATGCCGTGCGGAACACCATATCTGAATATCAATTCTCTGATGAAACTTACAGTTGTACTTGCTTCAAGGTTTTTAATGGGCTTGGCGTCGATCCATTTGGTAAACTTGTCGACTGCTACTAGAACATGGGTAAATCCACTCCTGCCAGTCCTCAGAGGTCCAACCATATCCAATCCCTAGACAGCAAAAGGCCAGACGAGTGGAATAGTCTTCAGAGCTGACGCATGCTTATGGGACATGTTGGAGTAAAACTGAGAGCCTTCACAATTGTCTACTATTTCTTTCGCCATCTCGTTGGCATGTGACCAGTAAAATCCGGCTCGGTATGCTTTGGCCACGATGGTCCGAGAGGACGCACAGTGACCACAGGTCCCCGAGTGAATATCATTGAGGATCATTCGGCCTTCTTCTGGCATGACGCATTTCTGGCAGACTCTAGTTACACTTTCTCTGAACAACTGACCTTTTATCACAGTAAAGGCTTTAGATAGTCGGACGATCTGTCGAGCCTCTTCTTCATCCTCTGGAAGTTCTTTCCTAAAAATGTATGCGACATATGGCACTGTCCAGTTTAGTGACAACCAAAACCTCCATGACTAAGTCGACCACGTCTGGGATTTCCACTTCAGTCGGGTCTGTGGTGCTCTTAGGCTGTGGGGACTCTTCAGTGAAAGGATCTTCCTGAACTGAAGGTGCATGAATATGCTCCAAAAACACATTGCTGGGAATGGCCCCTCTCTTAGATCCTATTTTTGCCTATTCATCTGCGGCTTGATTTTTTAGTCGGGGTATATGGTGAAGCTCCAACCCTTCAAACTTCTTTTCCAGCTTTCTTACTGCATTGTAATAACTAGTCATGGCTGGGCTCCTGACATCCCATTCTTTCATCACTTGATTAACCACCAAATCCGAGTCACCGTAGACCATAAGGCAACGGACGCCGAGTGAAATGGACATACACAACCCGTACAAAAGTGCTTCATATTTAGCTTCATTGTTGGAAGAGTCAAAATGAATTTGGAGAACATAACTAAGCTTGTCTCCACGGGGGGATACCAACACTACCCCAGCGCCGGAACCATTCAGCATCTTGGAGCCATCGAAGAACATGGTCCAATGCTCCGAGTGAACTTGAGTCGGCAGTTGCTACTCAATCCACTAGGCAAGGAAATCTCCGATTGCTTGGTACTTGATAGCTTTCTTTGCCTCAAACTTGATATCCAATGGAAGGAGTTCAATCGCCCATTTTGCCACTCGACCAGTTGCATCTCTGTTGTTCAAAATTTCAGATAATGGTCGTCACTGACGACTGTAATAGAGTGATCAGAGAAATAGTGTGCAACCTTCTTCATGGTCATGTAGATTCCATAGACAAGCTTCTGATAATGTGGATATTGCTGCTTGGATGGAGTCAAAACTTCAGAAAGATAATACACTGGGCGCTGAACTTTGTAAGCCTTTCCTTCTTCTTCCCGCTCGACCGTGAGTATTGTACTGACAACTTGTCCAGTGGCTGCAATATAAAGCAGTAAAGGCTCTTTGATGATTGGCGCAGCAAGCACCGGCTGGGTGGAAAGTAGGGTTTTGAGCTCTGCAAAAACTGCATCAGCTTCATCAGTCCACTTGAACTTATTAGATTTCTTCAGTAATCGGTAAAGAGGCAATGCCTTTTCACCGACACGAGAAATGAATCGACTCAAGGTGGCCAAACAACCAGTAAGCTTATGAACGTCATGCAAACACACAGGGCGTTTCATTCAGAGGATGGTATCAACTTTTTCTGGATTTGCGTCGATCCCCCGTTCAGAAACGAGGAAACCGAGTAACTTTCCACATGGAACTCCGAACGTGCACTTTGACGGATTAAGCTTGATATCGTACCTTGTTAGGTTGGCAAAGGTTTCTGCGAGGCCAGTCAGTAGGTCGGAACCTTTACGTGACTTGACCACAATGTCATCCATGTATGCTTCCACATTCCGACTGATTTGAGTGAGCAGGCACTTCTGAATCATCCTCATGAATGTGGCTCCGGCATTTTTAAGACCAAATGGCATGGTGACATAGCAAAAGCACCCGAATGGGTTGATGAAAGCTGTTTTTATTTCATCGGGACCATACAGTCGGATCTGATGATACCCGGAATATGCATCTAAAGAAGACAAGCGCTCACACCCTGCAGTCGAGTCAACAATCTAATCGATGCGGGGGAGGGGGAAATGATCTTTCGGGCATGCCCGATTGATATGCTTAAAATCGATGGACATACGAAGTGAATCGTCCTTCTTAGGGACCATGACCACTTTGGCAAACCACTCGGAGTGGTAGATATCTCGGATGAACTCTGATGCTAGGAGCCGAGCCACTTCCTCGCCAATTGCTTTTCTCTTCTGCACGGCGGACCGCCAAAGATGCTCTTTGACGGGTTTTACATTAGGATCGACACGCAAACGGTGCTCAGCCAGTCCTCTGGGTACACCCGGCATGTTAGAAGGTTTCCATGCAAAGATGTCCCAGTTCTCACGGAGGAACTGGATGAGTACTTCTTCCTATTTGCTGTCGAGTGTCGTTGAGATATGAGTCGATGCAGCATTGGGATCAGTCGGGTGGATATGAACCGGCTTCGTTTCTCCAGACGACTGAAACGCAGAATCCATGTCAGGCTTCTTAGCTCGGAGCAAATCACTCGGATCCGCATTCTTCTGATACTCTTGAAATTCAACTGCTGCCATTTGCGCGTCGGCAATTTTGGAACCCTTCTGGAAGCATTCTTCTGCCTTTTGCCGATTACCAGTGACTGTGATCACTCCTCTAGGACCGGGCATCCTCAGCTTGAGGTACACATAACATGGTCGAGCCATAAAACGCGCATAGGCTGGCCTACCCAGAATAGCATGCTAAGCACTCTGGAAATCCACTACTTCAAATGTCAACTTTTCCTTATGGTAATTCTTGGAATCACCGAAAACCACGTCAAAGGCGATCTGACCGAGTGATTCGGCTTTCTTTCCAGGGATAACACCATGAAAGCTCATATTGCTCTCACTAAGTTTAGACATCGGAATGCCCATCCCCTTCAAAGTTTCAGCATAAAGGATATTCGAGCCGCTACCACCATCCATCAACACTTTGGTCAGTCGAGTGCCTTCGACCACTGGGTCGATCACCAACGCTTGTCTCCCAGGAGTGGCTATACGCGCCGGGTGATCAGACTGGTCGAATGTGATGGCTGTTTGTGACCATTTCAGGTATGTGGTCATCGTCGCCGGAGCGACCATATTCACTTCTCTGTTGATAACTTTCAACCGACTCTTGCTCTCAACATTAGCAAAAATCATCAGGGTGGAATTTACTATGGGATAACCGTTGTCTTCCTCCTCGTCCTCGTCTTTGTCCGACTCTTTCTCCTTCTCACTGGGTTGTTTCTCGCGGAACTGTTGGATCAGGAGTCGACATTGTCGAGTGGTGTGCTTAGGGTAAATCAGATGACCCTCTTCATCTTTCTCCGTATGGATGTGACATGGTTAATCCAACACATCATTTCCTTCTTGATCCTTTACCTTCTTAGGGGTCCAGGGCTCCTTAGGTTTTCCTTTAAACATTCCTTGAACCACTGCCGCGATCTCACCGGGTGCTGCAGGTTCGGTCTTACGTTTTTGTTTCCGATTGGAATTACCGCCACCGACATCTTGGCCGACTGGTTTAGAGTCAATCCTCTTCTTCTCCGTTAGCTTACTGGGTGGCTATTTCCATCATCCGAGACAGAGTCATATCTCCAGTCCGACCGAACTTCAGGACCAGCTCTCGGTATTTGACGCCTTCCTTGAAGGTACACACTGCTTGATGCTCCGATACATTTTCCACGGTGTGATGGAAGTGGTCCACCTCTGAATGAAATCCCTTAGAGTCTCACTCGGTTTCTGCATGCAATGCTGCAACTCTGTCAACCCTGTTGGCCGCTTGCAAGTTCCCAAAAAGTTCTGATGAACACCCGAGCAAGCTCTTCCCACCTGTATATACTGTCGGGGGCTAACTGAGTCAACCACGCTCTGGCCGACCCTTCTAACATCAGAGGAAGATGCTTCATTGCCACTTCATCATTCCCACCGCCAATCTACACAGCCACTCGGTAATCCTCAAGCCAAGTTTCAGGTTTGGACTCTCCGGTGAACTTACTGACTCCAGCCGCCAACCTGAAGTTGGGAGGAATCACTGCAGCCCTGATGGCTCTGCTGAAACACCCTGGACCCGAAACATGAACTCTGCTGCCAGTCGGACGATCTCTGCTAGGGTCTTCTATATGCGCTCTGTTCCGGTCGACTAGACCTTGAACGAGGATAGATCTTGCATCAAAGCCTGTCTCTCTTGGGTCGACTGGTGCTCTGCGCTCGCCACTGTGACGGCGTCTGTCATCGTACTACCGAGGCACATATGATGCACTCCTCGGAGGAGGCGTGGGCACTCGACGACGATTGTCGCGGTCGAGTCGGTGATCATACTGCCCACGGCCTTCACGCCGAAGGGGCGATCTTGGACTGTAGGCCGACTGAACTGTATCCGCTACCACGGATCTGCTATGAATCCTATTCCGCAACTGAGACACTGGTGCGTCCTGTTCTCCTGCTGCTCGGAGTAAGGCCCGGATCTGCATCAAACCTGTGCCAGCCTCCAACTAGGAAGGTTGAATTGACTCTGCTATTCGGGCCGCAGCTGTGAGATTTTGAATCAGAGTGCGGTATGCCTTAGGTGGAGGCGGCAAAAGCTGTCGTCGACTGGACTCAGGTATCCGCTCCCGAGCACGCTCGTCGAGAGCGCGCTGGAGGTACTCCAGTCGAATGTGCTCAGCCAAATTAGCCAAGCGCACCTCTTCCAAGGCCCGAGCCTCGGGGGTTTCTCCAAAGATGGGCGTGTGGAGTGCATCCATGTCGGCGACGAAGTTCTTCCCTCTGGTGTGAAGAGAGGGGTTCGGGATGGTACTCCTCGTGGACGCGCGACGGATCGCCGCCACAATTCTCGCGATCTTCACGGCGGAAACCAGGCGGACCACGTGGTCCATCGACCATAAAGACTTTAGCTGCAGGTGAGGGAGTCCTGGATTAGGGGGTGTCCGGATAGCCGGACTACCATCATCAGCCGAACTATCATTTGCCGGACTATCATCATCGACCGGACTCCAAGACTATGAAGATACAAGATTGAAGACTTCCCCCCGTGTCCGGATGGGACTTTCCTTGGCGTGGAAGGCAAGCTTGGCGATACGGATATGTAGATCTCCTACCATTGTAACCGACTCTATGTAACCCTAGCCCTCTCCGGTGTCTATATAAACCGGATGGCTTTAGTCCGTAGGACAACAATCACAACAACCCTTACAATCATACCATAGGCTAGGTTCTAGGGTTTAGCCTCCTTGATCTCGTGGTAGATCCACTCTTGTAAACATCCACAATATCAATATCAATCAAGCGGGGCGTGGGGTTTTACCTCCATCAAGAGGGCCCGAACACAGGGTAAACATCGTGTCCCTTGTCTCCTGTTACCATCCGTCTAAACGCACGATTCGGGACCCCCTACCGAGATCCGCCGGTTTTGACACCGACATTGGTGCTTTCATTGAGAGTTCCTCTGTGTCGTCACCGATAGGCTTGATGGCCTCTTCAATCAACAACGACGCAGTCCAGGGTGAGACCTTTCTCCCCGGACAGATCTTTGGGCGGCTTCGTACTGCGGGCCAACTCCTTTGGTCATCTGGAGCCGATCGAGAGCTACGCCCCTGGCCGTCAGGTCAGGTTTGGAAGCTTAAACTTCACGGCCGATATCTGCGGGGACTTGATCCTCGATGGATCTGAGCCACAGCCGAGCGCGCCGCGCTGTCACGATGGGCATGACCTAACTCTGCCGCCGGACAGCCCCTTGGAGGCCGCACCCGGATCCGCTCCGACTTATAGTCCGGAGCCGATCGCTCAAATCGAGGACGGATGGCTGGACACCGCCTCGGGAGCCGCAATTCCTACGGCGATGGAGCCGAACACTTACCTTGTCCCACATAAAGCCCATGACTCCGGTGCGGACTCCTGCGGACTTGAACCTCCTGCGCCCCTGCCAGTCGAATCAGATTGGGCGCTGACCTTGGAATTCACCGCTGCGGACATCTTTCAGCACTCGCCCTTCGGCGACATCATAAACTCATTGAAACATCTCTCGCTATCCAGAGAGCACTGGCCGAACTACGGCCAGGATGGTTGGGACGCGGATGACGAAGAAATTCAGATCCACCCACCACCCGCCGTAGCCACCGTCGGCGATTTAACCGACATACTCGACTCGCCTCCGAAGACATCGACGGTATGGGCGATGATGCGGAGACTACCAAGAACCAGTGCCTACAGGACCTTTGGAAGGCCACCTCGTCATCGGCGTATACATGGTGGACACACCAAGGAAAGCGATAACGAGGAACAACGGGACACGGCGAGAGGATAATCTCGCCGATAAAGAAGCAAAACGGCGACGCAAACGCCGCCCCAAGTCCCGCCTCGATCAAAGCAGCCTTCCTAACGACCCAGCAATAGAGCAGGGCAAGCCAGCCGACGACGAACAGGACGGGCCGGATATTCAGCCCCTTCACGAAGCAATCAACAGTCCGGCCACAACACCAGAGCATAAGAACATACGCAAAAAGCTCGTCACCACTTCAAGAAGTTTGAAGAAGGCGAAACGGAAGCTCAAAACAGCAGAAGACGCGCTCAGAATGAAGTGGAGCAAAGTATTCAAGACATCAGACAAATATGGAAACGGCCATCAAACCAAGAGCTACCCGAAGCGCAAGTTGCTACCAGAATTTGACGAGGAAGCCATCGAGCCTTCACAGTCAAAAAATAAAGAGGCCGCCTGGCCGGATAGACGGCCATACGACAGGCCCAAAACGACAACGGGGCCGCACACAAGCCGAATTATAATCCTGGTAAAACGGATGGCCCAACTAGGTCCATCTACGGGCCAAAAAAGAGGACCCCAGGAAGTAACATACCACGACAAGTGTTCGAACACAGCGGCACACCCAAATACAGGGGTGCCGCACACCCGCTATGTTTCACTAATGAGGTGCTGGATCATGAATTTCCAGCAGGGTTTAAACCCATAAACATAGAGGCATACGATGGCACAACAGACCCCGGAGTCTGGATAGAAGACTACATACTACACATACACATGGCTAGAGGAGACGATCTCCATGCCATAAAATATCTACCCCTCAAGCTCAAAGGGCCAGCTCGGCATTGGCTCAAAAGCCTCCCAGAAAACACTGTTGGAAGTTGGGAAGAGCTTGAGGACGCGTTTAGAGCAAATTTTCAAGGGACTTATGTCCGCCCTCCGGATGCTGACGACCTGAGTCATATAACCCAACAGCCCGGAGAGTTAGCGCGCAAATTCTGGAACAGGTTCCTTACCAAAAAGAACCAAATAGTCGACTGTCCGGACGCAGAAGCCTTAGCAGCTTTTAAACACAACGTCCGAGACGAATGGCTCGCTAGACACCTCGGCCAAGAGAAGCCAAGAACAATGGCCGTGCTAACAAGCCTCATGATGCGCTTTTGCGCAGGAGAAGACAGCTGGCTAGCAAGATGCAACACCAGCGACCCGAGTACATCCGATGTCAGAGATGGAAACGGAAAGTCACGGCATAGGAAAGATCAGCGCCGGAATAAAGGAAAAAGCCCACAGGGCACGGCGGTCAACGCCGGATTCAAAAGCTCGCGGCCAGACAATAAAACACGGCCTCTTAAGGACAACAGAGACGAGCTATCAAATTTAAACAAAATTTTAGATCGGATATGCCAAATTCACAGTACCTCCGGAAGGCCTGCAAACCATACCAACCGAAATTGTTGTGTTTTTAAACAGTCTGGCAGACTCAACGCCGGACACAAGGGGCTCGATGCGCCAAACGGGGACGATGATGAGCCCCACCAGCAGAGCACCGGAAGTCAAAAGACTTTCCCACAAGAAGTCAAAACAGTAAACTCGCTTCACATGATAGTACGGAAAGCCAACACGGCACTCGCCAAGACAAGTGTCGGACGATCCACTCCAGTGGACCGAGATTGGATGTAAAAACCAATCACTTTCGTCCACCTGGATTAGTCCAGAAGTATTCGGAACGCAGGATAGACTGCCCTGATATCGGATCCCACAATAGGCGGACTGCACTTAACGCAGGTGTTGATGGACGGCGGCAGTGACTTAAACCTGCTATATCCGGACACAATCCGCAAATGGGGATAGACCCTATTACAACTCGGCATAGCCACACTTCCTTTAAAGGAGTGGCGCCAGGCCCTTAAGCCAGCTATCAAGCACCACGAGATGAGAAGCTCTCGTCCGCTTCAAATGCAATACAACCTTACGCGTCTCTTACGCTTGAAATGCCTAGTCCACGTGGCATCATTTCATTAAAAGGTCGCTTGAGACCCCGGACACGGCTGGACGAGTCCGGAAGAAATAAGCTAGGGGCTACCTAGCCGCACATTCCTTCAAAAGGGTTTGCACATATAAGCCATAATGAGCTAGCATAGGCTCAGCTTCCTTAATCCCTATTTTCAATTTTTTATGCACTTTCTCGCACGATTTCTTTTCCAACCAAGTTCCTCTCTTTTTTACAGATGAACAGCGTGCACACCGTCGAGATACGGCTGCGGAGACACAGCGCAGGCGTGCAGTAGGGACCCGTTGCAAGGACTCTTTTAGACTAAGACCCTCGTAAACCTTTCTTCTGTCTCTTGTTGCTATAATCCGCTGGTTTTTCAATATAACGAGTGGAGATGGCGTTTGGCATCGGCGGCGCCAATAGAACCTGCCGTACACAGGACACAAGGGGCTTAGGGCTTTGTTTTGCCGCTATTATAAAGACCTAACACCTTGGGAGTGTTCGGCGTCTCGAGTTAGGCCTTATATGCATCAGCTCGAATCATGTCTTTGGTCAAATGTTGGGTTTGCCCGGCTCCTGTGTTTTGCTGCCTTACGTTTAGTATCATCGGCTAACGCGGCTCCGGAGAACTCTGCGATTGTGCCCCGATTAATTTGGCGAGCACCTCGATGAAAGCGAAAACTGACTGTCATGATACAGCGAGAGACTGGTCAACCACTCGATCGACCTTGGGAATGTTTAGGATTCTCTGCTTTGATGAAGGGCGTTTCGGCCAGCACATCTGGCGCCCGAATTCGAGAGCACGGTGCCCCAGGGGCTATGTCGTAGCCCCACCCTCGAACTCCATGGCTAAGTGAAAGTGATAAAGCATTATAGTCCGGTTGCCTCGTTTGCTACACTACCACCTCCTTTACAGGACCGAGGCGTCGGATTAAGTGTGAAAACGCTATTTTTTGCGAACACCCCGCACCCTTGTGCGTGGGGGCTGAAATAACGACGCCATCTTCGGGTTATACATACGTATACATGAGCGGCCAAAAGGAGATATTCTATTACTTGAGCGCACAAGTATAAAAGGCGCTTACATCATAAAATTCGTTTTTACATTATATAAACGTTCATTTGAACGTAACATTTTTCGAGCACTGCGACTCTATTACACGAGCACCAGGCAACACTTCGCCAAAATAGTGCTCGGCGGGTAGCCGGTTATTATCCGAGCCCGGGGTCGCAACAACGGTGGCATCCATCTCTTTCCAATGTGTCTTCACACGGGCAAGCGCCATCCACGCACCCTCTATGCAGGCCGACCGCTTCATCGCCTTGATATGCGGCACCGCCCCAAGAAATTGGTGCAATAAGCCAAAGTAACTCTTCGGCTGGGGCCTATCCGGCCGGATATGGGTCACTATGTCCGCCATAGCAAGCCCGGACAACCTATTTAGCTCAGCCCACTCAGCCAAACGATCGGTCAGCGGAAGTGAACGCTCCGGACTATGGAATTGAGGCCAAAACAGCTCTTTCGTCTGGTGATCCTTCGGCGAAAATGCACAACGGCATCCGCCGCTTTCGCTGCTAAGTCCATATAAGGTCCTCCGGACACCACAGTTAGCCCAGCTGAGCATATTTTGAATCCGTGAACCTTGGCGTAGCGAAAAGGCTTGCCGGCTACAATCTCCCGGCTGGCGCAGCTCTTCCTTCATGGCCCGCATTGCAGGCGGGCATTCTTAGCGTCGGTGGCCTTCCGCGGGTCTTCCTGCCCGCTAAGCGCTCCTCCCCAAGAGCCTCATTGCGGTCGGTATCCTCTTTTAACTTCACATCCATTTCGGCTATCTCTTCCCTGCTCCGGCGGTGTGCGGCCTTTTCGGCCGCTAACTCCTCGGCGCCTTGAGGCTGCCGCATCCTCCTTCTAGCCTGCTCCTTGGCTTGAGCAAGTTCGGCCGAAGACTCTCCGGCAGCGCACTATCTGCATTTCACGCAAATTTTGTAAGGAGTTGGCTTCGGCTCCCTTACCATGTGTCCGCGCAGTAACACTTACCTTGCGACTCATCAAGTCGCCTGTTGATCAGCGCGATGTCTTCATCGGCCACATCGAGTTGCCGCTTTAGTTCAGCAACTCCATAAGTCCGGCTGGCCCCCGGACGACCCGCCACCTGCATAGGCACGACGAGAATTTATAACCTGCGATTTTGATCCTCGGCACGCTGTCGATCTCGACAACCTACCGAGTCTCAGGGGCTACTATCTATACAGGGCGCATTCTATATGCAAAACTATTAAAAGGTGTGTCATTTTTTCATACCTCAAACCCTGCGATAAACTCGGCGGCGGCATCATGTAACCCGCCTTGGCGACGAAATCCTTTCAATCACCACGCTCATCAATGTGTGCTGATCTTACGAGATAAGCGCCTTCTCAAGCAGATCCTTCACCGTACACCGTTGGTGCGAACTATCGGCTTTGCCACACTCGGGGCTCCCTCCGTGGCGACACTTCAGGCTCGTCCGCCCTATCCAACGGCGCCCGGACGGGCGTCTCGCTCTCTATCATCTCGGACGAAGGTCCCCGAAGCGTGCTCATTTGCGAAGGGCGGAGATCCGAACTACAAGGTAAAAATTTTGTTATCCTCGAAGCACAAATAGGGATGTCCTTATTATAAAACTCCTTTCTTTCTACTTACGACTCGTTGGAGGCTGGCTCATTGAGGGAGATTGTGCGCCCGGGGCTTCTCCGGACGCAGGACCCTCCGGCGAAGATTTCTTCCCCCGTTTAGGGGCTTTTTGCCCTGGGTCCTCGGGCAGTCCTCTTCTCCCCTTGGTAGGAGGGATTCTCGATCCCCTCGTTCAAAAGCCTCCTTAGGCCAGGCAGTAGCTTTCCTGCTTTCCCTTCGCTTTCCTCCGAAGGCGCAACCTCCAGCATCCGGACCAACACGGGATCCGGCGCGGTCTCGGGGAGGGGGGTCGGACAGCGTATTAATTTTGCTTCCGCTATCCACTCCTGTGTAGAAGGAGATCGGTCATTAGGCGGATCATTGAAAGGCAAACAAACGGTATATCCGCACTTGGAACTACTTACTTGAGTATCCGGGCGATTGCAGCTTAGTCCAGCATCCTCGGTCAATTCCGGACGCACCTCTTGCGATCCGAAGAATAAGTTATACATCTCCGGTGTCATACCCATGAAGTGTTGAAGAATCCGTGGGCCCTCGGTTGAACTCCCATAACCGAAGAGGGCGGCGTTTGCAGGGCAGGAGGCGCCTAATTAGCATAACCTGCATCACCACCACCATATCGATCTCCCTCGTTAGGAGATCTCGAATCCGACCCTGCGGTGAGGGCACGTCCTTTGACGGCCCCAGTTGAGCCCTTGGTTGACCCACGACATCAATCGCCGTGGAGGTCCCGGCGGAATAAGGCGGCGGCTTTGTCTGCGGCCCCTCGGAGCGGTAATATAGTACCACTCTTGCTGCCACAGGCTGAGCTCCTCTTGGAAGGAGCGGCGGGCCCGCGGGCATCGGCCCTCCTACTTATGGCCGCCCGCCACACTCCGCTTGACGCCCCCCGATCATCTTCGGCGCCACATTAAAAGTCTTCAGCCACAGGCCAAATTGTGGGGTGACGCGGAGGAAGGCCTCGCAGATAACGATGAATGCGGATATATGGAGGATGGACTCCTGAGCCAAGTCGTGGAATTCCAACCCATAGTAAAACATGAGCCCTCTCACAAAAGGATCTACCGGGAAGCCTAAACCCGGACGGAGGTGGGATATGAAGGCGACATACTCGTCGGGCTCGGGGTAGGGATGGCCTGCCCTTGGCGGGCAACCTGTCTGAAATCTCGTAAGACAGTGCTTGGCTTCCGCAGCTTTAGCACGTCCTCCTCCGTGACGGAGGAGGGCATCCACCGACCCGGAGGTCGGAACGGACATCGTTGAAGGTCCAAAGCTCGAATCTGGGGCTCTAGGTGTTGGAACTTGGGCGTGGAGAGGATTCGATGGAAGATTGAAGAAAAAGCGAGCCTTGGTCCCGTTATAAAGAGGAGAATACCAAGAGCCGTCTCCGTGACCGTTTGGGACTCGCCGATAGAGGCGTGGCGAGCGAGCGGTTGGAATTACTACGCCCGTATTGATGAGAATCCGGATTAAGGGAAACACGATCTCTGCTTCGACAAGGCGTGCCAAGAAACCGCTTCGCTAAACGCCCGAGGTGGTAAAGTAAAAACAATTGAGTAATGGCTTGGTAGTGGTGTGGCGTCATGCCACGGAAAACGTCAGCAGATTGATCTTGTGTATATATTATTATTCTCTCTATGGTGGAATGTGGAATTTATTTTGCAGAGCCGGACACTATCCTGGTGTTCCCAATCTTGTATCATTTGGAGGAGGAACCCGCCTTGCAATGCCAAGTAATATACACGCCGGACTTATCGTCATTGAAGCCTGGTTCAGGGGCTCTTGAGGAGTCTGGATTAGGGGTGTCCGGATAGCGGACTACCATCATCAGCCGAACTATCATTTGCGGACTATCATCATCGACCGGACTCCAAGACTATGAAGATACAAGATTGAAGACTTCCCCGTGTCCGGATGGGACTTTCCTTGGCGTGGAAGGCAAGCTTGGCGATCTGGATATGTAGATCTCCTACCATTGTAACCGACTCTATGTAACCCTAGACCTCTCCGGTGTCTATATAAACCGGATGGCTTTAGTCCGTAGGACAACAATCACAACAACCCTTACAATCATACCATAGGCTAGCTTCTAGGGTTTAGCCTCCTTGATCTCGTGGTAGATCCACTCTTGTAAACATCCACAATATCAATATCAATCAAGCAGGACGTAGGGTTTTACCTCCATCAAGAGGGCCCGAACCTCGGTAAACATCGTGTCCCTTGTCTCCTGTTACCATCCGCCTAAACGCACAGTTCGGGACCCCCTACCCGAGATCCGCCGTTTTGACACCGACAGCAGGGTCGCTGCTATCGCACCCGGATGCGGTCTCAGCGGAGCCTGTCAATAGATCGAACAGGCCGTGGAGAGTTTCGTCGGGCTCGATTGCCGCAACTTGATGGGTGGCCGAATGTCGAGCCACCGCGTGCTTCACCCACCGCTGAAGCCGCGACCGACCGGATCGCTTGCAGCGTCAAACAACGAGGAGAGAAGACACCATCTAAGCTGACCGATACTGGGTCGACGACTGCCCGAGAAGGATGCCACGAACGCACGCGCGAAAGTGTGTCGCCCCTCGGACGGGGAGCGCCTCGACGTCGAGGGGAGCTTCCTGAAGCCAAGCGGAGTCGTCGGCGATGAAACGAGCGCGCCGAGACGGATCTCGCGGCCCTCAGCTAATCCACCGCCAGAAATCATGATGATGGGGATCGGAAAAAATTGCAACTTCACCAACAAGTCGCTAAGACACCTGCCCCACGGTGGGCGCCAACTGTCGTGGTTCTAAGACTGATGGTAGAAAGGGGGTAGGTATGGAGAGGCAAGATCTCAGCTATGGCGAAGGTGTACACACAGGATTTACGAGTTCAGGCTCTTCTCAAAGAAGGTAATAGCCCTACGTCTTGGTGCCCGGAGGCGGTAGATTGGATTATATGTGTGTGATGTTACAGGGGGTGCGAACCCTTGTCTCAGAGGAGGGGGTGGCTTATATAGAGTGCGCCAGGATCCCAGCCATCCTCCATTACAAGGGACTTAATGTACATAAAGTAGGGGTGTTACTAATAACGCCAACCTTAAGTGTTATTAATGATCTTGAAGACTACGGAGTGAATGTCCGACCGTTGCAATGCTGAGCGATTCCTGGCCTTCAGTAGGTCAAGTGATTCCTCATATGGTCGAGTGACAACAGGCAGGGGGACGCCCGAGTGATATGACTGGTCGAGTGGATTGCACTCGACATCTTTGATTGGGGGTTCTTCGTTGCATCTTGAACTTCTTATCTTATAGGGTAGTGACCTTGGGTAGGACGTATAGGTCAGGCCTATGACCCTACCCCAGGTCTGTATCCTCATCACCACCGCATTTGAACAAATCTTACCAGCCCCTGCACACTGTTATCACCAGCTATATAGATCAAGAGCTCCCCCACCCTCTCCTGTTTCTGTTTTGTGATGATGTGAATAGCAGCCCAAGAAATCAGGAATGTTACCCATGTAAGAACTAGAGATAAAAAAGGGAACCTTTAATGATCACAAAATCACATAGTTCTAAAAAAATGTGTTACAATAGGGTAACTTCTAGACTAGTATGCTAGGTAGCAAAAAAGTTTAAAAAAATACATGAAAAAACGATAAATTACCAATCTTTCCATGAGCAAAATTTCATCTACTTTGTATTAAAGCTACCATGGAAAAAATGTGGTGTCTTTTTTTGAAGTTGCTCATGCTCCACTGCATATATCCCGACTATGTAAAAAATGTGTCCTATGCAATTGAATGAAGGAATGATCTTCCCTTTGATCCCTGTTGTAAGAAAAAGCAAGAAACATAACAATGTGTCAAAATTTAGTGAACATGTGTAGAATTTCCACTTTTCTATACGGAGAAAACAAGAACATTGTACGTAATGATGATACTAACATGTGAATGCAAAAAGCATAAGCTGGTGGTACAAAATGGTTTCTAGCCTGGAAGATAATGCAGAAGGTCTATTGAGAGGTGGCATAATGTAACGCCCCGGATACAACTTTCCATATTCATAACTCCGACTCTTGCCTTTTCCGGAGATGTGATTTATTATTTCCTCCGTGGTTGGGTTTTTGTCTTTTGTTTTGCAGTTTGTTCATGTCATGCATTGCTTCTCATCGCTTCATGTGCATTGCATTTGCATATTTTCTTAAAAACTCGTAGCCGTTAGTAGTTGTCGTTTCTCCCCTTGGCTTCGTGGCCTGTTGTCAGACCGCTTGTCCCTGTTGACCCCTCTCAGATTAACCGGACCGCTCTCTTCTCTCTCTTTTCTGAGCTCATCAAAAACCTTTTGTCTCCATGGCGTTTTGCCGAAACCCCTCGCGCGCGTGTCTGAAACTCCCCCCGAACCCGACCCGGGCACTCGTTACCGTTGTGTCCGGATCATCTCCTAACATCTACAAAACGTCTCCGTTTTCTTATTTGGACTCCCTAACCATTTATTCCGGACCACCCGATCGCGATCGGAGGATCCAAAGCATCCCCTTTCGTATATATATAATCCACCCACTTGCTAAATGGGATCAAACCCTAAAATCTAGGAAATTTGTCCCTCGCGCCGCCGCCGCCGCATCTTCCTCGGGATCCCCAACGCCCCAACCGAGCGCCTCCACTCTCTACCTCCCAGCCGCAGCCACCCCTCCTCCTCGGAATCAGCGCCGCCGCCTCCTCCATTTCCGCACCCCCCCAGCCTCCTCTCGCCCCTTGGCGCCACCGCAGCCAGCAGGCCAGCGCCGTCCCGCCCCGCTCTCCCTTCCTCTACTCTCCTTCCTCCTCTAACCCCCCCCCCCTCTCCCTCTGCTGCAGCGCCGCCATGGCCGCCATGGAGCTCGCCGCCGCTGCGAGTCGCGGGCGCCAGAGCCCTCCAACTTCCTCCCGTGGCCGAATCCGGCGAACGCCGCCCCGGATCCGCCTTTCCCGGCCGCCCCTGCCCTTCTCCGCCACCTCCGCCGAGCTCCGTCGCCGGCGCGGCCATGGCCGGTCGGGAGGAGCCCAATCCAGCTCGCCCAGCGCCGCCGTTGACCGCACCAGCGTGGGCCTCCCAGCCTTGGGGCAAGCCAGGCCAGGCCAGCCGCCCCTCTGCCTGGCCTCCTTCCCACCGAGCCGGGCCTTGGCCCAGGGTGAGCAGCCCCGCCCCCTCTCCTGTGCACTTGTGGGCTGACTAGTTTCGGCCCGTTGCATTTTTTTTTCCGTCCTGCGATTTTAACATTATCCAGTGATTTTAACAGATTTGCAGAAAACCCCTTAGACTTCATGCATTTAATAACTCATCAACCGTGCATCGGATTAAAATGGTTTAAACATGTAAATTGCTTAGAATATTGTGTAGATTAATAATATGCCACTTTCATCTATGTTAAAAATGTTTAAATTGATGTTTTGCTTTAATTTGCTATTATGCCATGTTAAAATGATTTAATTCATAACTAAATAACCGTAACTCGGAATTAAATGTTCTTTATATGTAAATGGGGTGGAAAAATGCCTAGATTAACATGGTCCACTTTATGTTGCTGTTTAACAACTCTAAAATTGTGTTTAGGGCAGAACAGTACCGAATCTAAAATATTTCTCATGGGGATTTTTCCGGAATTGTTGTTTCTTATTTCCGGCCTCATTTAAACTTGCCTAGATAGGTAGTTTCATCGTGCTTCACCTCTTGCCATGTTTAACAACATTTAATAATGTTGAGTTCCTAACCGAGAGAGAACTGAATAAGTGTTGTGGTGTTCCGTCAATATGCAACTCGTTGCATATTGAGCTCCACTTAACTTGTAGTGTTGTTTGTGCATATTGCCATGCCATGCATATTTAAACCGGACATGCATCATACTTGGTTGTGCATCATGCCATGTTTATGTTTGTGTGTTTACTATGTTGTTTGTTTCTTTCCGGTGTTGCTTCTCGGTTCGGTAATGTTGCGATTGTGAGGATTCGTTCGACTCGCCCGTTTGTCCTCTTCATGGACTTGATCTTCTTCCTTGCGGGATTTCAGGCAAGATGACCATACCCTCGAAATCACTTCTATCTTTGCTTGCTAGATGCTCGCTCTTTTGCTATGCCTATGCTACGATGCCTACCACTTGCTATATCATGCCACCCACATTGCCATGTCAAACCTCTAACCATCATTTCCTAGCAAACCGTTGTTTGGCTATGTTACCGCTTTGCTCAGCCCCTCTTATAGCGTTGTTAGTTGCGGGTGAAGTTGAAGGTTGTTCCTTGTTGGAACATGTTTACTTGTTGGGATATCACAATATATCTTATTTAATTAATGCATCTATATACTTGGTAAAGGGTGGAAGGCTCGGCCTTATGCAGTGTTTTGTTCCACTCTTGCCGCCCTAGTTTCCGTCATATCGGTGTTATGTTCCCGGATTGTTGCGTCCCTAACGCGGTCGGGTGATTTATGGGACCCCTTGACAGTTCGCTTTGAATAAGACTTTTCCAGCAAGGCCCAACATTGGTTTTACATTTGCCTCCTAGCCTTTTTCCCTTGGGAGTCGCGCATCCCGAGGGTCATCTTTATTACCCCGGGCCAATGCTTGTCTAAGTGTTGGTCCAAACTAGAGCCACTTGCGGTGCCGCCCGAGGCAACTTGGGGTATCGTCGGTTGCCGTCGTCTGCTCATCCGGTCATGGCTCGAGGCGAGATCTGCGGCTACTATCGAGGTGTCGGCACGCCGGGAGGTCTTCTGGACTTGTTTTATTGCTGTCGAAATGTCTTGTAGCGGGATTCCGAGACTGATCGGGCTTCCGGGAGAAGGTCTATTCCTTCGTTGATCGCGAGAGCTTATCATGGGCTAAGTTGGGACACCCTGCAGGGTTTGAACTTTCAAAGCCATGCCAGCGGTTATGTGGCAGATGGGAATTTGTTAATGTCGGTTGTAGAAAACCGAAGTTGATCTTAATTAAAATACACCAACGGCGTGTGTAACGTGATGGTCTCTTCTCGTGGTCCGGAAGTGAACACGATGTTGGAGTTATGCTTGACGTAAGTAGTTTCAGGATCACTTCTTGATCATAGTTGTTCGACCGTGCTTTGCCTCCTCTTCTCGCTCTCTTTTGCGTATGTTAGCCACCATATATGCTAGTCGCTTGCTGCAGCTCCACCTCTCTACCCTGTCCTGCCTTTAAGCTTAAATAGTCTTGATCTCGCGGTGTGAGATTGCTGAGTCCCGTGACTCACAGATACTTCAAAACCAGTTTGCGGTGCCGATGAAACCGTGCGGTGATGCACCGAGCTCAAGGAGGGCTCGATGAAGATCTTGTTCTTTGTGTTGTTTCGTTTGAGTTGATCAGTAGTGGAGCCAGTTGGGACGATCGGGGATCTGTGTAGCATTTGGGGTAGTCTTCTTTTATTTTGGTTCCGTAGTCGGACCTTGTTTGTATCTGTATGATGTAATGTTTTACTCATGTATTGTGTGAAGTGGCGATTGTAAGCCAACTATGTATCTCTTTTCCCTTATGTATTACATGGGTTGTGTGAAGATTACCTCACTTGCGACATTGCTTTCAATGCGGTTATGTCTCTAAGTCGTGCTTCGACACGTGGGAGATATAGCCGCATCGAGGGCGTTACAAGTTGGTATCAGAGCCTTCCCCGACTTAGGAGCCCCCTACTTGATTGTTTGCTGGCGTTGTTGAGTCTAGAATGGAAAATGTTTTGAGTCTTAGGATTATATATATCGGAGAGTAGGATTCTTTTTACTCCCCAGTCCCTTCGTCGCTCTGGTGAGGTATCCTGACGTAGAGTTTTGACTCTTCTCTTCTCAAATTTCACTAAAAATTTTTTTTAGGATAACGTGGGTATCTTGGAATCGTTCCGATGGTTTTGTGACGAGAACATTGTTCTTGGTGCCTCGACATTTAGGGGTTGTGGCGGTGTCCGGGGAGTTGAGCTCCGGGTGTTGTCGTCACAATTTTATCGTTGCAGTCTCGAATACCGAGTTTTGCCGACATCGAAATCTCTTTTGTGCAGTTGTTGGTGAGATAACCTGATAGCCCGATCTTGTGGCGAGTCTTGGAGTATTGCCATGACTTGTATAACGGATATTTTTGAAGGTCGAGGTACCACGATTTCGAGGATTTCTTGGTTATGTGTTGACGGATGGATACAGCTGGATCTAGGTATTGTTAGTTTGGGTGATATATTTTGTGTCCCCTGTATCCCCAACACCGGATAGCATAACCAGAAAGTTTCGGAGTTTATAGGTGGGAATTCTAGTAGCTTACGGGATATCTTTCCGATGGATGTATGATTTGAGATTGGGGTTCAACGTCTAGTGGTCCGCCCATTCACGGTCGATTCTGATGGTCGCGAGGCGTCTTAAAGAATCCTTGGCTATGCTGATTCGGGGATGTCTTGTTTGTCATTCGTGACGTCCGCTATACGTCGTGTCCGTGTGGGCCCCACCACGAACACTTTGGGCGAAATCTCTATCATGTGTTTGTTCCGGCTTATTCTGCAAGCCAAATCCTTTGTTTTTGTTTTGTTTTGTGTTATTCAAGTTGCTTCAATGCCAAGTGTTGATTCCATACCTTTCCTAATTGGTGTTCTCATATTGCTATGTGAATACTAATCCTTCTTGATCATTGAGGTCGTCATGTTAATTCTTTTCTCAACCGGCGTGTTTCTCTTCAAGTGAATCCGACCATTCCAACATTCGCAAGATCAATTCTAAGCTTTTTCTCAACGGTGTTCGTTTCATCCGACCCAAGTTGTTTTGATTTCCCGCCCTCCCACCCTTTTTCTTCAAGGACTCAGATTTCTTAATCAAGTATCCATTTTTATTGAGTGAAGTTTCTTCATTCTTTTCCTCAATGTTTTATCCGGTGATTTCTCATGAAGACGCTAAGGAAGCTTTAACCTTATCATTGTTCCATTCTAATTTTCTTCTCCGGTGGATTTAGTCAAGTTTTCAGAGTTGATCGTATTCTTTTCATCATTTCAAATGCTTTCTCATGTCGGTGCATCTCTTAATCATCCACTTCTCGCTATTCAATTGTTCCGGAGTGTTGAAGATATCTCAGAAGATTCTAGTTTCCATTCTCAATTCACTCAAGTTCTTTTGAGGATGCTATCTCATTCAAGCCATTTAACTCTACCGGTGCAATATCTATTTCAAACAATTGTTCAACGGTGGTTCTTTTGAGTGGGCCCTAACCCACAGGTTTTTTTCCCAGGATCTTACCTGACTCTTTTATTTTCCTGGAGTTATTCTCAAATTCTTTGCAAAGTTTGACGTAAGAATGAATTATCATCAGTCTTGGTTTTCTCCAAGATCTTTCACATTCTTTTCATCGTTGGTTCAACCTTTCTAATTTTCATTCCGGAGTGTCTCAACAATTCATGGTGGTGTTTCTCATCGTCATTCTTCGATGTGAAGACCGAAGAAGAGTTTCTCTTAAATCTCGCTCCTTTCTCTTCAAGATTTATGGTTCTAGTTTGATGCCATCGTCTCATAATTGTTTTTGATTGTGGGAATTCTTTTCACCCATCCGGAGCATTTCATGAGTTGTTTCCATTTCTTTCCTCCGAAGGCCATCATGTCATAATTCTTCATTCTCAGCGTGTAGCTATCATTCTCCAAATCATACCGGTGCATCATTCAAATATTATCTAATCAGTTCATGATCTCTCCGTTCTCATGTATCTAAATCCCCTCTAATATCTTCATTCGTTTTCCAATTATTCCTGGTGAATTGTGCTTTCGCTACGTTCATTTTCAATTCTTACCGTGGTTCGTTCAAGATTTCTCTCCCTTCGTTATCATATCAAATCATTCGTTGTTTCCAAATTCCACCGGTGGTTCCTTGAAGACCTTCACAAGTTTACGCTATATCTCTCTTAATCCTTTCTACGAGAATAAGTAGTATGTAAAATCCATTGCTTGTCATCAATTTAATTTGATGAAGGATAAGCATACAATAAATCTTAGTCTTATTTCCTCGACGTGATTCAATCCTTTTCTTCCAGAGATTGTTCATGATGAAGTAATTTCTCAGTTCTAAGTTGTTCATCTCTTCTTTCCGGAGTTTGTTCATTATATCACAATTTCGGTACGAGATGCTTCATCTTTTCTTTCCGGAGTTCCAAGTTTTCTCGGCTATATCAATTCAAAGCTTCATCTTATCACCGCAAGGCTTCACCTTGTGTTTTTCAACTTCTCTTTCTTTCTATCACCCTTTTGTTTACCGGAGTTCTTCATGGAGGGTTCGTCAAGGATTCTTTTAATTATTAATTGGTCTTCAAGATTTCTCTCGGAGTTATGATCCGCCAAGCTATACTCAAAATTGAACATGGTGCTCAACACATGTTTTGTTTTGAGGAGTTCAAGTATTCTTCTTCTTGCATTTCTAAGTGCAATTCTTTCTATCATTATCTTTTGAGGTGGTGTTATGTCATTCTCGACAATTTGAGTTCGTGTTTCATGATTCACATGTTGTCAAGAATGAGGTATTTTAAATCCATCAATCTCTTCATTGGACTTATCTTGGGCTATATTTCACCTAAAGCTTTCCCTAAGGATTGTTGCTATTTATGGTGCTTATTAATGACCCAAGTTCTTCATTTGTCCTCCCGGTGAAATAAGTTTCTCGTCTCCTTGTTGATATCAATCCAATCGTTTGTTTCCGTTGGTGGCAGAAGCTCACCTCATAATGTGGAGATGTTTCCATAAGCCCACTACAAGGTTATTCTTTTCGTTGTTGATAATCCAACAACTCCGTTCTATCCTTTTTTTTAAGGGTGCTTTCCAAACTCATTTGTGGTAGAAGTTGGCATTTTCTTCTCCATTCCTTTATTCCAACGACCTATCTTCAATTTTTCTTCCGGAGGCATTGTGATGTTGCACTCTTCGACCCATCATCTTTCTTTTGTCAAGATCATGTTCTTTTTCTTGCTTATCCATTTAACCGGAGTGTCATGTTTTCATTCGAGTTCTCTCATCTTATCAAGTTTTGCCTCCTCCCTCAACCGGAGAGCTGTCTGAAATCTTTCTTACCCCTTGTGCCTTTTTTTTCAATAGTTCCGGAGGCAGTGTGTTGTTGATTTCATCAAGTATCATCCCATCTTCTCAAGTTCATGTTATATTCCTTCCATGTTCAATCGGAGTGCTGCCCGAATTCTTTCCTCTCTCATCTTGTTTTAAACGGAGTGGTTGCAAATTCTATCTTGTCCATTAAACTCTTGATTCATGCCTTTTCAACCTTCAAGTTATCGTAATGTTCCTTGTTCCTCTTTTCTAACGGATTGTTTTCAACCTTGTTCATCTTCGTTGTGTTCTTTCTTTCATTTTGCTCAACCTCTCAAGGTTCATGGTTTCACTCGTTTGTCAAAGAAGCAACTTGGTTAACCTCTCATCTTCCTCGTCCTTTTCCCTCCGGTGCCATCCTAGATCTCGGGACGAGATCCTCTCGTAGTGGTGGAGTGTTGTAACGCCCCGGATACAACTTTCCATATTCATAACTCCGACTCTTGCCTTTTCCGGAGATGTGATTTATTATTTCCTCCGTGGTTGGGTTTTTGTCTTTTGTTTTGCAGTTTGTTCATGTCATGCATTGCTTCTCATCGCTTCATGTGCATTGCATTTGCATATTTTCTTAAAAACTCGTAGCCGTTAGTAGTTGTCGTTTCTCCCCTTGGCTTCGTGGCCTGTTGTCAGACCGCTTGTCCCTGTTGACCCCTCTCAGATTAACCGGACCGCTCTCTTCTCTCTCTTTTCTGAGCTCATCAAAAACCTTTTGTCTCCATGGCGTTTTGCCGAAACCCCTCGCGCGCATGTCTGAAACTCCCCCCGAACCCGACCCGGGCACTCGTTACCGTTGTGTCCGGATCATCTCCTAACATCTACAAAACGTCTCCGTTTTCTTATTTGGACTCCCTAACCATTTATTCGGACCACCCGATCGCGATCGGAGGATCCAAAGCATCCCCTTTCAGATATATATAATCCACCCACTTGCTAAATGGGATCAAACCCTAAAATCTAGGACATTTGTCCCTCGCGCCCGCCCCAAGATCTTCCTCGGGATCCCCAACGCCCCAACCGGCGCCTCCACTCTCTACCTCCCAGCCGTAGCCACCCCTCCTCCTCGGAATCAGCGCCCGCCTCCTCCATTCCGCACCCCCAGCCTCCTCTCGCCACTTGGCGCCACCGCCAGCCAGCCAGGCCAGCGCCGTCCCGCCCCGCTCTCCCTTCCTCTACTCTCCTTCCTCCTCTAACCCCCCCTCTCCCTCTGCTGCAGCGCCGCCATGGCCGCCATGGAGCTCGCCGCCGCTGCGAGTCGCGGGCGCCAGAGCCCTCCAACTTCCTCCGTGGCCGAATCCGGCGAACGCCGCCTCGGATCCGCCTTTCCCGGCCGCCCTGCCCTTCTCCGCCACCTCCGCCGAGCTCCGTGCTGGCCATGTGCCATGGCCGGTCGGGAGGAGCCCAATCCAGCTCGCCCAGCGCGCCGTTGACCGCACCAGCGTGGGCCTCCCAGCCTTGGGGCAAGCCAGCCCGGCCCAGCCCGCCCCTCTGTCTGGCCTCCTTCCCACCGAGCCGGGCCTTGGCCCAGGGTGAGCAGCCCCGCCCCCTCTCCTGTGCACTTGTGGGCTGACTAGTTTCGGCCCGTCGCATTTTTTTTCCGTCCTGCGATTTTAACATTATCCAGTGATTTTAACAGATTTGCAGAAAACCCCTTAGACTTCATGCATTTAATAACTCATCAACCGTGCATCGGATTAAAATGGTTTAAACATGTAAATTGCTTAGAATATTGTGTAGATTAATAATATGCCACTTTCATCTATGTTAAAAATGTTTAAATTGATGTTTTGCTTTAATTTGCTATTATGCCATGTTAAAATGATTTAATTCATAACTAAATAACCGTAACTCGGAATTAAATGTTCTTTATATGTAAATGGGGTGGAAAAATGCCTAGATTAACATGGTCCACTTTATGTTGCTGTTTAACAACTCTAAAATTGTGTTTAGGGCAGAACAGTACCGAATCTAAAATATTGCTCATGGGGATTTTTCCGGAATTGTTGTTTCTTATTTCCGGCCTCATTTAAACTTGCCTAGATAGGTAGTTTCATCGTGCTTCACCTCTTGCCATGTTTAACAACATTTAATAATGTTGAGTTCCTAACCGAGAGAGAACTAAATAAGTGTTGTGGTGTTCCGTCAATATGCAACTCGTTGCATATTGAGCTCCACTTAACTTGTAGTGTTGTTTGTGCATATTGCCATGCCATGCATATTTAAACCGGACATGCATCATACTTGGTTGTGCATCATGCCATGTTTATGTTTGTGTGTTTACTATGTTGTTTGTTTCTTTCCGGTGTTGCTTCTCGGTTCCGGTAATGTTGCGATTGTGAGGATTCGTTCGACTACGCCCGTTTGTCCTCTTCATGGACTTGATCTTCTTCCTTGCGGGATTTCAGGCAAGATGACCATACCCTCGAAATCACTTCTATCTTTGCTTGCTAGATGCTCGCTCTTTTGCTATGCCTATGCTACGATGCCTACCACTTGCTATATCATGCCACCCACATTGCCATGTCAAACCTCTAACCATCATTTCCTAGCAAACCGTTGTTTGGCTATGTTACCGCTTTGCTCAGCCCCTCTTATAGCGTTGTTAGTTGCAGGTGAAGTTGAAGGTTGTTCCTTGTTGGAACATGTTTACTTGTTGGGATATCACAATATATCTTATTTAATTAATGCATCTATATACTTGGTAAAGGGTGGAAGGCTCGGCCTTATGCCTGGTGTTTTGTTCCACTCTTGCCGCCCTAGTTTCCGTCATATCGGTGTTATGTTCCCGGATTGTTGCGTCCCTAACGCGGTCGGGTGATTTATGGGACCCCCTTGACAGTTCGCTTTGAATAAGACTTTTCAGCAAGGCCCAACATTGGTTTTACATTTGCCTCCTAGCCTTTTTCCCTTGGGAGTCGCGCATCCCGAGGGTCATCTTTATTACCCCGGGCCAATGCTTGTCTAAGTGTTGGTCAAACTAAACCACTTGCGGTGCCGCCCGAGGCAACTTGGGGTATCGTCGGTTGCCGTCGTCATGCTCATCCGGTCGTGGCTCGAGGCGAGATCGCACGGCTACTATCGAGGTGTCGGCACGCGGAGGTCTTCTTGGACTTGTTTTATTGCTGTCGAAATGTCTTGTAGCCGGATTCGAGACTGATCGGGCTTCCGGGAGAAGGTCTATTCCTTCGTTGATCGCGAGAGCTTATCATGGGCTAAGTTGGGACACCCTGCAGGGTTTGAACTTTCAAAGCCGTGCCAGCGGTTATGTGGCAGATGGGAATTTGTTAATGTCGGTTGTAGAAAACCGAAGTTGATCTTAATTAAAATACACCAACGCGTGTGTAACGTGATGGTCTCTTCTCGTGAGTCCGAGAAGTGAACACGATGTTGGAGTTATGCTTGACGTAAGTAGTTTCAGGATCACTTCTTGATCATAGTTGTTCGACCGTGCTTTGCCTCCTCTTCTCGCTCTCTTTTGCGTATGTTAGCCACCATATATGCTAGTCGCTTGCTGCAGCTCCACCTCTCTACCCTGTCCTACCTTTAAGCTTAAATAGTCTTGATCTCGCTGGTGTGAGATTGCTGAGTCCCGTGACTCACAGATACTTCAAAACCAGTTTGCGGTGCCGATGAAACCGTGCAGGTGATGCACTGAGCTCAAGGAGGGCTCGATGAAGATCTTGTTCTTTGTGTTGTTTCGTTTCAGTTGATCGATAGTGGAGCCAGTTGGGACGATCGGGGATCTGTGTAGCATTTGGGGTAGTCTTCTTTTATTTTGGTTCCGTAGTCGGACCTTGTTTGTATCTGTATGATGTAATGTTTTACTCATGTATTGTGTGAAGTGGCGATTGTAAGCCAACTATGTATCTCTTTTCCCTTATGTATTACATGGGTTGTGTGAAGATTACCTCACTTGCGACATTGCTTTCAATGCGGTTATGTCTCTAAGTCGTGCTTCGACACGTGGGAGTTATAGCCGCATCGAGGGAGTTACACATAATGAATCAACAAGAAGATATTGCACGCATGACAAACAACAATTTTACAAACCCCAACATTCCGGACACAGGTAGTTAATCATTTGTGCAATTACTACCAACCTTGATGTTTATAAAACTACCTTGATGAACTTATGTTGTTTACCATTGTTCTTGGTAAGAAATTACCAGCATTGATGTTTATAAAACTACAATGATCAACTTATGTGGTTTACAAGCGTTTAAAGATCTTACTATAAACTAGGTGTATAAACTAACAAGTTCACAATGTTTGGAAATGCCGGTCCTTGTTGGAAAAATAATCACCATACTAGATTGTGTGACTAAATTACCAGGTGAACACTGTGAAAGTCAGACATGTTGAGAGGAATTTACCACTCATCCTGGTAAGAAATTACCAACCTTCATGTTTACGAGATTACAATGATCAACTTATGTTGTTTACCAGTGTGTATGTAAGGGTCTTACCACACACCAGGCGCTAAACTACCAAGTTCATAGTGTATCAAATATCGGTCTTTGTAAAATAAAAATAAAAAAGATAACCATACTAGATTTTGTGACTAAAGCACCAGGTGAACACTATGAAAGTTATCAGACATGTTGAGAGGAATTTACCGCACAAAAAGAAAAACTGACTGATATTTACTATGCCGCATTGCAGGTTCCTGGACGATCAATGCACACAACAACTTGCCTAGTGTGGAAACAAATGCAAGCATGGGAGCAGGAAGCTTTGAGGAGCAAACAATCAGTGAACTTACAACTCTAGAATCATTTGGGATCAATGTTGATCAAGGGGGCTCCAACATGCATGCATATTCCATGCCTAAGCCTCCTATTCCATGAACAAAGTTTGACAATGTGGAGAGCACACGTAGATCTTTGATTCGAGCAACTGAGGGTGTTTTGTCTTCACATTTTCATGCATGGGCAAGAATAGTACAAAATATCAAACTCACAAATCGGATACAGGCAATCAAGACGAAATAACCTGCATACTAAATTTAGTGATAGTTTATAGAAGCGACAGGCTGCTATGATGCATGTTTATGGGCAATTCCCTATATATCTATACGGTCAATCCGGGCCACAGAGTATCAAGCAATATGACTCACATGTTACTGTTTCTCATGTTGCTAAAAAGAGAGACAAATATACCATTTGACATGGGGCATCATGAAGGAAATATGCCCTAGAGGCAAAAATAAAGTTATTATTTATTTCCTTATTTCATGATAAAATGTTTATTATTCATGCTAGAATTGTATTAACCGGAAACATAATACATGTGTGAATACATAGAAAAACATATTGTCACTAGTATGACTCTACTTGACTAGCTCATGAATCAAAGATGGTTAAGTTTCCTAGCCATAGACATGAGTTGTCATTTGATTAACGGGATCACATCATTAGGAGAATGATGTGATTGACATGACCCATTCTGTTAGCTTAGCACTTGATCGTTTAGTATGTTGCTATTGCTTTCTTCATGACTTAGACATGTTCCTACAACTATGAGATTATGCAACTCCGTTTACGGAGGAACACTTTGTGTTCTACCAAACGCGTCTACGCAATCGGGTGATTATAAAGGAGCTCTACAGGTGTCTCTAAAGGTACATGTTGATTTGGCGTATTTCGAGATTAGGTTTTGTCACTCCGATTGTCGGAGATGTATCTCTGGGCACTCTCGGTAATGCACATCACAATAAGCCTTGCAAGCAATGTAGCTAATGAGTTAGTTACGGAATGAAGCATTACGTAACGAGTAAAGAGACTTGCCGGTAACGAGATTGAACTAGGTATTGAGATACCGACGATCGAATCTCGGGCAAGTAACATACCGATGACAAAGGGAACAACGTATGTTGTTATGCGGTTTGACCGATAAAGATCATCGTAGAACATGTAGGAGCCAATATGAGCATCCAGGTTCCGCTATTGGTTATTGACCGGAAACGTGTCTCGGTCATGTCTACATAGTTCTCGAACCCGTAGGGTCCGCACGCTTAAGGTTTCGATGACAGTTTTATTATGAGTTTATGAGTTTTGACGTACCGAAGGAGTTTGGAGTCTCGGATGAGATCGGGGACATGACGAGGAGTCTCGAAATGGTCGAGACGTAAAGATCGATATATTGGACGACTATATTCGGACATCGGAAAGGTTCCGAGTGATTCGGGTATTTTTCGGAGTACCGGGGAGTTACGAGGAAGAGTATTGGGCCTTAATGGGCCTTAGTGGGAAGGAGCCAGGAGGTGGCGCGCGCCCCTCCCAAGCCGAGTCCGAATTGGACAAGGGGTTTGGGGCGCGGCCCCCCTCTCCCTTCCTTCTCCACTCCCCTCCTTTCCCCCCTTCTCCTAGTTGGACTAGGAAAGAAGGAAACCTACTCCTACTAGGAGTAGGAATCCTACTCCCTTGGCGCGCTCCTCCTAGGGCCGGCCTCCTCCTCCCTTGCTCCTTTATATACGGGGGTAGGGGGCACCCCATAGACACACAAGTTGATCTTCGTGATCGTTCCTTAGCCGTGTGCGGTGCCCCCCTCCACCATATTCCACCTCGGTCATATCGTAGCGGTGCTTAGGCGAAGCCCTGCGTCGGTAGAACATCATCACCGTCACCACGTCATCATGCTGACGAAACTCTTCCCCGACACCCTGCTGGATCGGAGTCCGGGGATCGTCATCAAGCTGAACGTGTGCTGAACTCGGAGGTGCCGTACGTTCGGTACTTGGATCGATCGGATCGTGAAGACGTACGATTACATCAACCGCGTTGTTCTAACGCTTCCGCTTTCGGTCTACGAGGGTACATGGACAACACTCTCCCCTCTTGTTGCTATGCATCACCATGATCCTTGTGTGTGCGTAGGAATTTTTTTGAAATTACTACGTTCCTCAACACATCATATATGTTAGTTGCATTTTCCCATCATCCTTCTCAATCTTAAATTGCTCCTGGAATTAACATAAAAGGCATCAAGAATAATTTAAATGATTTAAGTGTAAAGAAATCGCACTACTAGGAAAATTCTTATAGGTAGACATCGTTGGGTAAATACCCCACGCTACTGCTATTTAGCAGTAGCACCTGACAAAACTAGCGCTGCAAGCGCATGTTAGCAGTAGCGCATGGTATCTCGCCCAGCGCTGCTACTAATGGGCCACGCTCTCAGCCCCTTTAGCTATAGCGCTAGCCCCCTCCCCCGCGCTGCTGCTAGGCCCACCTCTACTTCTCCCCGCGCCAGCCCGCGCGCCCCTCTCTCTCACTCACTCACAATCACGGTCACACACTCTGTTGAGGATATAGCTACTAAGTATAAACCGGTCGGGAGGGCCCGGTTCACCTTAGACTGTGCTGAAGCCCATGAAGGTCTTGAAGATGGCGTTCAACTAGTAAAGCTTGGAAGCCCACGGCCCAAAGGCGGATTAGGGCCCGTAGTGGTAAATCGCCATGATTATGTAAACTTGTAATATAAGTTAGAAAGGAGAGAGACCGAGCCGGACACTTTGTATAGGTCGGCTCGGGACTCTGTAGACCGGCCGTGCGTCAACCTGTGTATATAAAGGGACGACCCGGCGGAGGTTCAAGGGAGACAACAACAACTCGAGGCCTAGGCGAAGCTTATTTGCTCCCTAGTCATCGAAACCACATCAATCCCATCACAACTAGACGTAGGCTTTTACCTTCATCAAAGGGGCCGAACTAGTATAAACTCTTGTGTCTTTGCGTCCGCTTTAGCCCCTTCAAGTTAACCCGTAGCGATCGCTCCACGACTAAGTCCTTTCATGAGGACATCTGCTGTGACAAAACCACGACAGTTGGCGCCCACCGTGGGGCTATCGCACGATGGTTTGATGATCTTGGAGGGCAAGTTTGAAGGACTCGAAGGCTATGCTGTGGGCCGGATGACCAAGAGTCATCGAGGCAAGCTCTACATCGACGACGCAGGACGGGGCCCCGACGCAGGCTCAATCGAGTACGGATACCGGGTCCCCTTTGGTGGCATACATGTTTTCATCGGCAAGATTGGTGAACCAGGGCCTGAGCCGGACATCTGCACCGACCTCGTCGAGACGGCTCAGCGTACGAGATCCGCCTAGGTTAAACCGGTCGTGAAGCGTGCCTTTGTGGGAGTCATCCACGGACGAAGTTATGAGGACGGATCAGAATCTGGTGGCGAGACCATCGTCTACTCTGGCGACGAGTCGTCAACCGGAGAAACTGAATCTCTATATCGGTTACAAGATGGCGGATTGGGGCTGCTCGATGGTGACGATTTCGACCCTCGATCTACCCAACCGGGTTGGAATCTTCATGGCCGGTACACAAGCAGCGCTTCACTCTTCGACTGCTGCGGCAATGATCTCCGGTTCAACAGCGGCGACGGCTGCCGGGGCAGGAGGCCCTGTGCGCCCGCCGGCTCAAGTTTTATCAGATCTGTTCGATGCATTGGCTGCGCTCATGGCAGAGGCTAACCCGGCGGATCAGGACGCTCATAACACGGAGATTGCGAATGTGAAGGAACAAATCACTCAGGCTAAAGCGGATCTAGAAGCTGCAGACGCCAGGATGATGGCAGAGCGGGCCACTTTAGATGCGCAGGCTTATAGGCTCATGTTGGATCAGAACGCGTCACATGAAGTCATGAAGAGGAAATAAAGATCTCGTTTGCCTTCAGTTTTCAAAGCCAGAGACCTCTTCAACACCCCCGGAGCGGGAACCAGTAATCCACCGGTGGTAAACCGGGCGGAAGCACTGGACGGCGCGCCGTCCAGCCACGCTAATAGATCTACCTCGCCATAACGCCAAGTGTGCCTCGAGCTGTGCAAACACCTCCGGTCACTACTCCAACCCGATGGATAACCTTGTTGCAGCTGCGGCACGGCTGGAGGCTATTCCAATTGAAGGTGATTCACCACAGGCGGTAGAGACGCGCCGGGTCAAGGAGCTCCTTAGGACAGCTTTGGTCCAACAGGAAGCGTATTCGTATAGCCGCGACCGGATCCACTCTACCCCCCGCCCAAGCCGGAGCTATAGCAGGCACGTGGATGAACCGGCCGTATCAAGTAATGCACGGCGTGGTGCGCCCCGTGGCAACAACCCAGCAGGTGGTGTCGATAACGCCCAGGAGGTGGTGGACCGGGCCCGAGCGCGCAGGGAGGCCAAATTAGCAGCACAACATCAGGCTTATCAGCTTACGCCGGTTCGTCCGACCTCTAGCTCTTTGGGGGTGCCTTGCCTCGTCCCCGCTTTACGCAATGTGCGCTTGCCCCAAGATTTCAAGGGTCCGCGCAAGGTGCCGAATTACATTGCCGATTTATCTCCAGAAGCATGGATAGAAAGCTATGAGATGGCCATGGAGATGCTGGATGTGGATGAGGCCGCGTGTGCAAAGTACTTCACCATGATGCTTGAGGGCACGGCGCCCGTACTTGGTTGAAGAGCTTGCCGCCCAATTCTATCAGTTCATGGGCCCAGTTGCGAACCCGGTTTATCTAGAATTTCAAAGATACCTGTAAGCAGCCCATGTCCGTAGTGGACTTGGCGGCTTGTGTCCAGGGGGAAGGGGAGTCAACAACCCATTGGGTACGCCGCGTTTTGGAAATCTTGCACTCGTCAGACCGGATCAACGCTGACTCTGCGATCTTAACCCTGGAGTGCAACTGCCGGTTTCAGTCTCTGAAGTTAAAGTTGGCGCGCATGAAGCGATTTTGTAATGACATGGGAACTCTCATGGGCGCTTTAGTGAAGTATGCTGATTCTGATAGTACCAAGGATCCCGAGTCAGACGATGACAAGACAGGGAAGGGAAGGAAGAACAGCAACTCCAAGGGCCAGCAACATCATTCAACAGGTAATGGCAAGCGTAAAGCGGATGGCAACATGGACTTTGTAGCCAATACCAACGCGTAGGACAAGGCGGCGAATCGTGGTGGGGCTCTGAATCCTAACCCGGATCGCTTAAATTATTTATTGAATCAGCCCTGTCCAAAGCACGGGGCGAAGGAGATGCCGACCAACCACCTTTGGAAGGATTGCTACATTATGCAGGAGTTCAAGAGTTCTAATGCTTTCCGGTATGATCACGGCTCTGGCGGCGGTTCAGGATCCGGGCCAGGTTACGGTGGAGGAAATTCCGGTTCAGGATTTAATGGTAATCCGGGCGGACATAACAACCAGAACAATCAGAATAGCCAAGGTGGTTACAACCAGCAACAGCAGCAGCCGAGTTATCAGAGCAACCAAAAGCAGTTGAATAGTGGGCAGTACCATGTCTTCACCACTAGCTTATACAAGCGAGACCGGAAGGTTCAGAAGCGGGCAGTCAACGCTGTTGAACCGGCCGTGCCCCATTACCTACGCTGGTCGGAGCAGCCCATTATATGGAGTAGAGAGGATCATCCTCCCCGGGTCGACAATCCGGGTCAGCTAGCCCTGGTGGTGGCACCTCAGGTGGGAGGTTATAAGTTCACCAAGGTACTCATGGATGGAGGGAGCAGCATTAACATCATGTACTATGAGACCTTCCGTCGTATGGGGCTAACGGATAAACATCTCAAACCGTCCAATACAGTGTTCCATGGTGTGGTACCTGGCAAGTCAGCATATCCTGTTGGTAAAATAGCTCTGGAAGTGGCCTTTGGTGATGATTATGACTCCAGATCGGAAACATTGACGTTTGAAGTGGTAAAAATTCAAAGTCCATATCATGCCCTGTTCGGGCGACCGGCTTATGCCAAGTTCATGGCACGGCCTTGTTATATCTATTTGCAGCTCAAGATGCCGGGTGACAAGGGGACAATAACGGTTCGTGGGAGCCGCAAGATCGCTTTGGAATGTGAGGAAGGTGATGCGGCCTATGCAGAGTCGGTTTGCGCTACGGAGGAGTTGAAATATTACAAGGACAACGTTGATCCGGCGGACATGACCCCTTTGAAGAAGCCGACTACAGAACATGATCTGGACCTGAAATTCAAATCGGCAGCTGAGACAAAGCTTGTTGACTTCGTGCCCAGCGATTCGTCCAAGCAGTTCAGCATCAGTGCCAACTTGGATCTGAAATAGGAAAGCGCGCTCATCGAGTTCATCCGTGAGAATCGGGACATTTTTGCATGGAAGCCTTCTGACATGCCAGGTGTACCGAGGCAACTCGCAGGGCACACTCTTAATGTTGATCCCAAGTACAAACCGGTGAAGCAGTTTCTCCGCCGGTTTAACGAAGAAAGGCGCAAGGCCATTGGAGAGGAGGTGGCCAGGCTCTTAGCGGCTGGTTTTATCGTTGAAGTCTTCTATCCAGAGTGGCTTGCTAATTCGGTGCTGGTTCTTAAGAAAAACGGCACTTGGCGCATGTGTGTGGATTACACAGATCTTAACAAGGCTTGTCCAGCAGATCCTTTTGCCCTCCCCCGCATTGACCAGATTATTGATGCCACTGCGGGTTGTGAGCCCTTGAGCTTTTTGGATGCGTATTCTGGGTATCATCAGATCAAGATGGCAGTTAAGGACTAGGAGAAAATAGCGTTTATCACTCCCTTTGGAGCCTTCTGCTATGTATCTATGCCTTTTGGGCTCAAGAGCGCCCAAGTAACTTATCAACGCTGTCTACAGAATTGCCTGCATAAACAGATCGGCCGTAATGTGCAAGCCTATGTTGATGATATTGTGGTCAAGTCAAGGGAGAAGGAGACACTGATTGACGATTTGAAGGAAACCTTTGACAACCTGCGGGTTTACAAGATGATGCTCAACCCAGCCAAATGTGTCTTTGGTGTTCCGGCAGGCAAGTTATTGGGTTTTTTCGTGTCCAACAGGCGAATTGAAGCTAATCCGGAGAAGATTACGGCTATTACCTCCCTGGTTAAACCGAAGTGTATTAACGATGTCCAGCATTTGGCAGGCCGGATTGCCGCGCTGAGCCGGTTTATCAGCCGCCTTGGTGATAAGGCGATTCCTTTATATCAGATGTGGAAGAAGACAGATCAGTTCGACTGGAGTCCCGCGGCTGATAAGGCATTTCAGGACTTAAAGCGGCAATTAGCCAACCCGCATGTGCTCGCCGCTCGCATTGACAAGGAGTCGCTTCTACTATATGTTGCTGCTAACACCAGGGCGGTCAGCGTGGCCATTGTGGTGGAGCGGAAGCAGGCAGGGAAGGAGCATCCGGTTCAACGTCCGCTTTATTATATCAGCGAGGTACTTATTGAATCTAAGCAAAGGTATCCGCATTGGCAGAAGCTGGTATATGGAGTTTTCATGGCAAGCCGGAAGCTGAAGCAGTATTTCCAAGGGCACCCCATCACGGTGGTCAGTTCTGCTCCCTTAGGCGATATCATACAGAACTGGGAAGCGATTGGCCGAATTGCCAAGTGGGCTATAGAGCTTGGGCTGCATGGTCTGAAGGACGTGCCTCAGACGGCGGTGAAGTCTCAAGCACTTGTGGATTTCATTAATGATAGGACGGAGTTGCATGCACCTGAAGAAAAGCCGGATCACACATATTGGACCATCCATTTTGACGGATCCGAGCAATTGGAGGCTCGGGGGCTGGAGTCGATTAACTTCCCCACGAGGTGACAAGTTCATTACGTTCTCCGCTTAATGTTCCCTTGTACTAACAATGCAGTTGAGTATGAAGCCTTGCTCCATGGTCTCCGGATGGCTAAGGAGATGAATCTAAGCCGGGTTAAGTGCTTCGGTGACTCGGACCTAGTGGCTCAACAGGTGTCTGGCAATTGGGATTCAAAGGACCCACTCGTGAGGTGGATATTGTTGCAGGTCATTTCAAGGGCTATCAGGTGGACCACGTGGACCGTCGGAAGAATGAAGCGGCGGACGCTTTAAGCCGGTTGGGCTCTCAACGTAAACCGGTCCCGCCAATGTTTTTCTGGACGTGCTGCACAACCCGTCGGTCAAGCTCCCTGGTGAAGCGGATTTGGTTATTCCTGATCCGGAGGCTCAATTGGTGGCAGCTCTTCACGTCACTCCGGATTGGACGCTTCCTTATCTTGCGTACATGAACCGGGGCGAGTTACCAGAAGATGAGACGTTGGCCCGGCAGATAGTCCGGCGGTCCAAGTCTATGACCATTGCTAATGGCGAGTTGCATCATTGCAGCGTGTCAGGGGCGTTTCAACGCTGTGTTTCCCCTGAGGAAGGCTGTGAAATATTGCATGAGATCCATGAAGGAGATTGTGGTCACCACGCCGGTTCAAAATCCTTGGTGGCTAAAGCGTTCCGCCAAGGTTTCTATTGGTTGACTGCTCATGCTGATGCGGAAGATCTGGTCAGACGATGTGATGGTTGCCAAAAGTTTTCCAGACACGCTCATGTACCGGCCCAAGAATTTAGGATGATTCCAATTACCTGGTCGTTTGCAACCTGGGGGTTGGATATGGTTGGACCTTTCAAAAGGTCCAAGGACAAGAAGACCCACCTCCTGGTGGCGGTTGACAAGTTTACAAAGTGGGTAGAGGCAGAACCTGTTAGCAAGTGTGACGCGCCAGGCGGTTTAGTTCATCAAAAAGGTGATTTTCCGGTTTGGCTTTCCACACAGTATCATCACAGATAATGGTACCAATTTGTCCAAAGGTGCCATGAAAGAGTTCTGCGAACATGAACACATCCGCTTGCGTTTCTTGATAGAGCCCACCCATAGTCCAATGGTCAAGCGGAAAGGGCTAATCAAGAGATCTTGAGAGGCATCAAGCCCCGACTTATGGTCCCTTTGCAGAGGACACCGGGTTGTTGGGTAGAAGAACTACCATCTGTGTTATGGAGTATCAACACTACGCCCAACAGGTCCACAGGATACACACCGTTCTTTATGGTCTATGGAGCGGAGACGGTTCTCCCCAGTGACATCCGTCATGACTCACCTCGTGTGGCAGCTTATATTGAAGTGGACAACGAGACGGCACAACAAGACGCTTTGGACCTGTTGGATGAGGAGCGTGACATAGCAGCTGCACGCTCGGTGATTTACCAACAGGATCTTCGTCGTTACCATAGTCGCCGGGTCAGAACCAGAACTTTTCAAGAAGGAGATTTGGTGCTTCGGCTCATCCAAGACCAGACTGATATGCACAAGTTATCCCCACCTTGGGAGGGACCTTTCGTGGTCAGCAAGAATCTGCACAGCGGGTCATACTATCTGATCGATATTCGAGAGCATAAAGACTCACGTACATCGGAGGAGGAGACCAACAGGCCGTGGAACATAGCTCATCTTCGGCCTTATTATACCTGAGCCATCGGCTCTACTCATGTACATATTATGATAGTGTATATATTATGAATAAAGTAATAAATCGGAGACTCAGCTAAAGCGGGGTATCTGTTCTGTTACATCATGCGTGGTTACATGGAGTTGTTCTGTCTTAAACCGGCCTCCGGTTTACCCCCTGAGTTTGCTTTTCAAAAGCTTTATGATATCACTTGGGGGCTTGGTCATGTCCGAACCAATGCAACACCTTTTGATAGGCGAAAGCCACCAGATCACTTGGGGACATGGTCAAGTATGAACCAGTCACGCCTCTTGATCGGCCTAAGGCCATAGAGTCACTTGGGGGCTTGGTCGAACCCGAACCATTGCCACGCCACTTGATCGGCATAATGACACGGTTTCAGTTTGGGGACCTGGCTGACTGAAACCATAGCTACACCTTATGGGAGCCTTGGTCGTGTCCGACCATGGTAACACCATCGATCGGCTCAGTAAAGCCTCGTTTTGCAAACGGTTTTATCATTGCCTTTGCTTCCATATTTTTTTCATAACTTTTATTTGATTTTTGTTGCGGTTTTTAAACCGATAACATTTTTCACCGGTTCAAACTGTCAATTGACGGAATTCGGTCCATTTTTAATCCGGAGATAATTTTTCCGGTTTGACTTTTTCTGTTAACATCCCATTATGGAGTAACAGGGGGCTTGTCATGACCCGGCACGGTTTACATGGTAAATCGGCATTATAAACACAAGAGCTGTTTTCTCCTTTGACGGTAATGGTTTATACAACCTCCGCTTCAAGATTGGCTAAGCCAACGTCACAAGCCGGCTGGCAGCACAAACCGCCATGGCAGTTTAAGATTTTCGCTGCAGGAAATAATTTATCATTGGCAAATCAAAAGGAGGCAAAAGGTGCAAAACGTACGCACGAAGGTATATAAACGCCAAAGGTGGCAGCTAGTTTTATTACAAGGCATTCAGAGGCCCAAAATTCGGAGTTGCTTGAAAACGGGCAGTTTCTGACGTACCAACCGACTTGACGGATTAAGCTTCATTGCCGGGTTGACGTGAAGTAGATGGGTCGTCTGGCGTCGGTTCAACTTCTTCCTCCTCATCATCCAATGGCCGGAAGTCATTGGTGGTCCAGTCAATCCGGTTAAAGCACGAAGACAGCCTCTTCACTTATAAGCTCACCGGATCAACGTCAGGGGCGTAAGTGTGCTTACGGGTTGGTGGAAAAAGGTTCTGCACTTCCGGAATAACAGCTTCAACCCGTCTGTTGTTCGCGTCGTAGAAGGAGCGGTGAACCGTCAGGTTGGCCTTACTGCCAGTTGACTCGCCAGAGGACGCATCTCCCTTGTTACCCGTTTGAGAGCATCATTATCAAATACTTCGCCATTTTCTTGAGCACTGGGGAAGCTTTTGGCTATGTCAGCCGGATCAAGGTCAGCTATCCATGCTTTGGCGCAAGTTAGTGCCAATAAGGTGCCAGCCCGGGCAGCGGATCGTTTCAATTCTTCTATCTGTCTTTGGTATCATAGATAGCGGTCCATGTGTCCTTGCTCAGTGTCGGAGCTGCATTATCATAAGAAGTGGCGCAAATAACTCGTTGGGTGCCGGTATACAGCTGTTCAATTAGTGTATACGCGGCCTTGAGTTCCTTCCGCATGTCAGAGCCTAGATGAGCAATACGCCTACCTATACCGGTTTAAGAAAGTTCAGGTTAAACCGGAGGTAATTTCAAAACGGAATATTCATCACAACCTTGGTGAAACGTTGCTTACCAAATATTGCAGAGGTCATGGTATTTATTTGGCGCTTTAATCCAGTGAGCTCTTCCGTCGCCGGTTTAAGAGCTGCTTCAGCATCTACCGCCCGTTTTAGCAAGCCCACCTTTTCAGTATCCCAGCTGGCCCGCTCAGACTTAAACCACTCCTTGAGCTGCTCCATGGTAGTCAAGGCGGTTTTCAGCTCATCCTTGGCCTTGGAGGTTTCTGCTTGTTGAGATTTCAGATTTTCTTGAAGATCATTGATTTGTGAGACTTGTTGGCGTATCTCACTCTGCAACAAAAAGGGAGCATGTTAATATCTTCATAAGAAGTCCCAAGCGCATAACCAGTCATACACTTGGCACTTGGGGGCTAATGCGGATCATTTTTTATACTGATTATTGAAGTCCCATGGATTAATACAAGTGTTAATCATGGCACTTGGGGGCTAATGCGTGTTTGATCGGAAATATATAAGACAATGTACTATGGATTATGCAAAGTCCCGGTTTGACTTTCTAGGGAAAAATCGGCCCTTGGGGGCTACTATGCAATGAAGGTACTAGAGAAAGGCACAACTGTTTACCTCATAGCGCTCCTTCATAAGATTTACTAAACCGGCTTCATAATCACGGCTTGTGTAGAGCCGGTTCAGGAAGCCAGAGTGAAGGTCTTGGGCAGAGAAATTGTTATAAGCTGACAAATCAGTTTTCTCTTTCCCTTTGCTCATGGCAGTAAATTGTTCCTTGGCAGTGTGCTTTGATAGAGCAACCGGATTGCCAGGTGCGGTATATGCGGTGCCCGTAACTACGACATCATCATATTTGGTCGGACTGGCCGGATTAGCATTTTCAACAGGACTTGGCGCTTCCATACCCGGGCTTCGCGGATCAGCAGTTGAGTCCCGTTGTTCTGCTGCAGGACTCAGAGGAGCAGGAGGATGTGAAGTCTCAACTTGGACATCCGGTTCAACCTCTAGTGGATTAGCATTGGCATCTTTCCCAGCAGAGTTGTATTTAGCAACTTCGGGATTTTCACCATGATGCTCTGGAGTCTTCTCCGGATCAACATCCACAGTAGGGTCAAGGGTCTTGGCCTTTTTACTAAGTCGAGCCTTGGTGCTACAACATCAAGGGTTAGAATATGATAAACCGACAAATACAAGGAACAAATTAAGGAGTAATATACTTACCCTACAGCAACTTTGAGAGGAGGCAGCTGAGTGGTTGATGAACCGCCAGACGAGTTGGAAGAAGCCTGGTAATTCGGATCAGACGGATTGAGAGGGCATCGGAAGAAACCTTTCGAAGGATAACGCTTTTCAGGAGAACAAGTCACCTCTGGACGACGTTTCCGGGTTGGTGTGTCAGCTAAACCGGACGACGTAATTTGTTGACCGCTATGCTGGGTCGTACGGCGTTCTTCAGTTTGTTGTGTCTTCAAAGAAAATTTTGGATCCTAATGAGCATATGAGTGAGATTGTTTCACTTTCCTGACTACGCAGCGAATTCTTTTAACCGGTACCAGATCAGAATCAGAAGAAAGAGGAATTACCTCAACAGGTTCTGCATGGCTGGCCTCAGCGTCATCCTGGGAATTGTAACTGTCAATAAAATGAATTAAAAAAGAACCAAGTGAGTCAAGCTCTACCTCAGCATCTGATTCTTCATCTTCTGGCGGTTCAGAAGACTCGGCGGTTTTCTTCTTGCAAGTTTTCTTGGTGGTCTTCGTCTTTGCACGAGGAACCCGGGCCGGTTTAGTTCGTTTCCAAAAGGAGTTCTTAGCCTGAAAATTAATACAAAGGGATTAATACAATCAATATGGAATCAAAGTCCGTAGAGTAATGAGAGGAACCTTACCGCGGGCGGTTTGTTGGAGATGCAGAATGGAGCCAACCCGGTTTGGCTGCATGCGGAGATCGGTTCATCGAGCACTTTCTTCACTGTTTCGGTAACTTCAAGCTCAGTTATTGATAGTTCGTGATGTCGTTGAGGATCTTTGACGTCACCAGTATATTCGTGCATCAATCCGGGGCGGCAGCTTAATGGCAAGATGCCCCAAGAAACCCAGCAGCGGACAAGGTCAATACCAGTTAAACCGTTGGCCATCAGAGCCCGGAGCTTGGTAATTTGAGGTGCAAAACTCTTCCATTCTGCGGCGGTCAAGCGCGAAGGCAATGGGTGGCTATTGCTAAGCCAGTGAGGGCGATAACCCGGCAAGGGATTTTCTCCGTTAGGAGCAGTGTTCCGGCAATAGAAGCAGGTTTGATTCCAATCTTTAGGATGACTATGATGTTTGGCGTGAGGGAAGTCTACTTCCTTCCTTTTTTGGATTGAAACGCCACCAAGTTCTGTGTTAGGACCGTCTAAAAATTCTGTACGGCGGTTCAAATGAAAGAAATCTCGAAATACCTCCACAGTTGGCTCTTCTTGAAGATAGACTTCGCAGAATACTTGAAAGTTGCATATATTGGACATGGAGTTCGGACCAATATCTTGTGGATGGAGTTGGAAGCTTGCGAGGACATCCCGGAATTTTTTTGATCCGGGCGGGCTGAATCCCCGGTCTAGGTGTTGCATAAAAACAATCACTTCTCCTTCTTGAGGTTCAGGTGGACATTCCGATTCCGGAACTCGCCAGTGGAGAACATTTTTTGAGGCTAAAACGCCAGTGGTGACGTAGCCGTTGATTTGTGTTTCCGTGATCCGGGACGCAACCCAATTGCAAGCAGTAAATTGTTTCACCATTCCGGAAGGGGGGAGCTGAAAGAAAATCAAACAGGTGCTGGATTATTGTCTATGGTTTGTAAGTGAAAAATTCAGTGTTAAACCGGTGACAATACAATGCAAGGTCCAGTTGGCGGTTTAAGAGAGGGCTAATGACATATGGCGGATTGGCCATCAAGGATTAAACCGCCCATAGGCAGAAAGGCCCAGATTCAAAATTTCTGCTAAGTGTTGACAGAAACAGGTTTCACACAATATTCAAATCTATTTGGATCTACCGCACATCTATAAAGCAGTTTTTACTGCGTTCTTTAAAAGGCGTTCAAGTGAAACAGAGAAGGATGCATATTCTACCAGAAGAAAAGAAAGGGCTGCTAGTATTAAAAACAGATGCGGAAAGACTACCGCAGGAGATCTATATCGTTTTTGGATCAAAACTACCGTGGCAGAAGGTAGGATGAAGAGGAAAATGGAGAGCTTGTTGGGTAACGTAGTAATTTCAAAAATTTTCCTACGATCACGCAAGACCATGGAGATGGCATAGCAACGAGAGGGGAGAGTGTCCGTCCACGTACCCTCGTAGACCGAAAGCGGAAGCGTTATATCAACGCGGTTGATGTAGTCGTGACGCCTTCATAATCCGACCGATCCAAGCACCGTTATTCCGCACCTCCGAGTTCTTAGCACACGCTCAGCTCGATGACGATCCCCGGCTCCGATCCAGCAAAGCGTCGGGAGGAGTTCCACAAGACGACGGCGTGGTGACGATCTTGATGTTCTACCGTCGCAGGCTTCGCCTAAGCACCGCTACAATATGACCGAGGTGGAATATGGTGGAGGGGGCACCGACACGCAGCTAAGGAACGATCACGAAGATCAACTTGTGTGTTCTAGGGTGCCCCCTGCCCCGTATATAAAGGAGCAAGGGTAGGGCGGCCAGCCCTTGGGGCGCACCAAGGGGGGGAGTCCTCCTCCTAGTAGGAGTAGGACTCCCTTTCCTACTCCTACTAGGAAGAGGGAAGGGGAAGGAAAGAGAGGAGAGGAGAGGGAAGGGGGCCGCCCCTCCTAGTCCAATTCGACTCCCCATGGGGGGCGCGCCACCTCCCCGGTGCAGCCCTCTCTCCCCTCTTGGCCCAATAAGGCCCATAACTTCCCGGGGTTCCGTAACCCCTCGGCACTCCGGTTTTCTCCGAAACTTCCGGAACCTTTCCGTGTCCGAATATAACCATCCAATATATCAATCTTTATGTCTCGACCATTTCGAGACTCCTCGTCATGTCCGTGATCACATCCGGGACTCGAACTCCTTCGGTACATCACAATTCATAAACTCATAATATAACCGCCATTGAAACCTTAAGCGCATGGACCCTACGGTTCGAGAACTATGTAGACATGACCTAGAACCATTCTCGGTCAATAACCAATAGCGGAACCTGGATGCCCATATTGGTTCCTACATATTCTACGAAGATCTTTATCGGTCAAACCGCATAACAACATACGTTGTTCCCTTTGTCATCGGTATGTTACTTACCCGAGATTCGATCGTCGGTATCCAATACCTAGTTTAATCTCGCTATCGGAAAGTCTCTTTACTCGCTCCGTAATACATCATCTCACAACTAACTCATTAGTTGCAATGCTTTCAAGGCTTATGTGATGTGTATTACCAAGAAGGCCCAGAGATACCTCTCCAACAATCGGAGTGACAAATCCTAATCTTGATTCATGCCAACTCAACATATACTTTCGGAGACACTTGTAGAGTACCTTTATAATCACCCGATTCGCTGTGACGCTTGGTAGCACACAAAGTGTTCCTCCGTAAACGGAGTTGCATAATCTCATAGTTGCAGGAACTTTGTATAAGTCATGAAGATAGCATAAGCAACATACTAAACGATCAAGTGCTAAGCTAATGAAATGGGTCATGTCAATCACATCATTCTCCTAATGATGTGATCCCATTAATCAAATGACAACACATGTCTATGGTTAGGAAACATAACCATCTTTGATTAATGAGCTAGTCTAGTAGAGGCATACTAGTGACTATCTGCTTGTCTATGTATTCACACATGTATTATGTTTCCTGTTAATACAATTCTAGCATGAATAATAAACATTTATCATGATATAAGGAAATAAATAATAACTTTATTATTGCCTCTAGGGCATATTTCCTTCAGCCTCCCACTTGCACTAGAGTCAATAATCTAGATTACACAAGAATGATTCTAACACCCATGGAGTCTTGGTGCTGATCATGTTTTGCTCGTGGAAGAGGCTTAGTCAACGGGTCTGCAACATTCAGATCCGTATGTATTTTGCAAATCTCTATGTCTCCCACTTGGACTTTGTCCCAATGGAATTGAAGCGTCTTTTGATATGCTTGGTCCTCTTGTGAAATCTGGATTCCTTTGCCAAGGCAATTGCACCAAGATTGTCACGAAGATCTTCATTGGTCCCGATGCACTAGATATGACACCTAGATCGGAAATGAACTCTTTCATCCAGACTCCTTCATTTGCTGCTTCAAGCAGCTATGTACTCCGCTTCACATGTAGATCCCGCCACGACGCTTTGTTTAGAACTGCACCAACCGACAGCTCCATCGCTTAATAAAAATACGATCCGGTTTGCGATTTAGAATCGTCCGGATCAGTGTCAAAGCTTGCATCGACATAACCATTTACGACTAGCTCTTTGTCACCTCCATATCGAGAAACATATCCTTAGTCCTTTTAGGTATTTCAGGATGTTCTTGACCGCTGTCCATGATCCACTCTGGATTACTTTGGTACCTTCCTGCCAAGCTTACAGCTAAGCATACGTCAGTCTGGTACACAGCATTGCATACATGATAGAGCCTATGGCTGAAGCATAGGAACATTTTCATTTTCTCTCTATCTTCTGCTGTGGTCGGGCATTGAGTCTGACTCAATCTTACACCTTGTACTACAGGTAAAAAACCTTTCTTTGCCTGATCCATTTTGAACTTCTTCAAAACTTTATCAAGGTATGTGATTTGTGAAAGTCCTATTAAGCGTCTTGATCTATCTCTATAGATCTTGATGCCCAAAATGTAAGCAGCTTCACCGAGGTCTTTCATTGAAAAACTTTTATTCAAGTATCCTTTTATGCTATCCAGAAATTCTATATCATTTCCAATCAACAATATGTCGTCCACATATAATATCGAAATGCTACTGAGCTCCCACTCACTTTCTTGTAAATACAAAGCTTCTCCAAAAGTCTGTATAAAACCATATGCTTTGATCACACTATCAAAGCGTTTATTCCAACTCCGAGAGGCTTGCACCAGACCATAAATTGATCGTTGGAGCTTGCACACTTTGTTAGTACCCTTTGGATCAACAAAACCTTCTGGTTGCATCATATACAACTCTTCTTCTAGAAATCCATTCAAGAATGCAGTTTTTACATCCATTTGCCAAATTTCATAATCATAAAATGCGGCAATTGCTAACATGATTCGGACGGACTTAAGCATCGCTACGGGTGAGAAAGTCTCATCGTAGTCAACCCCTTGAACTTGTCGAAAACCTTTTGCAACAAGTCGAGCTTTGTAGACAGCTACATTACCATCGCGTCAGTCTTCTTCTTAAAGATCCATTTATTCTCAATAGCTTGCCGATCATCGGGCAAGTCTACCAAAGTCCATACTTTGTTCTCATACATGGATCCCATCTCAGATTTCATGGCTTCAAGCCATTTTATGAATCTGGGCTCACCATCGCTTCTTCATAGTTCGTAGGTTCACCATGATCTAGTAGCATGACTTCCGAATAGGATTACCGTACCACTCAGTGCGGATTTTATTCTGGTTGATCTACGATTCAAGGACAACTTGATCTGAAGTTTCATGATCTTCATCATTATCTTCCTCACTAACTGGTGTAGGTGTTACGTAAACTGATTTCTGTGATTTAACTACTTTCCAATAAGGGAGCTGGTACTATTACCTCATCAAGTTCCACTTTCCTCCCACTCACTTCTTTCGAGAGAAACTCCTTCTCTAGAAAGGATCCATTTTAGCAACGAATGTCTTGCCTTCGGATCTGTGATAGAAGGTATACCCAATTGTCTCCTTTGGGTATCCTATGAAGACACATTTTCCGATTTGGGTTCAAGCTTATCAGGTTGAAGTTTCTCCACATAAGCATCGCAACCCCAAACTTTCGAAACGACAACTTTGGTTTCTTGCTAAACCATAGTTCATAAGGCGCCGCCTCAACGGATTTTGACGGTGTCCTATTTAACGTGAATGCGGCCGCCTCAAGAGCATAACCCCAAAATGATAGCGGTAAATCTGTAAGAGACATCATAGATCGCACCATATCCAAGAAAGTGCGACACGACGCTCGACACACCATTGCGCTGTGGTGTTCCGGTGGCGGAGTTGCTAAACTATTCCGCATTGTTTCAAATGTAGACCAAACTCAGAACTCAAATATTCGCCTCCACGATCAGATCGTAGAAACTTTATTTTCTTATTACGATGATTTTCAACTTCACTCTGAAATTCTTTGAACTTTTCAAATGTTTCAGACTTATGTTTCATTAAGTAGATATACCCATATCTGCTTAAATCATCTGTGAAGGTGAGAAAATAACGATATCCGCCACGAGCTTCAACATTCATCGGACCACATACATCTGTATGTATGATTTCCAACAAATCTGTTGCTCTCTCCATAGTACCGAGAACGGGTTTTAGTCATCTTGCCCATGAGGCACGGTTCGCAAGTGCCAAGTGATTCATAATCAAGTGACTCCAAAAGTCCATCAGATGGAGTTTCTTCATGCGCTTTATACCGATATGACCTAAACGGCAAGTGCCACAAATAAGTTGCACTATCATTATCAACTCTGCATCTTTTGGTTTCAACATTATGAATATGTGTATCACTACTATCGAGATTCATTAAAATAGACCACTCTTCAAGGGTGCATGACCATAAAAGATATTATTCATATAAATAGAACAACCATTATTCTCTGATTTAAATGAATAACCGCCTCGCATCAAACAAGATCCAGATATAATGTTCATGCTTAACGCTGGCACCAAATAACAATTATTCAGGTCTAAAACTAATCCCGAAGGTAGATGTAGAGGTAGCGTGCGATCGCGATCACATCGACTTTGGAACCATTTCCCACGCGCATCGTCACCTCGCCCTTTGCCGTTGTTCGCAATCCGTAGTCCCTGCTTCGAGTTGCAAATATTAGCAATGTAACCAGTATCAAATACCTGTACTATGCGAGCTCTAGTAAGGTACACATCAATAACATGTATATCACATATACCTTTGTTCACCTTGCCATCCTTCTTATCCGCCAAATACTTGGGGCAGTTCCGCTTCCAAAGGACTAGTCTGCTTGCGGTAGAAGCACTCGGCCAGGTTTAGGTCCAGACTTGGGTTTCTTCTCCCGATCAGCAACTTGTTTGCTGTTCTTCTTGAAGTTCCCTTCTTCTTCCCTTTGCCTTTCTTCTTGAAACTAGTGGTCTTATTGACCATCAACACTTGATGCTCCTTCTTGATTTCTACCTCCGCAGCCTTTAGCATTGCGAAGAGCTCGAGCATAGTCTTTACTAACCCTTGCATATTATAGTTCATCACGAAGCCTTTGTAGCTTGGTGGCGGTGATTGAAGAATTCTGTCAATGACACAATCATCCGGAAGATTAACTCCCAGCTTGATTCAAGTGATTGTAATACCCGCACATTTTGAGTATGTGCTCACCGACGTAACTATTCTCCTCCATCTTGCAGCTATAGAACTTATTGGAGACTTCATATCTCTCAATCCGGGCATTCTGTTGAAATATCAACTTCAACTCCTGGAACATCTCATATGCTCCATGACGCTCAAAACGCCGTTGAAGACCCGGTTCTAAGCCGTAGCATGGCACACTGAACTATAGAGTAGTCATCAGCTTTGCTCGCCAGACGTTCTTAACGCCGTCGGTTGCATCAGCAGAGGGCTCGGCACCTAGCGGTGCATCCAGACGTAACTCTTCCGTGCAGCAATGAGGATAATCCTCAAGTTACGGACCCAGTCCGTAATTGCTACCATCATCTTTCAACTTTGCTTTCTCAAGGAACGCATTAAAATTCAACGGAACAACAGCACGAGCCATCTATCTACAAAGAAACATAGACAAGCAAAATACTATCAGTACTAAGTTCATGATAAATTTAAGTTCAATTAATCATATTACTTAAGAACTCCCACTTAGACGACATCTCTCTAGTCATCTAAGTGATCACGTGATCCAAATCAACTAAACCATAACCGATCATCACGTGAGATGGAGTAGTTTTAATGGTGAACATCTTATGTTGATCATATCTACTATATGATTCACGCCGACCTTTCGGTCTCGTGTTCGAGGCCATATCTGCATATGCTAGGCTCGTCAAGTATAACTTTGAGTATTCTGCGTGTGCAAAACTGGCTTACACCCGCTGTAGATGGACGAGAGCTTATCACACCCGATCATCACGTGGTGTCTCGGCACGACGAACTTTGGCAACGGTGCATACTCGGGGAGAACACTACTTGATAATTTTAGTGAGAGATCATCTTATAATGCTACCGTCAATCAAAGCAAGATAAGATGCATAAAGGATAAACATCACATGCAATCAATATAAGTGATATGATATGGCCATCATCATCTTGTGCTTGTGATCTCCATCTCCAAGCACCGCCATGATCACCATCGCCACCGGTAGCGACACCTTGATCTCCATCGTAGCATCGTTGTCGCCTCGCCAACTATTGCTTCTACGACTATCGCTACCGCTTAGTGATAAAGTAAAGCAATTACATGGCGCTTGCATTTCATACAATAAAGCGACAACCATATGGCTCCTGCCAGCTTGCCGATAACTTGGTTACAAAACATGATCATCTCATACAATAAAATATAGCATCACGCCTTGACCATATCACATCACAACATGCCCTGCAAAAACAAGTTAGACGTCCTCTACTTTGTTGTTGCAAGTTTTACGTGGCTGCTACGGGCTGAGCAAGAACCGTTCTTACCTCGCATCAAAACCACAACGATAGTTTGTCAAGTTGGTGCTGTTTTAACCTTCGCAAGGACCGGTGTAGCCACACTCGGTTCAACTAAAGTGAGAGAGACAGACACCCGCCACCACCTTTAAGCAACTAGTGCTCGTGGCGGTGAAACCAGTCTCGCGTAAGCGTCTGACGCAGTAATGTCGGTCCGGCCGCTTCATCTCACAATACCGCCAACCAAAGTATGACATGCTGGTAAGCAGTATGACTTATATCGCCCACAACTCACTTGTGTTCTACTCGTGCATATGACATCAACGCATAAAACCTGGCTCGATGCCATCATTGGGTAACGAGTAATTTCAAAAATTTCCTACGATCACGCAAGACCATGGAGATGGCATAGCAACGAGAGGGAGAGGTCCGCCCACGCACTCGTGAGACCGAAAGCGAAGCGTTATATCAACGCTGTTGATGTAGTCGACGCCTTCACGATCCGACCGATCCAAGCACCGCATTCGCACCTCCGAGTTCTTAGCACACGCTCAGCTCGATGACGATCCCCGGCCCGATCCAGCAAAGCGTCGGGAGGAGTTCCACAAGACGACGGCGTGGTGACGATCTTGATGTTCTACCGTCGCAGGCTTCGCCTAAGCACCGCTACAATATGACCGAGGTGGAATATGGTGGAGGGGGCACCGACACGGCTAAGGAACGATCACGAAGATCAACTTGTGTGTTCTAGGGTGCCCCCGCCCCGTGATATAAAGGAGCAAGGGGAGGGCGGCCAGCCCTTGGGGCGCACTAAGAGAGGGGAGTCCTCCTCCTAGTAGGAGTAGGACTCCCTTCCTACTCCTACTAGGAAGAGGGAAGGGGAAGGAAAGAGAGGAGAGGAGAGGGAAGGGGCGCGCCCCCCTCCTAGTCCAATCGGACTCCCCATGGGGGGCGCCACCTCCCGGTGCAGCCCTCTCTCCCTCTTGGCCCAATAAGGCCCATAACTTCCCGGGGTTCCGTAACCCCTCCCAACTCCGGTTTTCTCCGAAACTTCCGAACCTTTCCGTGTCCGAATATAACCATCCAATATATCAATCTTTATGTCTCGACCATTTCGAGACTCCTCGTCATGTCCGTGATCACATCCGGACTCAACTCCTTCGTACATCAAAATTCATAAACTCATAATATAACCGCTATTGAAACCTTAAGCGTGCGGACCCTACGGTTCGAGAACTATGTAGACATGACCTAGAACCATTCTCGGTCAATAACCAATAGCGGAACCTGGATGCCCATATTGGTTCCTACATATTCTACGAAGATCTTTATCGGTCAAACCGCATAACAACATACGTTGTTCCTTTGTCATCGGTATGTTACTTACCCGAGATTCGATCGTCGGTATCCAATACCTAGTTTAATCTCGTTACCGGAAAGTCTCTTTACTCGTTCCGTAATACATCATCTCGCAACTAACTCATTAGTTGCAATGCTTGCAAGGCTTATGTGATGTGTATTACCAAGAAGGCCCAGAGATACCTCTCCGACAATCGGAGTGAGAAATCCTAATCTTGATTCATGCCAACTCAACATATACTTTCGGAGACACTTGTAGAGTACCTTTATAATCACCCAGTTACGTTGTGACGTTTGGTAGCACGCAAAGTGTTCCTCTGGTAAACGGGAGTTGCATAATCTCATAGTTGCAAGAACTTTGTATAAGTCATGAAGATAGCATAAGCAACATACTAAACGATCAAGTGCTAAGCTAATGAAATGGGTCATGTCAATCACATCATTCTCCTAATGATGTGATCCCATTAATCAAACAACAACACATGTCTATGGTTAGGAAACATAACCATCTTTGATTAATGAGCTAGTCTAGTAGAGGCATACTAGTGACTATCTGTTTGTCTATGTATTCACACATGTATTATGTTTCCGGTTAATACAATTCTAGCATGAATAATAAACATTTATCATGATATAAGGAAATAAATAATAACTTTATTATTGCCTCTAGGGCATATTTCCTTCAGAGGTGTACGTATGAGCTTGTAAAACCTAATGCAGATCTAAGGACGAGGAACAGAAGAAGCTTACTGCTGCAGATTACGGCGGAGGGGGGCGATGAGCCTCTGATCTAACTCAGGTTTATGCAGCGGCCTTGGTTGGTGCAGTTCTCGAAGGTCGCGGACGGCGGCGGAGCTTTAGAGTTGAGGGCGTCGCGAGGAAGAAGAAGATGCAGAAGAGAAAGAGAAAAAGGAGCCCTCGGGCTTTATTTATAAGGGAAAGAGTAATGGCGGCGCGAGAATCAAGGCGTCCGGGCGGCCGAGTGGGCGCGCTGTCGCCGATTTTCGAGATAATCATTAATGAGAAGGAATCTTTTAATCCTTTTATGCAGAGATGATGTCATGACGGACTGTTGCGGTGTTCAAGATGACGCCACGGCGGTTTACAAAAATTCACAGGAGAAGTCAATATGGCGGTTTACAAAAATACAAGAGGATGTTTACAAGATATTTTAGTGTTGAAGATTGACATGAATAAATTCAAATCAATCCGGGCCTAATGTTTAGGATATAGCTACTAAGTATAAACCGTCCAGAGGGTCCGTTCACCTTAGACTGGCTTTGAAGCCCATGAAGGTCTTGAAGATGGCGTTCAACTAGTAAAGCTTGAAGCCCACGCCCAAAGGCGGATTAGGGCCCGTAGTGGTAAATCGCCATGATTATGTAAACTTGTAATATAAGTTAGAAAGGAGAGAGACCGAGCTGGACACTTTGTATAGGTCGGCTCAGGACTCTGTAGACCGGCCGGGCGTCAACCTGTGTATATAAAGGGACGACCCGGCGGCGGTTCAAGGTAGTCAACAACAACTCGAGGCCTAGGCGAAGCTTATTTGCTCCCTAGTCATCGAAACCACATCAATCCCATCACAACTAGACATAGGCTTTTATCTTCATCGGAGGGGCCGAACTAGTATAAACTCTTGTGTCTTTGCGTCCGCTTTAACCCCTTTAAGTTAACCCGTAGCGATGGATCCACGACTAAGTCCTTTCATGAGGACATCTGCCGTGACAAAACCACGACACACTCCCTCAATCCCCGCTCGATCCGGCCTCCCCTGCACCGACCCTCCTCCCCCGACGGCCGCCTCCGGCCTCAAGGCCGGCCATCCTTCCCTTGGCCGCCCAGCCCGGCCCTCCTCCAGCCAGCGGGCGCTCCTCCTCCAAATGAGAGGTACTCCTCCCTCCTTCCTCCTCCTACCTCCCTCCCTATTTATAGTTACTAGAGAGTAGATATTTTGAACCCAATGTAGGTTCTTATAATAATGTATGTTATGATCAAACCCTAGCTAGGACTGATTAGGTAGTATGAACCCTAGGTCTTTAAATTAGGACAGAAATTTAGCTAGATTTTTAAACTAGGACAGAAATTGATGTAGGTTAATAGAATTTGTGTGTTTTAGGTGTATTTAACAGAATTCTATGTGTTTTAGTTGTTTTAGGTGTAGTTAACAAATTCTAGGTATTTATTTAGTTAAAGCAATTGTTGTTATTTTTTTAGTTAAAGCAATTTTTCCTGTTATATGCAAATTTGAAGTGGACATGTCATATTTTGTACATGTCACATTTTGGACATGTCATATTTTTCCGAGTGGCCTATGTTTTGCCAGAATGTTGATTCGTTTATGTTATGGCTAATTTCAGGCGCTCAATATGTCCTGCTTTTAGCAAAGGTCATGCCGAATTTTGCGAAGTGTTTATTAATTTTGTTTTCATAATTAAGCATTTGTTCTCGACGTCGACGATGCCTGGCCCGCATTCTCGTCGTCGACTCGGCGAAGGAGGCTTGCTTGATTATAGGGGCCAAGTCCGGGGTTGGGCTCCGCCTGGCTGGTACTGGGAGGTGTTACCTTCTGGGGCGCGCAGCTTGGTGAGGAGGCAGCCCGTCGTCGACCCGGACCTTCTTTGGTGGCGCTTGCGTGGGCCAGTGACGGTGGGGAGGCCTTCGTCCACCGCGGAGGTGGTATCTCACCATGTCAGCGAGGAGGATGAGCACGTCCGTGGCTACATGGTTGCGTTGGAGGGCAGGTTTGACAGTACCTGGATGGTTCTTCAGGGATCTCAATTGAGCAATGATCCTGTGATTGTTCCTTATCTTTGGGTGTCCACCGCCCGCGCCGATACCCGTCGTTCGCTAGGGTTCTAGCTGTATTAGTGATGTTATATGTATGATACTATTCGAGATGTATTAGTGATAATATTCGACGATGTACGGACGCAAGAGATGATTTAGTTTTTTATTGAATGCATGATAATTTTAATACTAATTCATTTTATGATTTAGTTTTGCTTATTGAATGCACGTCTGTTTTAACTATATGAACATAGGAAATGTCTGACGACGATAGCAAAAGGGAATTCGGTATGTGCGAATACTGCAAAGAAGAGCGCGGCCTGTGCGACAGACCTCACCTAATTGGTGGTAGGCGCTTCAGCATCAAGCTAGATGAGAACTTCGATGTGCATACAGTAAGTCACAACGAGAAGTCTTTTTTCGTAATTAAGCATGACTTCTGATTCTTTTGCTTCAACTTATAATTTATTTTTTTACTATTGTACTAGCGTATCCCCTGCCGTGCAAGAATATATGTCTTGGATAAGATTGGTTTCAGTACTATGGAAACTATGGAGGTAAAAAGAGTTAACTTGAGGACCGAGCATGGTTATAGTTTTCTCGCAAAATTATACAATACAGACACCTACACCCGTTTTGAATGCAAACAATGGAAAGCACTATGCAAGGCTTATGCATTTGAGCCTGACATGCTTATCACCTTTGATATTCGTCCGGAAGATGATATTGAATATAATATCGATATCTAGGTCGATGTGCAGACGCCTCCAGTTCTAACATTATGTAAGTTTCCCAACCATATTTATGTCTTGAATATTGTTTATTCAAAAATAGTTGACAACTAATTTCTATTGACAGCATATTTCCATTCAAGCAAACATGTCCGGCGCTTGGTAGACATGACCTACTACTGTCCCGGAGCTGAAATAAACTACGAGGAGACAATTCATTATGTTTCATGGCTTGAGGATCTTCATACTGTCAAGACAAATTGTTTTTCTGGACTTAGAAATCTTAGTACTCAAAACGTGCGACCAATAGTGTTCGTACTGAACTACGGTCACATCTATTTAGGAAAGATGGTAAGGTTTTTACTATTTGTCCTCAGTGCATCTTTTGCATACATTATTTTTAAAGCTAAACTTCATTGCTAAGTATGTTACTACGATGTTCTTCAACAGGGACTCCCGATGATAGTTGTGCCTCAATGAATCGAAGCTAAAGGTCGCATGTCCATGGTTAGCATACGGCCAAGACTTCCTACATTGCACATGAGTGCATTCAGGATTTGTAGAAGTGAGCAAGTCTTAATAGACAAAGACTGGAACAAAATTGTGAAGGGTCGTAGAGAAGTACTAGGGGGCAGCAATCAGAAGCGTAGCCCACAATTAGGAGACAGGTTCATCTGTATGCTTCAATATGATGAATCAGGAGCGCTCCACATGTTCTATCCTATTTTACCTGAGAAAGAGCAGTAGGAGTGATCAGCTAGCTAGAATGAATTTCAAGATGATGATGATGTGCTACACTATGTAGCTATGATGATTGGACAATGTTGGTGGTAATGACTAGCTATGATGATTATTAGCTAGTCTTGGTGGTAATTTTCAATTACTTGCAACTCCTATGCTGAATTAGAGGCTATGTTGGTGCTACTACTAATCATTGTTGGTCAAGCAAATGCATCTGAATTTCCATCCATGAATACTACATTTTAATTTTATTTTTTTAATTTCTAATTAGTTAGTTATAGCGTGGGGTGGAGAAAGCAACGCTACTAGTACATATGATAGTAGTAGTGTGTGTGGAGAAAGCAGCGCTACTAGTACTTAGTATATCTGCAGCGTGGGGTAGAAAACGCGCTACTACTAATATTTAGCTGTAGCGCCAAAGCAGTAGTGCGGGCACCCATGCTACTGGTATGCAAAAAACACACACTACTGGTAAGTTTTTTCTTAGTAGTGTCAGAAGAAGCATGGGTGTTCAAGTTATGTTCTGTACTAAATGGTATCATTGCCCACGAAATATTTAAAGAGCAAGAATGCATAAACAACCAACCATACCGCACATGCACAACTCATAAACAACAAACGTAAGCTAACCAAATACTGGAATTGGATGAAAGGAACTATTAAAGAAGGATACAATTACTACATAAAATGGTGTTTCCAAACCCCATATTCCATATAGCAATCAAAACTGATGCAAAAATATAAAACTAGCAAATATATTACGACTTAGTCTTGCTATGTTTTGAAATCAATATGTAGGTCATTTTACTACAATCTACAAGGTCTTATTTATTTCCTTATATGCCCTAGAGGCAATAATAAAGTTATCACTATTAGAAAAAGGGCTATAGATGGGATTGACACTAATGGCGCACCAGAAAGTTGGTGCGCCATTAGTATATACTAATGGCGCACCACATGCTAATGCGCCATTAGAGTTGAAACTACTAATGGCGCACCATGCAAAGGGTGCGCCATTAGTATCAAATTTTTTGAACTAGTGCGCTGTTCAAACATACTAATGGCGATCCCTGCTAAGTGCGCCATTAGTAGTTGTAACTACTAATGGCACACCAGCAATGGTGCGCCATTAGTATAGAAATTTTTTTTTGAACTAGTGCGCTGTTCAAACATACTAATGGCGATCCCGCCAAGTGCGCCATTAGTAGTTGTAACTACTAATGGCGCACTGCGCAAGGGTGCGCCATTAGTATTTTTTTTTTTTTTGTAAATCTACTAATGGCGCACCGCCAGAGGTGCGCCATTAGTTACTGGATTACTAATGGCGATTTAGTGCTAGTGCGCCATTAGTAAGTGGGCAGCAACAAGATATTTTGGACAGCCTCTCCTACCCACATCGACTTTCTCCCCACTTCATTCTCTCCACCTCCTCCTTGTCTCGGTGCCTCCTCTTTTCACCTCATTTCCACCATAGATTCATTCAAATTAAGTGGTTAAATTACCTTGTTTTAATAGGTAAGTAAGGGGAAGCTATATTTATGTTGTTCTCCTACAACAATGTGCACATGCACTTTTACGGCCTAACTAGATCTATGTATGTTCGTGGTGTTGCATATGTTTGTGGTGTTGCATATGTGTTTGTGTTTGGAGGTGTACCGTATTTGAAATGCGATAGTTGCCAGTATTTTGCCGAATGTTGATTCATTTCCGCTTCAAGCGAGAATTTTGGCATTAAGCATTCTTTTGGTCCTATTTTTAGGGAAAGTCATGCCAAATTTTTGTTTGGTTCTAAAATATCGCTTTTGCTCTACCTGCAGGCGACCATGGTCCGCACGATGACCGAAGGCATCGTGAATAGGTTTTTGAGGTCCGCGAAGGCCGAGATGCTTCAAAAGAACGAGACGGAGATAAGATGTCCGTGTCGAAGATGCAAGTGAAGAGCCTTATTGCGGACCCGGATTCCGGCAGGTGCGGGACCACCTGCTCTTGCGTGGTTTCATGGATGGCTATCGGTGGCAAGGTGATGAAGATGACTACGAAGTCGCCCATGGGGGCGGGCAAGAAATGAGGAAGGGCAGCAAGACAACCACCGCGGCTCGGGCGGGCGAGAAGACGAAGAATCCCGTGAGATGATCACGACGGTGATGTTGCATACACAGTCATCATGTAGAAGATGCAGGACATGATGATGAGGAAGATGCCGGAGCAGGCGACGGGCATGATCATGAAGATGATGATGCCGGCGGAGCGCGATTTACGCTGGACCATCGATGGGCTGGGTGCAGGACCTCATATTCAAGAGCTGCTTCTCAAGCGGACGGATAACGCCAGAGCTGCCGCCGAGAGAAAGCCAAGATGGATCAACTTGAGTTAGACGCGTTACTCCATTGTATGAAGGATGCAGGCCCGAGGATACCCGCCGAAAGTAACGCCATGGCTCGAGATGAAGGTAAAACACAAAATGACCGACGATGCTTCGACGAGAACATGTCATTCGCACGAACGCCTTCCCAAGGGGAACAAGTGCCCGACTAGTTTGGAGGAGGCGAAGAAAATCGTGTCCTCTCGATTTACCGCGACGTGAAATACCATGTGTGCATGAACAATTGCATCATTTATCGGGACGAGCACGCGGAGTCTACCATATGTCCGTGTGCGGCGCCACTTGATACAAGAAGAGGAAGAAAGCTCCTCGAAAAGTGGTGTGGTACTTTCCGATCACTCGCGTCTGCAGCGCTATTTCATGGACCCTAAGGTAGCAAAGCTCATGCGCTGGCACGCGGATAGGGAGGAGAAGAAGCGAGAAGATGACGCAAATGATCCGAATATAGATAAAAAAGACAAGATGCTGAGTCACCCTAAGGATGCGAGCCAGTGGCAAGCGTTGAACTTCGAAGACTCGGAATTTGGGAACGATCCAAGGAACATCGTGCTGGGCGCGAGCACCGATGGAGTCAATCCGCTTGGCAGCCGAGAAGCACACATAGCACCTGGCCTGTGTTTGTGTGGATGTACAACCTTCCCCCTGGTTGTGCATGAAGAGGAAGTACATTCACATGAGTATGCTAATTGAAGGGCCAAACAACCAGGGAATGACATCAATCAGTCTCCGGGGCTGCTGAAAGAGGAGCTTGACACGCTGTGGAAAACGCCACCAATACGTGGGACGCCGCAGAGAAAGAATATTTCCCTATGAGAGCCGCACTGCTCACGACGGTGCACGACTATCTCGGTTACGGATATCTCGCGGGGTAGGTAGTCCATGGATTTTCTAGATGCGTAAGGTGCATGGATGACACAACGACGCCAGCTAGATAGAGATCCCGGTCTTCAAAACCGTGTTCATGGGACATCAAGGTGGCTTCGCGACGATGACCCGTGGAGGAAACGCAAGGATCTGTTCGATGGTGAAACCGAACTCAAAACGCCTGTACGAGGAGTGGCGAGGAAATAGACAAGCTGTTGAAAATTGGAAAGACTGCCCACCGCCGAAAGAAGCAAAAGGCGCCAGAGCCGGGAAAGAAGCGAAAGGCGCCAGAGCCGCTGCTGAAGGTATCGAAAACGAGGTCTGTTTTCTGGGACTTGCCGTACTGGAAGATCCACCGTGTGCCTCACAACCTTGATGTCATGCATATAATGAAGAACGTGTGCGAGAGTCTGCTTGGTACCCTGCTCAACATGCCAGAGAGGACCAAAGATGGGCCGAAAGCAAGGGCAGACTTGAAATCAATGGGCATCAGGCAGGAGCTTCACGCTAATGATGATGATGATGATGATGATGATGATGATGAGGCCAAGCAGGACACAGAAAGTCGTCGCAAAGGCAAAAGGCCAAGAAGACCGGAAATGACTACCTCCCGCGTGCTTCACTCTAAGTCGAGGAGATCGAGCAGTTTTTCACCTGCCTCCTAGGAGTAAAACTTCCTTACGGTTACGCTGGGAAGATAAGCAGATACCTAGACCCAGCAAGCGAAGTTCAGCGGGATGAAGTCTCACGACCGTCACGCGGCCGATGACGCAGATACTTCCAGCCAGCAACCGTGGGATCATGGACACGCACGTCCGTGAAACGCTATTTGGCCTATGCAACTTCTTCGACGCCATCTCTCGAAGTCGATTGGCGGAGGCAACTCGAAGGCTACAGGAAGAGATCGTGGTGATACTATGCGAGCTTGAGATGTACTTCCGCCCGCATTCTTCGACGCTATGGTGCATCCGCTGGTCCATATAGTGGAGGATATCATCCAACTCGGGCCGACGCTCCTACACAGCATGATGCCGTTCGAAAGGATGAATGGTGTCATCAAAGGATATGTTCGCAACATGTCCCGTCCAGAAGGAAGCATAGCCAGGGCTTTCGAATCAATAGTGCATCTCCTATCGCACGAATTATCTAGGCATCGAGAACCCGCTGGTCTGCCCGTCAACAGCACCTCGGCAGGCTCGCTGGATGGGGTTACCGTGAGGGTCGCCATAAATGCATGTCGACTTCGATGGTCGACTCGCCGACTTTGAAAGAGCAAACCTAGTCGCGCTACAACACATAGACGTGGTCGATCCTTGGGTGGTACAGCACAAAACCTTTATTAAGAAGACGACAATGACCGAGGCCAACATAGGACGGACGGAGATATACTCAAAGAGCACAACTCATGTTTCACGCGTTGGTTCAAGCAGAAGCTTCGTCGCACCCTTTACATGAGGATTCTTCCGCGAAGAACAACTCATATTCTCCTTGTCACAGGCGCCGAGCACAACCTCGATGACCTATGAGGCATACGATATCAACGGCTACACATTCTACACTGAGGCCAAGGACATGAAGAGCGATGGTTATTAGAACTCCGGGGTAACGATGGAATCCTACACCGTAACGACAAGGACAGATACTACGGAAGGATCGAGGAGATCTGGGAGCTGAGCTACTGTTGGAGAGAAGGTCCCATGTTCCGTGTCGATGGGCCAAGAACGCTATAAAAGAAGACCGTATTTCACCACCATGGTTATACCCGGCCAAATCCAAGATCATGGGCGCAAGCGCCACCGCAAAAATGAGCCATGGGTACTGGCTTCCCAAGTGGACCAATGCTTTTTCATTACCGACCCGCCAAAGCCCAACGTGTTGTCATGAGGAGAGGCAAAAGGAAGATCATCGGAATGGATGGAGTAGCCAATGAGCAAGACTTCGACAAGTACGGCGACCCGAGGATCGAACATGACGACCATGATGAAGTAGCAGCATACACCACAAGAAGAAGCAGGACCACCCTACCTAAAGGACGTCCGTTCCATAGAAGAACTCCATCTGCGAAAAAGAAGGGCAAGAAGATTATGAAGAGATAGCTAGCTAAGATCGATTGTATTTAAATCATAGACTTCATTTCTCGAGCACTTTTTGATATCATGAATATTTTTAAATTTCATGGGCACGTTTTGAATTCATGAATATTTTTCAAATTTGATGATATTTTTCATATTCAATATGAAAAATATTGAATATTCATGAGGACACTCGATCTCGATCCCCTCCTCTCGATAGCTATCCCCGCCAGATCCCCTCGCCGAGCACCCCCGCCCACACCGCCGCCGACCCCGCACCTCCCGCCCACCACCACCGACGAACCACCGCACCTCCCGCTCCACCGCCGACGACGACCCACCGCACCTCCCGCCTCCACCGCCGACACCTCCCGACCTCCCCGCCCGCTCCACCGCCCACCGACACCCGCACCTCCCCACTTTTTGAAGATATTTTAAATAACAAATTTGATGATATTTTCAAATAAGAAATTTGATGATATCTTCAAATAACAAATTTGATGATATTTTCAATTAAAAATAAAAAACAAATTTGATGATATTTTTTAAAAAAATTGATGATATTTGACGATATCTTCTGTTCTAGTCCTCATGAAAATAACAAATTTGATAAAAACAAATTATTAGATGCATTAAGAAATAATGAAAAAAAAGTTACTAATGGCGCACTGAGGAGGGTGCGCCATTGCTATCGAAAAAAAATTACTAATGGCGCACCACAGGGTGGTGCGCCATTGCTATAGCTGGATACCCCTTCGCCTGATCCCCCTTCCCTCTCCCTTGCCAGATCCCCTTCCTCCCCGCCACACCCGCCCGACGACCCCTGCCCGCCCAACGACCCCGCGCCCGCTCCACACCCGCCTGCCCCCGCGCCCGCCCGACGACCCGCGACCGCTCCCACACCCCTCCTCGCCTCCCCACTTCCTCCTCGCTGCTTCACCCGACTAGGTCGCCCCGCCGACACCACATCGCCCCCACGACCACCGCCGTCCCCACACACCACCAGGGAGTCCAGAGCTCTGCAGGTGTTCTTCTCGCCATCTACGGCCAGCCGCTCGAGCTCGACGACTCGCATCATGCGGATCGAGGTCTTCTTCCACCTCCGCCACCGCGGCCTCACCGCCGATCCACGCCACCTTGTCAACCCCGACCCCGCACGAGCTCGCCATCGCCTTCCTCTCGGTGAGTTGCACCGTTCCTCCCCCCTTGGCCGTGCTCCCTCGGCCCCGGGTTGCCGCCCACCGTGGTCGTGCTCCCCTCGGCCCTGGTCGCCCTGCCCCGCCAGCGCGCCACCGCACCATGACTGCGTGCCTCCACTACGCTGGGCCGCGCCTGCCCCGCCAGCACGCCACATTACTGCGACCGCGCCTCCACTACGCTGGGCCATGCCCAGCCATGCTTTAGGGACCGTTACCTCTGTTAGGAGAATCCTCTGACATGCCATGTTCTCTTCATTATTGATGCATAGCAGTGAACAGTGAATCCCAATCCGTTTACTAGATTGATTCAGGTGTATCAAACCGAAATTTACTTTCTACAGATGGTGAGATGATAGTTTTCTCTTGAAGTTAACAGCGAATCTCAATTCATTTACTTGGATTTGATTCGTATATGTATCACTTAACAACAAGAATCACTGATTTTGCTAAAATTGAAATTAACTTGGTTCGAATGGTGAGATGATAGCTTTCTCTTCAAGTTAACTCAGCAAATGAAATAAGAATATTACGTGGTTTAACTCAGTGGCATAGAAATGGGAAGAACACAAGCTGGGGCTGTTTGTTGTCATGAAATAATCTGATAGATTTATTTCAGAATTGCTAGTGAAATGTCTTAGGTTTTACTCCAAGGTAATTAGCTCCACTACATTGTCGTTTTCTGTTATTTTTGTGAAACATCAGGGCATGAATGTTAGTGAATTATGAGAATGATTAAGGGTTCAGCAATCAGATTATAATTATAACTGTAGTTACTCACTTGGAGTAAAAAGTTAGAAAAGAATAAAGTGTAAAAATACAGAAAAGTTACTAATATGTGTGTATGTATGTGTGTATGTATGTATGTATTGAGTGAGACAAATTTTTTGAAATGGATTTTTTGTTTTTCATTTATATCGAACATATTTCAGTGCAAAATATGTGAAGCTGGTTATTTAAACAATGTGAAACTAGTTATTTAAAAAGAATGTGAAGCTGATTATTCCAGTCTTAAAAATAAGTGAAATCTATCTTTGAAACAAGTGAAATCTTTATTTCAATTTAGTGATTGTAATGTGTTTTTCTGAAACTAGTGAAATCTATCTTTTGCAATTAGTGTAATCAGTTTTTGAAACAAATGGAATATTGTATTTTAATTGAGTGAGTGTAATGTGTTTTCTGAAATTAGTGAAATGTGAGTAATAAGATACTTGAAAAAACTGAAATATGTCCATTGTTCTGTGAACTGTCTATTTCAATGTTTGAAACTGATTTTTGTAATGAGTGAAATACATTTCAAGATATTTCATAAATAATGAAGTGAAATTGGTATCGTAGATTTCTTTTGAAAAGAGTGAATTGGTTTTCCAAATCAGTGAAATGTGTTTTTAAACTAGTGAAATACTGATTTTGGAATGAGTGTGAATATATTATTTGAAATGACTCAAACCTATCTTTTGTGAATGGGTGCAATTTCTTTTCCGAAACTAGTGAAATGAGTTAAATCTATCTTTTGGAAAGAGTGAAATCTCTTTTCTGAAACGAGTGATACATAGTATTGCAATTGAGTGAGTGTAATGTGTTCTCTTAATTTAGTGATACATAATTGTGTAACTGAGACTAATATGTATGTATGTATATGGAGTGAGTTATGTATTTCTTGGATTTCTTTGCACGAGTTAACTTACTAAACAAATGCTTATGGCATCAAGTATTAGCTAGAGTTCTTTGCTTAAGATGTTGTCCATACAAGAATCTAGGCCATTTGGTTCAGTTTCTACCAGCAAGAACACATCAAGTGGGTAAATAGATGCTGCTGCTGGACTATATATTCTGGACTATATGTTCATTGGTACTATATGTTCAGAATGAGTTAACTTGTTGTCATTTATCGAAATTCATAATGTGCTGGACTATATGTTCATTGGTACTACTTGTGATGCTGCTGATGTACTACTTGGGAATTTTGTCAACTTGTGATGTCTGTTGTACAATCGAGAAGTCGTTGAGTTTGCGGAATGTCGATTAACTTCCGCTCCGCAAATTGGTACTCCATATGTCATATTTTCAGCAAAGGTCATGCTTAAATTTTCCGTGAATTTTAGCATGACTTTGCTAAAATAGGACATATGGGGTACTTATGACTAATGCATGGGCCAGGTATCTTAGTACTTAATTAAGTAGGATCAACTGCCCGCCATTCTTGTTGCATTAAACCATAGGTGGCAATAGAGCCAAGTGATTAGGCCCAACTTAGAATTCTCCTTCCTTTTCTTGATAGGGTATATTATTAGAAGATACCCATATATATCACCAACCTAGGGTGCCTCGGCATCGATAAACCCAAATGATAAAATTTACTTAGTATTTAGGGTGCCTCATTACGACAAACCCTAAATTATAAAACCTTGGCTTTTAGGGTGCCTCGTGTCGATAAAAACCGAAATGATGAAAGCTTAGGCTTTTAGGGTGCCTCGGCGTCGAAAAACCCTCAATGATAAAAGCTTAGATTTTAGGATGCCTCGTGTCGACAAACCCTAAATGATGAGACCATGATCTTGTTCCTTGACAAGAACTAACTTTTGACCAAACTTTGTTTCTATTTAGAGAGAAACATGGCCCACAACGATGAGGCCGGGGGTTCGGGCGGCAAGGCATTCTGGGAGCTGTCCCAGGAGATGGAGGAACAACCTCACTTGTATGAGGACGCCGCCTTCCCCACCGATCCTGAGACCACTGATAATACCGCCGAGGATGACCCCACTGATGCCACCAGTGATGGTGCCGCCGAGGATGCCACCACTGATGATGGCGGCGCACGCACAGATGGCAGCCAACAGAAGAGACAACGGAAGGACCGGCGCTCGACCGTGTTCGCACCCTCAAGGAGGAAGTTATCAAGTGGACTCCGACGGAATCCAACGGCGCTGAACGAATAGTCAAGGGTACTCGCTTCAGCTCGGGTGCATTCTCCGAGCACCGCCTTGATCAACACCGAGAACCCGAGGCATCCCGACCGAGGGAATTTGCGCAACCTCCTCTTCACGGCTGCACGAACGATACAAGTTCCCCGCTGCTTTTGAAAACACAAGCCTCAAAGGGAATAAAGTGAACAATGCTGCCCTCACGAAGATGAGCAAGGCCCTGTCTACTTGGAAAAGCAATGTGAAGAGAATGATCGAGAAAGGTGAGAGTTATGAGAAGATCAAGGAGAAAATCCTTCGATCACCAAGATGACTACAACGACTTCAAGATCAATTGCTCGAGCACCGCAAACTCCCAATCAAGTGAGTGGGGAAACAAATGCGGAGCTGAACATAGGGGAACACACACTCGGTCCCGGCGGTTACAGAGTGGCGGAGCCTATATGGGATAAGGAGGAGGCGGACTGCCGAGCAAGGCCTACCGCCTCTTTGATAAATACGGTGACAAGCAGACCAGGAACTTTGTCGTGGCCGGTACAAGAAGGACCCAAAACAAAGGAGCTTACCACGGATCCAAGACCAGGGCGCTTGAGGTTGTTCTCGTAAGGAATACCACCCCGGGTAATTAGCTCCATATGGTTGCATTCTAATTAATGAAGCCAAATTTCTAAATGGTTCACATTCCTTCCGCAGCGATCGAAAGCGAGGCTGGGTCGACTAAGAGCATCCCTTGGGACACCACTCTAAATAGGAGGTTGAATGTAATGAAGAACAAGGATAAGCTCAGTAAGCCGACGTCAGCTGGTCGTGTGGCCGGCAAAGGCTTGTCGACAAAATGGGGGTCATACTATACCGCTGGTGTGCGGAAGGAGAAAAAGACCAGCTCGGAAAGCCAGGCGCGAGAGGTTCAAGAACTCAAGGCACAGGTGGCGCGGATTCCGGAGATTGTCCAAGAGCAAGTGGAACAACGACTCGGAGCGACGATCACCGCCATTGTGCCTACCTTGATCCAGGGGTTGAGTGCGTGGATTGCGGGCGGCCAACAGGGGCCGCCCCCGATTCCTAGCTTCACGGCCAGCAACTCGCAGAATGCGATGGCGGGGCCATTGGTGTCTCCGGCGGAGGCGGCATTGGTGTCTCCGACGCCGGCACGGGAGCTTAATGCACCCGGGTGTACGCCGGCCGCCACCTCTGCAGCAAGCGGCCCCTCCGTCAACTGCATGCCCGCCGTTGGCGGTGCCTCGACATTAGCCGAGCTCGACGCCATCATCGCGGTAACTAATTAAGCCTCTCTCGGTCGAGGTCTTCATCTCCTTGCCTTTGACTGGGCATCCCTGACGCCCTACATGTTTTCGCAGGGCGCCGCCGACGCCCGTGCACTCTCCTCGCACTTCGTGAACAACGAGTTGGTCGATGTCGCCAAGGAAAAATCGCTCAACCGGCAACCCTTGTTCCACGGTACCCAGATGCCACCCAACTTGTTTAGGGTTCAACTGGTTCGGTGCTGCCAGGCTGCGACGAGTTGTTACCTCCGATTCAACCCGTCGGGGCCGACGATGATGACGTGATGACCCTCGGCGCTGCTGAGCTGGCCCTGCTTTGGCGAAGAGCCAGATTCGCTTGGGGCGGGGACACCACCCCAAAGACAACACCACCAGGTCGTGTTGCCGCCAAGTCGGCCCCATGGCAAGACCGCCGAACGGTGCGGACATCCCTATGCCATCGATCCAAACATGCATATGGCACAGGATCGTAACGACGACGACGACGATACATTTGCCAACGCCGATCAAGACTTTGCCGATCATGGGTACGGTGGCGACTTCATGGGGCCTCCTTCTCAAGAACCCAACCCAACAAAAGACGTCGCGATCTAGCTGGTACCGCGGAGAAGCCAAGTAGCAATAGGCGTCGCTGCTCAGCTCTCGAGAGACGCCCAGCTGCCGACTTCACCGAGCCTCGATAGGCGAGGTGCGAAATATTATCAGCCCCAACACACTCAAGAAGGCGGTCTGTGAGCAGAACTCGGTCCCATTACAGGAGAAGAAGAAGGCACGCAAAAGAAAGACTAACAAGGGTGCGGGCCAGCAGGCACCGAGTACGATCCGTGCTCAGGACGGGCCACCTTCACCTGAGGATATCTCGAGGAGGGTGCATGTGGCGAGTAGGGCGATGCTACCGACAAATATGCTCAATGCTGCAACCGGTGCTATGCAGAGTCTGCATGACAGTGTTCTTTCTTTGGAGAAGCGGCGTCTCAGAGAGAAGGATGTGGCATACCCGGTTTTCGTGGCCAAGGTGCCAGAGGGCAAGGGCTTTGTGGATAACTCCATCGGGCGTACGATCGTCCTGCAGTTTGATGACATCCACGCTATGTTGAACCTTCATCCGCTGCACTACACCTTCGTTTGGCTATTTTCGCTGAGTATGGAGATGCGGATCATTCGCGACAAGACCCCGGACATCGTGATAGTCGACCCCTTCTACATGCGTGCCAAGATCTTGGGCAGCGCTGGGACCGCAAGTCGCGAAGTTCTTACCTCGAAGGCGCCATTCGCAAACCAAGATAAGGATAACTTCCTCGTGCCTTACTTTCCCGAGTAAGTCCTCCCTCAACCGCCCGTAACATATGAATTCTTAGATTTCGATCGCTTTTCTTTTAACATTCCGTGTTTTCTGCAGGACACACATTGCACGCCATCCTCCTAAGCCCCAAATATTCCATGGCCACGATTTCGACCTGGACCGTCAATCGAACGTAGACTACACAAATGTCAAGAAGGTTCTTGATGATGTTCTCCCGGCCACGCCTAACTGGAGGCACCTTCACCAGGCCTATTCGTAAACGGCAAGCACGTGTTCTCCCACAATACGACATTCTCGCTGCGTCAAGCAGCCGCTGGGCGATCGAAGGGTGCCTACTACGCCATCCATCACATGGGGGCAATCGTGCGACCATCATCAACTTCGCTACCAAGTAAACCCAAGATTGGGCGCGAAGCGTGTCGGCAATCCAGACGCGGACATCGACAAGAATTCTTTCGCATCCAATCGGAGTTTGCGGAAATCATCCATCAAGATGTCCTTCGTACCTCGGGCAGTTCTACCTCGAAATCAACCGTCCAACAGTGACATCGACACAATGCTACAAATGCAGGATGACAACGCCTGCTCTTTCATGACTCCCACGATAGACGGCGGCTTCATCCACGCCCGTCCCTTGAGTCGAGTTGTCTCGTTCTGAAACATCGATTGGCTCATGTTGTAATTAAACTTTAATGAACTTGTAGTATGTCTCTTTGGTTTCGAGAGTCGCTCAACTTAGATGTAATCGATGCTATTAATGTCTTGCTTTTCTCTGCCGATCGCTCTGTTGCATACTTATATATTCCTTATGTATTGTCGTGAATTGGTACTAACGTTTACGCTTGGCTAGTGCATAGCGATGCCGACGTATGTCGTGTACAAGGGTAAGGTTCCCGGAGTCTCGATGACGGGAGGAGTGTCGGAGACAGGTTCACCGATTCAGCGGTAACAGTTACAAAGGGTACACCACTAGGGCCGAGGCCGAATCTAGATACGCCCGCTATCTAGCGGGAGAGGGAGGAGCGTTGAGGAACCGGATGAAGACGAAGTTTCATCGTGATGATGCTCATCGTGATGACCGCAGCTCTCTTCTAGGTCATGGTAGTTTAGATGATCGATATCGACTTGTAATGTGAAGACAAATTCGCTACTCGCGGTCTCGAGACTTGTAATATAATGTTCTATCTTTGTTCGGTCTTTTCAATTCGGAGACTAATATGATGAATTGTATTCGGAGACTAATATGATGAATTGTATTCAAAGACTAATCTTCTATTGTATTCGATGAATCTGTTGTTGATGTGTGCTGTCTATATTTTGTCAAATTATACATTTTGTAACCTGTGCAAAAAACAGAAAACAAAAAATAAAAAAAAACCTAATATTCATACTAATGGCGCATCACATGAAAGTGCGCCATTAGTATGACAAAGCATACTAATGGCGATCATGGTCAAGGCGCCATTAGTATGCCGCGTTTACTAATGGCGATTCGTGGTCGTGCGCCATTAGTATGCCAAAGCACTGGTATACATGGCCTCGGGAGGCATACTAATGGCGCACCGTCAGATTCTATATTAATGGCGCACTGGTGGTGCGCCATTAGTATATCAGATACTAATGGCGCACCACCGGTGCGCCATTAGTAAAAATTACTAATGGCGTGCTAGTAATGGCGCACCAGTGATGCGCCATTAATGGCCAAATTAGGTGCGCCATTAGTAGCGGTTTTTTCTAGTAGTGTATTATTTATTTCCTTATATCATGATAAATGTTTATTATTCATGCTATAATTGTATTAACCAGAAACATAATACATGTGTGAATACATAGACAAACATAGTGTCACTAGTATGCCTCTACTTGACTAGCTCGTTGATCAAAGATGGTTGTGTTTCCTAACCATGGGCATGAGTTGTCATTTGATTAACGGGATCACATCATTACGAGAATGATGTGATTGACTTGACCCATTTTTTTAGCTTAGCACTTGATCGTTTAGTATGATGCTATTGCTTTCTTCATGACTTATACATGTTCCTACAACTATGAGATTATGCAACTCCCGTTTACCGGAGGAACACTTTGTTTTCTACCAAATGTCACAACGTAACTGGGTGATTATAAAGGAGCTCTACAGGTGTCTCCGAAAGTACATGTTGAGTTGGCGTATTTCGAGATTAGGATTTGTCGGAGAGGTATCTCTGGGCCCTCTCGGTAATGTACATCACTATAAGCCTTGCAAGCAATGTAGCTAATGAGTTAGTTGCGGATGATACATTACATAACGAGTAAAGAGACTTGCCGGTAACGAGATTGAACTAGGTATTGAGATACCGATGATCGAACCTCGGACAAGTAACATACCGATGAGAAAGGGAACAGCCAATATGAGCATCCAGGTTACGCTATTGGTTATTGACCGGAGACGAGTCTCGGTCATGTCTACATAGTTCTTGAACCCGTAGGGTCCGCACGCTTAAAGTTCGATGACGGTTACATTATGAGTTTATGTGTTTTGATGTACCGAAGATAGTTCTGAGTCCCGAATGTGATCACGGACATGACGAGGAGTCTCGAAATGGTCGAGACATAATGATCGATATATTGGACACCGGAATGGTTCCGGGTGACATTGGGACAATACCGGAGCTCCGGGAGGTATATGGGACTTGATGGGCTTTAGTGGAAAGGAGGGGAAAGGAGCAAGGGAGGGGGCGTGCCCCCCCCCCTCCAAGCCCAATCCGAATTGGGAGGGGGCCGCCCCCCCTTTCCTTTCTCCCTCCTTCCTCTTCCTTCCCTCTCCATCTCCAAATAGGAAAAGGAGGAGTCCTACTCCCGGTGGGAGTAGGACTCCCCCCTTGGGCGCGCCTCCTCCTCCTGGTCGGCCCCCTCCTCTACTCCTTAATATACGGGGGAGGGGGGCACCCCATAGACAGAACAATTGATCCCTTGGATCTCTTAGCCGTGTGCGGTGCCCCCCTCCACCATAATCCACCTCGATAAAATCATAGCGGTGCTTAGGCGAAGCACTGTGTCGGTAGAACATTATCATCGTCACCACGCTGTCGTGCTGACCGAACACTCCCTCAAAGCTCGGTTGGATCGGAGTTTTAGGGACGTCATCGAGCTGAACGTGTGCTGAACTCGGAGGTGCCGTGCGTTCGGTACTTGATTGGTCGGATCGTGAAGACGTACGACTACATCAATCGCGTTGTGCTAAAGCTTCCGCTTTCGGTCTATGAGGTTACATGGACAACACTCTTCCCTCTCGTTGCTATGCATCACCATGATCTTGCGTGTGCGTAGGAATTTTTTTGAAATTACTACGTTCCCCAGCAGTGGTATCAGAGCCTGGTTTTATGCATAGATGTTATATGCATGAGTAGAACACAAGTGAGTTGTGGGCGATACAAGTCATACTGCTTACCAGCATGTCATACTTTGGTTCGGCGGTATTGTTGGATGAAGCGGCCCGGACCGACATTACGTGGACGCTTACGCGAGACTGGTTCTACCGACGTGCTTTGCACATAGGTGGCTGGCGGGTGTCAGTTTCTCCAACTTTAGTTGAACCGAGTGTGGCTACGCCCGGTCCTTGAGAAGGTTAAAACAGCACCAACTTGATGAACTATCATTGTGGTTTTGATAGGTAAGAAATGTTCTGTCTCAGCCCGTAGCAGCCACGTAAAACTTGCAACAACAAAGTAGGGAACGTCTAACTTGTTTTTGCAGGGCATGTTGTGATGTGATATGGTCAAGACGTGATGCTATATTTAATTATATGAGATGATCATGTTTTGCAACCAAGTTATCGGCAACTGGCAGGAGCCATATGGTTGTCGCTTTATTGTATGCAATGCAATCGCCCTGTAATTGCTTTACTTTATCACTAAGCGGTAGCGATAGTCATAGAAGCAATAGGTGGCGAAACGACAATGATGCTACGATGGAGATCAAACTGTCGTGCCGGTGACGATGGTGATCATGACGGTGCTTCGGAGATGGAGATCACAAGCACAAGATGATGATGGCCATATCATATCGCTTATATTGATTGCATGTGATGTTTATCCTTTATGCATCTTATTTTGCTATGGTTGACGGTAGCATTATAAGATGATCTCTCACTAAATTTCAAGGTATAAGTGTTCTCCCTGAGTATGCACCGTTGCGAAAGTTCTTCGAGCTGAGACACCACGTGATGATCGGGTGTGATAGGCTCTACATTCAAATACAACGGGTGCAAAACAGTTGCACACGCGGAAATACTCAGGTTAAACTTGACGAGCCTAGCATATACAAATATGGCCTCGGAACACTGAGACCGAAAGGTCGAGCGTTAATCATATAGTAGATATGATCAACATAGTGATGTTCACCATTGAAAACTACTCCATCTCACGTGATGATCGGACATGGTTTAGTTGATTTGGATCACGTGATCACTTAGATGATTAGAGGGATCACTACTAGGAAAAAGGGTTTTAACGACGGTATATGTGGTTGTTAAAAGTCACATTGTGGTCGTTAAAGGTCATTAACGACCACGATCTGCTAGTCGTAGTAGGCTCCATCGTTAAAAGTAATTTTCTGGTCGTTATTCTTATAACGACGGGATAGTGTGTGGTCGTCATCCCTAAGGCAACAACAACCAAAATTTTAGTATTAACGAGCAATTTTGTCATCACTAATAATTTTGTATCATTTCCATTCAACCGCCTATAGAATCTTTAGTAGAGTCCAACGCTTAAATGTTATCCACATTAATTAGGTAACAAAAGAATCTGAATATTGAAAGGGCCGTAGCCTCTTTTATTAATAAAAATAAGATAAACTAACAAAATTCCGACGTACAATTCTGGAATTAAAATAGCATTGAAGGCATTTGAGTCAAAAGCACTAGTTACATGACCAATGTACCGCTCATATCTAATTTGGAAATTAAAAACTAGAAAATATATTATTTATTAATCTTCAATCGAGGGGCGCCATCATTGTTTGAATGGATATAATTCTTCATCGGCGACTACAATACCTCCTCATGCTTCTTTATACTAAGGTGCTCCATCATTCCTACAAAATGTTGAGTTATTTATAAAAGTCTGTTCATGTAAATAAATTGGCACAAAGTATAGTGGCATATAAAATCAGTATATGAGACCAACTTACTTGAGCATGTTAGCTTTTATGAGGAGTCTGGTAGATCTCTACGCAATGTCAGAAATTGGCACAAAGTACATGACATAAGACGATGCTTCGCTTAATTTCTGACACTTCTTGCTCTAATTCCACCACCAAAGCCAAGTTACATGATCAGGCCGACCCGACGAGTCACATTTTTGCATGCCTTCATTCAATAATAACAGTATTCAATTGGACTATATTGTTAATTTGTGCCTGAAGTGCCAATAGTAATAAAAGCACTAAGCGAGCAATGATGGTTGCCAAGAACCAACTTCCAATATTTAAACATATGAATGTGAAGTTGATATCATTTTATAGCTACAAAAGTAGTATATCAAATTCATCTTCACCTCAGTACCGCAAAAAGTAAGGATGGACGAAGTCATATCTGGCCACTTAGTTACAAATCGATATTTGTCGCAAGTAAAAACTAAAAGAAAGTACTTGCATATGCTTTGAGTGACAAAATATAACATAATTAGAAGGCGTTAATGGTTATAGGCATAGAGAGCATCAGTACATACTAATATGAATGATCATAATGGAATTCAAATGCAAACATCCGTGGCTCTTATTAAAATGAGACAGGAGCACAGGCCGCCGGGAGCAGCTGGAAACATAAGATACAATTAAACAAGAAACCACCGTGGTGCCAAAACATTTTTTTGCTGTAGATAATTCAAGTGCACAAAGAGTATGTTGGTAATAACGATGGCGTGTGTAGTGTTGTATCCGGGTTGTACACAGAACAAACACCTAGTATACTAGGATTAGAACTTGTAACCAAGTAGGTTATCCTATGGTAGTCCTAGCTGCTATATATACGCATGCATACCCCTTTGTAAACATTGAACAAGGAGAAATAAAATAAAAGAATCAGGCCCGATACAAGGTAATACACCCAGTTTTTTGCCTATATGTGTGTACTAGTACGTTTGCAGCCATGAGGATCGATCAATGCAAGGATCAATTAGGAGCTGTGTACGTGTCTGTTGCCTCAGGCTAGAATGAATTATCTTGATACTAGCTTTCATACTGCGTGTTGCTTCAGCCAGTTTGGGGCAGGAATTAAACTGCTTGTTCTCTTTTACCAAATCCTCTACATATGAACGATCAATTTCCAGATGCAAATAAATATAATCTATTGACTAATTATTATATAGGGTAAATGATACCTCACGCATTGGCATGATTGCTGCAGGAAAGAAATACCATCTTCTCTGAACTTAAAGTTCAGAATGAACTTAATACATTTTTCGAGAGCAGCAAAAACTGTGATCTCAAACGGATTTTTCTGACCGTAGTATTCAAACCTGTAGAAATCAAAGGAACCAGATCAACACTATACTTATTGGAACTGATTCAAGAACTAGACCTATGCAGAATCATCTTCTCTGTACAAAACAACTTAAGCGATTGGTATCTTCCTAAAATACCTTAACTGGAGAAAGGTCATATAAGAAAAACCTGTCAGGAAGAGCTTGCTCGACCTCTCGCTAATTCTCTTCTTTCACAAATAAATCTGCAGCAAGGAATAAGAGCATCTTCAAGGTCAGGGTCAGGGTCAGGTCTTCCTTGGTGTTGTGGCGACGCATGTGCCTACTCCTTCTCCCCGCTCAGATCCAACTCCCACAGGCAGAACACTCGGTCCCTGCACCCGCCGCCTCTCCATCCTCCTCACCCCAACAACGCGTGGAAGGCCTGTCTAGGGTTATCCAAAACCTCTGCTTCCTCCCGATGGTCGTGGATGTGGAGGACATGGCTGTGTTGTATCTGGGGAGCTAGGTGGATGAGGGGCATAACAGAAGGCGAAAGCCATGCTCGTGGCGGCGGATCGAGTGCAAGAGGAAAGGAGAGAGAAGCAGTTGGTCATGTGGATGATGAAACGAGGGAGACGGGTCACATAACGAAGGTGAGGATATTGGGTCAATGACTACCACACCCCATGGACTCGAGTATTTTGGTGTTTGTTACATGTAGTTTTTCTTGAGGGGGTTGTTGGCAGCCTGATTTCCATCGTGCGAGGTTCGCTCAGTTTTCTAACGACCAAGAGTTTCTTTCTCCCCTCGTTAATGATAGTTTTTCTAGTAGTGGGATGTCTATCTAAGTGGGAGTTCTTAAGTAATATGATTAATTGAACTTAAATTTATCATGAACTTAGTACCTGATAGTATTTTGCTTGTCTATGTTTGTTGTAGATAGATGGCTTGTGCTGTTGTTCTATTGAATTTTAATGAGTTCCTTGAGAAAGCTAAGTTGAAAGATGATGGTAGCAATTACACGGACTTGGTCCGTAACTTGAGGATTATCCTCATTGCTGCACAGAAGAATTACATCCTGGAAGCACCGCTGGGTGCCAGGCCTACTGCAGATGCAACTGACGATGTTAAGAACGTCTGGCAGAGCAAAGCTGATGACTATTCGATAGTTCAGTGTGCCATGCTTTACGGCTTAGAACCGGGACTTCAACAACGTTTTGAACGTCATGGAGCATATGAGATGTTCAAGGAGTTGAAGTTAATATTTCAAGCAAATGCCCGGATTGAGAGATATGAAGTCTCCAATAAATTCTATAGCTGCAAGATGGAAGAGAATAGTTCTGTCAGTGAACATATCCTCAAAATGCCTGGGGTATAATAATCACTTGATTCAACTGGGAGTTAATCTTCCTGATGATAGTGTCATTGACAGAATTCTTCAATCTCTGCCACCAAGCTACAAGAGCTTCGTGATGAACTATAATATGCAAGGGATGAACAAGACTATTCCCGAGCTCTTCGCAATGCTAAAAGCTGCGGAGGTAGAAATCAAAAAGGAGCATCAAGTGTTGATGGTCAATAAGACCACCAGTTTCAAGAAAAGGGGTAAAGGGAAGAAGAAGGGGAACTTCAAGAAGAACGGCAAACAAGTTGCTGCTCAAGTAAAGAAACCCAAGTCTGGACCTAAGCCTCGAGATCGAGTGCTTCTCCGCAAGCGATCGGTCATCGAACCGAACTGCCCCAAGTATTTGGCGGATAAGAAGGATGGCAAGTTGAATAAAGGTATATGTGATATACATGTTAGTGATGTGTACCTTACTAATGCTCACAGTAGCACCTGGGTATTTGATACTGGTTCTGTTGCTAATATTTGCAACTCGAAACAGGACTACGGATTAGCGAAGATTGGCTAAGGACGAGGTGACGATGCGCGTGGGAAATGGTTCCAAAGTCGATGTGATCGCGGTCGGCACGCTACCTCTACATCTACCTTCGGGATTAGTTTTAGACCTGAATAATTGTTATTTGGTGCCAGCATTAAGCATGAACATTATATCTGGATCTTGTTTGATGCGAGACGGTTATTCATTTAAATCAGAGAATAATGGTTGTTCTATTTATATGAGTAATATCTTTTATGGTCATGCACCCTTGGAGAGTGGTCTATTTTTATCGAATCTCGATAGTAGTGATACACATATTCATAATGTTGAAGCCAAAAGATGCAGAGTTGATAATGATAGTGCAACTTATTTGTGGCACTGCCGTTTGGGTCATATTGGTGTAAAGCGCATGAAGAAACTCCATACTGATGGACTTCTGAAATCACTTGATTATGAATCACTTGGTACTTGCGAACCGTGCCTCATGGGCAAGATGACTAAATGCCGTTCTCCGGAACTATGGAGGGAGCAACAGATTTGTTGGAAATCATACATACTGATGTATGTGGTCCAATGAACATTGAGGCTCGCGGCGGGTATCGTTATTTTCTCACCTTCATAGATGATTTGAGCAGATATGGGTATATCTACTTAATGAAACATAAGTCTGAAACATTTGAAAAGTTCAAAGAATTTCAGATTGAAGTGGAAAATCATCGTAACAAGAAAATAAAGTTTCTACGATCTGATCATGGATGAGAATATTTGAGTCACGAGTTTGGTTTACATTTGAAACAATGTGGAATAGTTTCGCAACTCACGCCACCCAGAACACCACAACGTAATGGTGTGTCCGAACGTCGTAATTGTACTTTACTAGATATGGTGCGATCTATGATGTCTCTTACTGATTTACCACTATCGTTTTGGGGTTATGCTTTACAAACTGCCGCATTCACGTTAAATAGGGAACCATCAAAATCCGTTGAGACGGCGCCTTATGAACTGTGGTTTGGCCAGAAACCAAAGTTGTTGTTTCTTAAAGTTTGGAGCTGCGATGCTTATGTGAAAAAACTTCAACCTGATAAGCTCGAACCTGAATCGGAGAAATGTGTCTTCATAAAATACCCAAAGGAGACTATTGGGTACTGAGGGAGTCCGGGATTAAGGGGTCCTCGGACAGCCAGTCTATACACTTTGGCCGGACTGTTGGACTATGAAGATACAAGATTGAAGACTTCGTCCCGTGTCCGGATGGGACTCTCCTTTGCCTGGAAGGCAATCTTGGCAATTCGGATATGTAGATTTCCTTCTCTGTAACCGACTCTGTGTAACCCTAGCCCCCTCCGGTGTCTATATAAATCGGAGGGTTTAGTCCGTAGGACGACAACAATCATAATCATAGGCTAGCTTCTAGGGTTTAGCCTCTACGATCTCGTGGTAGATCAACTCTTGTAATACTCATATCATCAAGATCAATCAAGCAGGAGGTAGGGTATTACCTCCATGGAGAGGGCCCGAACCTGAGTAAAACATCGTGTCCCCTGTCTCCTGTTACCATTAGCCTTAGACGCACAGTTAGGGACCCCCTACCCGAGATCCGCCGGTTTTGACACCGACATTGGTGCTTTCATTGAGA
>CM038682.1:708978822-709257348 GCA_021605205.1 Aegilops longissima
TTTCCTTGTTCATGATAATCGTTTATTACCCATGCTATAATTGTATTGATAGGAAACTCAGATACATGTGTGGGTACATAAACAACACCATGTCCCTAGTAAGCCTCTAGTTGACTAGCTCGTTGATCAACATATGGTTACGGTTTCGACCATGGACATTGGATGTCGTTGATAACGGGATCACATCATTTGGAGAATGATGTGATGGACAAGACCCAATCCTAAGCCTAGCACAAAGATCGTAGTTCGTTAAGTATGCTAAAGCTTTTCTAGTGTCAAGTATCTTTTCCTTAGACCATGAGATTGTGCAACTCCCGGATACCGTAGGAATGCTTTGGGTGTACCAAACATCACAACGTAACTGGGTGGCTATAAAGGTGCACTACAGGTATCTCCGAAAGTGTCTGTTGGGTTGGCACGAATCAAGACTGGGATTTGTCACTTTGTGTAAACGGAGAGGTATCTCTGGGCCCACTCGGTAGGACATCATCATAATGTGCATAATGTGACCAAGGGGTTGATCACGGGATGATGTGTTATGGAACGAGTAAAGAGACTTGCCAGTAACGAGATTGAACAAGGTATCGGTATACCGACGATCGAATCTCGGGCAAGTACAATACCGTTAGACAAAGGGAATTGTATACGGGATCGATTGAGTCCTTGACATCGTGGTTCATCCGATGAGATCATCGTGGAACATGTGGGAGCCAACATGGGTATCCAGATCCCGCTGTTGGTTATTGACCGGAGAACGTCTCGGTCATGTCTACATGGTTCCCGAACCCGTAGGGTCTACACATAAGGTTCGATGGCGCTAGGGTTATAGGAATAGATATACGTGGTTACGAATGTTGTTCGAGTCCGGATGAGATCCTGGACGTCACGAGGATTTCCGTAATGGTCGGAGGTAAAGATTTATATATGGAAGTCCTATTTTGGCCAAGGAAAATGTTCGGATTTTTCGGTATTGTACCAGGAAGGTTCTAGAAGGTTCCAGAGTGGGGCCCACCTGCATGAGGGGACCCACATGAACGTGGGTAGTGGGGGCAAGGCCCCACACCCCTGGTCAAGGCGCACCAAGATCCCCCCTTAGAAGGAATAAGATCATATCCAGAAGGATAAGATCAAGATCCCTAAAGGGGGATAACAATCGATGGGGAAAGGAAAGGATGGGATTTCTTTCCTCCCACCTTTGCTAACGCCCCAATGGACTTGGAGGGCAAGAAATAATCCCCTCCACCCCTATATATAGTGGGGGGCGCATGGGAGCTGCACTCTTGCCCTGGCGCAGCCCTCCCTCTCCCAAGTCCTCCTCCTCTCCTGCGGTGCTTGGCGAAGCCCTCGCAGGATGCCACACTCCTCCATCACCACCACACCGTCGTGCTGCTGCTGGATGGAGTCTTCCCAACCTCTCCTCTCTCCTTGCTGGATCAAGGCATGGGAGACGCCACCGGGCTGTACGTGTGTTGAACGCGGAGGTGCCGTCCGCTCGCACTAGGATCTCCGATGATTTGGATCACGACGATATCGACTCCTTCAACCCCGTTCTCTTGAACGCTTCGCTTAGCGATCTACAAGGGTATGTAGATGCACTCTCCTTCCCTCGTTGCTAGTTTCTCCATAGTTAGATCTTGGTGACACGAGGAAAATTTTGAATTTCTGCTTTCGCTCCCCAACAGTGGCATCATGAGCTAGGTCTATTGCGTAGATTCTTTGCACGAGTAGAACACAAAGTAGTTGTGGGCGTTGATTTTGTTCAATATGCTTACCATTACTAGTCCAATCTTGTTTCGACGGTATTGTGGGATGAAGCGGCCCGGACCGACCTTACACTTACTCTTACGTGAGACAGGTTCCACCGACTGACATGCACTTGTTGCATAAGGTGGCTAGCGGGTGCAAGTCTCTCCCACTTTAGTCGGAACGGATTCGATGAAAGGGTCCTTATGAAGGGTAAATAGCAATTGGCATATCACGTTGTGGTTTTGCGTAGGTAAGAAACGTTCTTGCTAGAAACCCATAGCAGCCACGTAAAACATGCAAACAACAATTAGAGGACGTCTAACTTGTTTTTGTAGGGTATGCTATGTGATGTGATATGGCCAAGAAGAATGTGATGAATGATATGTGATGTATGAGATTGATCATGTTCTTGTAATAGGAATCACAACTTGCATGTCGATGAGTATGACAACGGCGGGAGCCATAGGAGTTGTCTTAATTTATTGTATGACCTGCGTGTCATTGAACAACGCCATGTAATTACTTTACTTTATTGCTAACGGTAGCCATAGTAGTAGAAGTAATAAGTTGGCGAGACAACTTCACGGAGACACGATGATGGAGATCATGGTGTCATGCCGGTGACGATGATGATCATGGAGCCCTCAAGATGGAGATCAAAGGAGCAAAATGATATTGGCCATATCATGTCACTATTTGATTGCATGTGATGTTTATCATGTTTATGCATCTTATTTGCTTAGAACGACGGTAGTAAATAAGATGACCCTCATTAAAATTTCAAGAAAGTGTTCCCCTAACTGTGCACCGTTGCGAAAGTTAAATGCTTGAAGCACCACGTGATGATCGGGTGTGATAGATTCTTACGTTCACATACAACGGGTGTAAGCCAGATTTACACACGCGAAACACGTAGGTTAACTTGACGAGCCTAGCATGTACAGACATGGCCTCGGAACACAAGAGACCGAAAGGTCGAGCATGAGTCGTATGGAGGATATGATCAACATGAAGATGTTCACCGATGATGACTAGTCCGTCTCACGTGGTGATCACACACGGCCTAGTTGACTCGAATCATGTAATCACTTAGATGACTAGAGGGATGTCTATCTGAGTGGGAGTTCATTAGATGAACTTAATTATCCTGAACATAGTCAAAAGCCCTTTGCAAATTATGTCGTAAGCTCGCGCTTTAGTTCCACTGTTTAGATATGTTCCTAGAGAAAATATAGTTGAAAGTTGACAGTAGTGATTATGCGGACAGAAGAAAGCTTATGTCCTTAATGCACCGCTCAGTGTGCTGAACCCCAAACGTCGTCTGTTGATGTTGCAAACATCGGACATACACGTTTTGATAACTACGTGATAGTTCATTTAAACGGTTTAGAGTTGAGGCACCAAAGACGTTTTTCGAAACATCGCGGAACATATGAGATGTTTCGAGGGCTGAAATTGGGATTTCAGGCTCGTGCCCACATCAAGAGGTATAAGACCTCCGACGATTTTCTTAGCCTGCAAACTAAGGGAGAAAAGCTCAATCGTTGAGCTTGTGCTTAGATTGTCTAAGTGCAACAATCACTTGAATCGAGTGGTAGTTGATCTTCCAGATGAGATAGTGATGTTTCTCCAAAGTCATTGCCACCAGGCTTCTAGAAGCTTCGTGATGAACTATAACATATCAGGGATAGATATGATGATCCTTGAGCTATTCGCAATGTTCGACACCGCGAATGTAGAAATCAAGAAGGAGCATCAATTGTTGATGGTTAGTGAAACCACTAGTTTCAAGAAGGGCAAGGGCAAGAAGGGGTACTTCATGAAACAGCAAATCAGTTGCTGCTCTAGTGAAGAAACCCAAGGTTGAACCCATACCGAGACTAAGTGCTTACGTAATGAGGGGAACAACCACTGGAGCAGAATTACCCTAGATACTTGGTAGATGAGAAGGCTGGCAAGGTCGATAGAAGTATATTGGATATACATTAAGTTATTGTGTACTTTACTAGTACTCCTAGTAGCACCGAGGTATTAGATACCGGTTCAGTTGCTAAGTGTTAGTAACTCGAAATAAAAGCTACGGAATAAATGGAGACTAGCTAAAGGTGAGCTGACGATATATGTTGGAAGTGTTTCCAAGGTTGATGTGATCAAGCATCGCACGCTCCCTCTACCATCGAGATTGGTGTGAAACCTAAATAATGGTTATTTGGTGTTTGCGTTGAGCATAGACATGGTTGGATTATGTCTATCGCAATACGTTTATTCATTTAAGGAGAATAATGGTTACTCTGTTTATTTGAATAATACCTTCAATGGTCTTGCACCTAAAAGGAATGGTTTATTGAATCTCGATCGTAGTGATACACATGTTCATGCCAAAAGATATAAGATAGTAATGATAGTACCACCTACTTGTGGCACTGCCATGTAAGTCTTATTGGTATAAAACGTATGAAGAAGCTCCATGTTGATGGATCTTTGGACTCACTCGTTTTTGAAAAGTTTGAGACATGCGAACCATGTCTATTGGTGTACACGCATGAAGAAACTCCATGCAGATGGATCGTTTGGACTCACTTGATTTTGAATCACTTGAGATATGCAAATCATACCACATGGGCAAGATGACTGAAAAGCCTCGTGTTCAGTAAGATGGAACAAGATAGCAACTTGTTGGAAGTAGCACATTTTGATGTGTGCAGTCCAATGAGTGCTGAGGCATGCAGTGAATATTGTTATATTCTTACTTCAGAGACGATTTGAGTAGATGTTGAGTATATTTACTTGATGAAACACAAGACTGAATTATTGAAAGGTTCAAGTAATTTCAGAGTGAAGTTGAAGATCTTCATGACAAGAGGATAAAATGTCTGTGATGTGATCATAGAGATGGATATCTGAGTTACGAGCTTTGGCACGCAATTAAGACATTGTGCAAATTGTTTCACAATAAATACCGCCTGGAACACCATAGTGTGATGGTGTGTCCAAACATCATAGTTGCACCCTATTGGATATGATGCGTACCATGATGTCTCTTATCGAATTACCACTATCATTCATGGGTTAGGCATTAGAGACAACCACACTCACTTTAATAGGGCACCACGTAATTCCGTTGAGACGACACCGTTTGAACTATGGTTTGGAGAAACCTAAATTGTCGTTTCTTAAAAGTTTGGGGCTGCGATGCTTATGTGAAAGAGTTTCAGGTTGATAAGATCGAACCCAAAGCGGATAAAATGCTTCTTCATAGGACACCCAAAAGAGTTGGGTATACCTCCAGTCTCAGTTCCGGAAGCAAAAAGGATTGTTTCTAGAATTAGGTCCTTTCCCGAGAAAAGTTTCTCTCGAACGAATTGAGTGGGAGTGAGGAGTTCGGATGGGGGTGTCCGGATAGCCGAATTATCATCATCGACCGGACTCCAAGAGTATGAAGATACAAGATTGAAGACTTCGTCCCGTGTCCGGATGGGACTTTCCTTGGCGTGGAAGGCAAGCTTGGCGATACGGATATGTAGATCTCCTACCATTGTAACCGACTCTGTGTAACCCTATCCCTCTCCGGTGTCTATATAAACCGGATGGCTTTAGTCCATAGGACGAACAACAATCATACCATAGGCTAGCTTCTAGGGTTTAGCCTCTTTGATCTCGTGGTAGATCCACTCTTGTAACACACATCATCAATATTAATCAAGCAGGACGTGGGTTTTACCTCCATCAAGAGGGCGAAACTGGGTAAAACATCGTGTCCCTTGTCTCCTGTTACCATCCGCCTAGGCGCACAGTTCGGGACCCCCTACCGAGATCCGCGGTTTGACACCGACATTGGTGCTTTCATTGAGAGTTCCTCGTATGTCGTCACCGATAGGCTCGATGGCTTCTTCGACCATCATCAACAGCGCAGTCCGGTGAGACTTTTCTCCCGGACAGATCTTCAGATTCGGCGGCTTCGCACTGCGGGCGATTAAGCAGCCATCTGGAGCAGATCAAAAGCTCGCCCTGGCGTCGGTCATATTTGGAAGTTTGAACTTCACGGCTGACATCCGCGGGGACTTGATCCTCGATGGAGTCGAGCCACAGCCGAAGCGTGCCGCCTTTATCACGGCGAGCATGATTTAGCTATGCAGCCGGACAGTACCTGGAGGCCCTTTTCGAACCGCTCCGATCTTCAATTGAGCCGGCTGCGCTGATCGGGGCGGATGGCTAGACACGCCTCGGGGCTGCAACCTCTGGCGATAGAGGCGAACACGATCTTGTCCCTCATAAAGCTTGCGACTCCGAGTACCGGACTCCTTGCGGACTTGAACCTCCGCGCCCCTCCGATTGAATCCGATTGGGCGCCGGTCATGGAGTTCACCGCAGCGGACATCTTTCAACTCTCACCTTTTGGCGACATCTTGAGTTTGCTAAAGTACCTCTCGTTATCGAGAGCCTGGCGGACTACGGTCAGGGCGGTTGGGATGCAGACGACGAAGAAATTCAAAGCCCACCCACCACCCACTTTGTAGCTGCTGTCGGCGATCTAACCGACATGCTAGACTACGACTCGAAGAGCGTCGGCGGTATGGGCGGCGATGCCGGAGAGCGAACAAGAACCAGCGCCTACCGGGCGCTGGAAAGCCACCTCATCATATGACATATACTTGTGGATATCCCAAAGGATGGGAATGGCGAAGGAACAGAGGAGGATGACCCTCAAGAAACAGCCCAAGCGCCCGGCGTCGGTGGCGCCGCTCTAAATCCGCCACAGCAAGAATGAAGATTCGGCACCGGAGATAACAATACACGGATGGTGCGAAGATAATCCACTCCGGCAAGATCCAGTAGCAGGAGGATGGAGACGCCAGCCCTCACGAGAGAGTGGCGGAAGAAGAGGTAGAGGATTATATGCCTCCCTCCGGAGCGAAGCAAGCCTCGGCGACAATGAATTCGCTCGTGCACGAGAATCCCGTCGAACAAGAGCGTTTTCGGCCGCAGGCTTATGGCCACGGCGAACAACCTCAAGAAAAAGCAGCAACAACTTAGAGCTGATCGATCTCGCTAGCCGACAGATGGACTGAAGTCCTCGCGGCGAAGAGCATGAGCTCGAACGCCCTCAAAAGCTACCCTAAGCGCAAGCTGCTCCCCGATTAGAGGAGGAGGCTTACGAACCCGCATCACCGGGGAGACAATCGGCTGACCGACCACCCGTGGTCGCGGCAGAAGAGGCCTCTAGGCCCTTCACTAGAACCGTACCCGGCATCGCTCAAAAAGCACACGGCCACGGGGAGCGCTCTGGACCTGCGAGATATATTGGAGGACAAGGCAAGACAATCAAGATCGATCTATGGATCGGCGTGGGCGCCACGGTGCGTGGCGACAACCGTCGCGCGGACCACGATAAGTCCGCCGGGCGAACAAAACAGACAAAGCTCTTTTGAGCTCCGTCGTGATATCGCCCGATCTAGGCGCCGCACACCCACTATGCTTCACAGGCAAGTAATGGATCATCAAATCCCGAAGGGTTTAAACCCGTCAATATTGAATCCTCGATGGCACAAAGACCCGCGGTTTGGATCGAAGACTATCTCTTTCACATCCACATGGCCCGCGGTGACGATCTTCACGCCATCAAAGACCTCCCCCTCCACCTTAAAGGACCAGCCCAGCATTGGCTCAACAGCTTGCCGGCAGAGTCAATTGGGAGCTGGGAGGACCTGGAAGCCGCATTCCTCGATAACTTCCAGGGCACTTATGTGCGACCACGAGGCGCTGATGACCTAAGCCACATAATTCAGTAGCCAGCCGAATCGGCGGACAATTCTGGACACGGTTCTTAACCAAGAAAAACCAAATCGTCGATTGTCCGGATCACGGAGGCCCTCCGGCCTTCAAGCATAACATCCATGACGAGTGGCTTGCCCGGCACCTAGGACAGGAAAAGCGAAATCCATGGCAGCCCTCACATCACTCATGACCCGCTTCGCGGGTGAGGACAGCTGGCTAGCACGCAGCAACAACCTCGGCAAAAATTCTGGCAGTCCGGACTTCAAGGACCGAAATGGCAGGCAGCGTCGTAACAAAACAAAGCGCCGCGTGCGGTGACAATATTGAGGATACGGCAATCAATGCGGATTCAGAGGCTCTAAACCGGTCAGCGGAAAAATCCATTCAAAAGAACTACTCCGGTCCGTCAATTTGGACCAAATACTCGATTGCCATGCGAGATACACGGCACCCCGAAAAGCCAGCTAACCACACCAACAGGGACTGTTGGGTATTCAACAGAGCAGGCAAGTTAATTGCGAAAACAATGACAAGGGCTGCATAGCGATGCGAGGGCGAGACCCAACCGCCCGAACAATAGAGGACAGAAGGTTTCCCCCACAGAGTGCGGACGGTGAACATGATATCATAGCGCACATACCCAAAAGGGAGCGGAAGCGTGCACTCAAGGATGTCTCTGTGATGGAGCAGTTGCCCCAAGTTCAATCCATGGTCCTCCTGCCCGATCACTTTTGACCGAAGGACCACCCACTGACATCCGCCACGGCGGATTCGCCAGACTGGTCTTAGACCCAATCGTCGAAGGATTTCACCTAACGAGTCTTGATGGACGGCGGCAGCAGCCTAAACCTGCTTTACCGGGATACAAGGCGCACAATGGGCATAGACCCTCAAGGATTAAACCTACCAAAACGACCTTTAAAGGCGTCATACCAGGTGTAAAGCCAATTGTACGAGCTCAATTACCTTTGGAAGTGGTCTTGGATCCCGGATAACTTCGGCGAGGAGTTAATCTTGAGATAGTCCTGTTCATGGCGGCTATCATGCCTTGCTCGGACGTACCGCATTGCAAAGTTCAGCGCGGTGCCGCACCACGCATACCTCAAGCTCAAGATGCGAGGCCCTCGAGGAGTCATCACGGTCAACGGAAACACGAAGGTTCTCTCCGCGCGGAGGAACATATAGCGGCTCTCGCGGAGAAGTGCAATGCAGCCTCTTAAGGCAATTCTCGAGTCCGGCCGTTAAGCGGCGGACACAGCTAAGCGCGCCGGAGTAACTTACAACAAGACCACAGCACGTTCCGAGCACGCAGCGTAGCGATGCGGCCCCAACCCAGCTCGTGAAGCGTCAAAGCAGGTCCTTCGCGTACACCATTACGCTCTGAAGATACCATGGGCATGGGGAGAGGGCACGACCACGATAAACCAGACTGCGGCTCAACCACACCGGGGCTCTCAAGTGTGTCGTTCCTTTTCTTTTCTTTTACCTTCTACTTTTTACCCACAGGACTCCGTTTGTCGAGGCCTGTCCGCAGCAGAACTGCGCGAACTCACGATGCAACAGCGAGGGGAAGGATAAAGGCTACAACGAATATCAGGTGGTCTCCATTACGAGCATTTTATACACCAATCTGCAGCCTACCCCACAGAGAGGACATGTTTAACAGTCCCATACCTTGCTTATCACACTATTTTTATCATTACGCATTCGTAGCAGCACTTATTGAATAAAACAATGCACCACCTTTTTGCTTATAATTGCATTTCTTTTTCATACATATGTTCATTCACGGCATGTTGCATCCGTACACTTTAGTACGGCTAATATACACCAGGGGCTTATGTTTCCGCATTATGGTATGATGAGTCGAACACTTTCACAAGTGCGGCACCCGAACTTATAGCACTATATGCATCGGCTCGAATCATGTCTTGGGTCAATAGTTGGGTTTGCCGGCTCCCATGCTTTGGTACCTTACGTTCCGTTATATCGGCTAAGGTAGCAATTGGAGAACCACTGCGATTCCGCCCAGTTGAGCTGGAGTTAACGCCTCGATGGAAAGCTAAAACTGACCGTCATGATGAGGCGAGAGCGATCGCTGTTCGAGAGGTTTTTGCGAGTCCTTAAAGACTTATGCCGCTTAGGCGAGGGCGGATACTGTCCAGCCAAGGCGTGGATAGCGCCCCAAATTGACCTTCGAAGACTAGGGGCTTCGCGAAATTTAAAATTATAGAATTCTATGGCTAAGTGAGAGTGTTCAAGCATTATAAGTCTGGTTGCCTTGTTACGCTGTGTTGGCGCCTCCTAGATGGACCCAAAAATGGGAACAAGAGCTCTCAAGTTTATCCGAACACCCGGCACTCGTGGCATGGGGCTGAAGCCGACGACTTGCCATCTCTCAGATTTGATAAACAACCTTACGAAGGTAATATTTTAAATTAACAAGCGTTGCTTAGCGCATATGAACTAAGTTTTCAGCGCACAGGATAACAAAATGCGAGTGTACTCAAATATTACATCTTTGGAGCACTCACCCGCAATAGTCGGGCGCCCTTGACACACTCTTATAATACATCTCGGGCGTGCGATGCTCCTTGCCCTCGGTGGCGGGTCCGTCACAAGCTTCAGGCATCCATCTTGCCCGGTGCACCTTTGCGCGGGCAAGGGACCGACGGGCACCCTCAATACAAGCGGAATGCTTGATGACTTCTACCCACGGGCACGCATCCATTAGCCGCCGCACCAGGCCGAAGTAGCTACCAGGCATGGCCTCCTTAGGCCACAGCCGAACTATGAGGCCCTTCATGGCCTGTTCGGTCGCCTTGTGGAGCTCGACCAGCTACTTCAGCTGGTCGCTAAGGGGCACAGGATGTCCAGCTTCACATCTTGAGACCGAAGACCTTCTCCGTCGAGCTCCCTCCTCGGCCCGGTAGAATGGCAGCATCGGACACGCTCTGAGGAAGATCTGCGAACACTCTGGAGAGCTCGAATTGGGTAAGCAACAGGTAATTAACACTCACATGCTTACTTTGCATGAAAAATGCCTTACCGCTGCTATTTTCTTCACCGCCTCAACCTCTGGAGGGCCTTGTAGGCTTGGCCTTAGCGGCTTTGGCACTCTCAGAGCCGTTGCAAGCTCGAGACTCTCGAGTCTTGAGTCACGCTCAAGCTCTCATGTTTTTCACGAGATCACGGAGCTCTTGCTGTACCTCCGCCACCGCGCCTCCTGCTTCTCTCGCTCGGTGCGCTCCATGGCCGCATTACGTTCGCCGCGTCCACCGCCTCCTTCGTGGTCGCCACCTCGTTAGTGGCCCCTACAATACCCACGTTATCCTTGTCATTTTCTTGCAACCAAATCCTTTTCTGCAAGGTACAATTTTCATAAGGTATTACTCACCTTCTTTTCCTCGAGCTGCTTCTTGGCATGGCGAGCTCGTTCTCGGACGCTCGAGGTTTTCCTTCAAAGTATTGACCTCCATGATCGGTCTGGCGGAGGTCGGCAACACAACCTGCAATCCCATATTGACATATTTTTATGACTCCTGCGTTTATCTTTCTAAAGATCCTCAGTCCAGCTTTTGTTTCCGAACACCGAACCGAGCATCAAGGGCTACTGTCTATGCGGTACCATTTTACATATATTGAAATTCTTACCTCAAAGCTGTTAGAAGGCTGCTGCAGGCTTCGGTCAGCCCGCTCTTGGCGAAGCTGAACCTTTCGAATCACCGCACTCATAACGGTCGGTGTTCCTCTTCGATGGGCGCCGTTGGCGCCCCCAGCAAATATCCGCACCTCCGGTTGGGCGGTGGCAGCCGGCGTCATGGTCTTGCCCTTCTTCTGAAGGGTCGCCCCGGACTTGAGCCCTGTGGCCTCCGGGGCTGAGTCCGGTGCAAAGTCCGGGAGGGTGTCCTGTGACACCTCCGGGGCCTTCTCCTCCTGTTGGGTCCCTTCCTGGGATCCCACCTCGGCATCGTCCGCGGCACGGGGGGTGGAGGCAGTCGGAAGGGAATCCATATCCGATGCACCCAAGGACCCGCTCGACGAAACGGGAAGATCATCCTTGGGCGGACTGCAGGGTTGTATGCGGCATTAGAAAGACATTATGTGGCGAAAAGAAAAAACTTTGAAGTTATTCGGGAGTCCGGATACTTACGATCTCGCGAGGCTTGGCCTTGGAGGCCATCCTCGTCGTAAATCCTGGCATTGGCGGAGCAGTCCGGGAAGAGTTTTTCCCTTCTTGGACCGTTCGGCCTCCCTTGTTGGGAGGCCTTCCTTCTTCCCTCCCCGCTGGGGAGAGGCTCTTCTTCTCCTCCTCGCCTTGGTGGGAGGAGTCGACCTCAGATTCATCATCCGATAGCACCTGGCAGGAACTCTTCCGAGTCCCGTGGCCGTCTTCTTGGCGTTCTTCTCCGGCACCACGTGGGTGCCGGAGCCAAGAGCCCGATAGGCGGGCGTCCGCTGGGTCCTCGGCAATGGGGCGGACAGATAGTCCGTTCGCCTCGCCAGCCATTCTGTCAAAGGTAAAGGGAGTTTAGATCCGCATAGAGCCAAACTATGGAAAACAAGTGGTGAAATCACTTACCTCGTCGAGTTGGACGCTGCGGCGGAATCCGCGATCTTGATGGCGGATCGCGGGAGCTTCGGCGCTTGAACAGCACCTTCCGAGACATCTTCGTACATAGTGTCGAAGAGCCGCTCAGGTGCAGTGCTGCGCGGATCAAACTCCCACATGTTGAAGCCCCGTCGCTGGCACGGGAGAATCCGGCGGATGAGCATGACCTGGACTACGTTGACAAGCTTGAGCTTCTTGTCTACCAGCTTCTGGATACAAGCTTGGAGTCCGGTCAGCTCCTCCGAATCCCCCCAAATCCGGCCACTCTCTTTCTAGGAGGTGAGCCGTGTAGGGATGCCAGATCTGAATTCGGGGGCCGCTGCCCAATCAGGGTTGCGCGACTCGGTGATGTAGAACCACCCCGATTGCCACCCCTTGATGGTTTCCACGAAAGTGCCCTCCAGCCACGTAACGTGGGACATCCTACCCACCATGGAGCCTCCGCACTCCGCTTGGCTGCCCTACACAACCTTCGGCTTGACACTGAAGGTCTTGAGCCACAACCCGAAGTGGGGCTGGATGCAGAGGAAGGCCTCGCACACGACGATAAACGCCGAGATGTCGAGGATGAAATTCGGGGCCAGATCATGGAAATCTAGGCCGTAGTAGAACATGAGCTCCCGGACAAAGGGACGAAGCGGGAATCCCAGTCCGCGGAGGAAATGGGGAAGAAATACTACCCTCTCATGGGGCCTGGGGTTGGGGACGAGCTCTCCCTCGTCGGGGAGCCGATGCACGATGTTGCTGGACAAATATCCGGCGTCGCGCAGCTTCTGGATCTGCCCCTCCGTGACGGAGGAGGCCATCCACTTGCCTCCCGCTCCGGACATAGTTGGAGAAGGTTGAGGTGAGAAGTGCGGACTTGGGCGCTAGAGCTCGAGTTCGCGGAGATGGACAAGCCAAGGAGGAAGAAGGCGCAGGTAAAAGGGTTGGATCTTTATCCCCTTATATGGGCGGACAAAAACATTTGTCCCTGTCGGCCTGGTAAAACTCGCTTATCCCCCAAGCATCACAATCAATGGCGCGGTTGGGTTACCCGTCCGTATTGATGGGAATCCCGAATAAGGGGAACACGATCTACTGCTCGACAAGGCGTGCCAAGGAAACCGCCCGCTAAACGCCGCGGAGGTGGAACAATAAAAGCAGTAAAGGCTTGGTAATGGCATGACGTCACGCCACTAAATCGTCGCCAGATTGAACTTGTGTAATATTATTCTCTATCACGGTGGTACGTGGAATTTATCTTTGCGAGCGGACACTATCCTGGTGTTCACAATCTTCTATAAATTATTGGAGGAAGAACCCGGCTAGCAATGCGAAGACAATATGCGCGCGGAATCGTCGTCATTGAAGCCTGGTTCAGGGCAACCGAGGAGTTCGGACTAGGGGTGTTCGGATAGCGAACTATCATCATCGGCGGACTCCAAGACTATGAAGATACAAGATTGAAGACTCCGTCCCGTGTCCGGATGGGACTTTCCTTGGCGTGGAAGGCAAGCTTGGCGTCTGGATATGTAGATCTCCTACCATTGTAACCGACTACTGTGTAACCCTAGCCCTCTCCGGTGTCTATATAAACCGGATGGCTTTAGTCCATAGGACGAACAACAATCATACCATAGGCTAGCTTCTAGGGTTTAGCCTCTTTGATCTCGTGGTAGATCCACTCTTGTAACACACATCATCAATATTAATCAAGCAGGGCGTGAGGGTTTTACCTCCATCAAGAGGGCCCAAACCTGGGTAAAACATCGTGTCCCTTGTCTCCTGTTACCATCAGCCTAGACGCAGTTCGGGATCCCCTACCGAGATCCGCGGTTTGACACCGCGGGGAGGATGGTGGAGACTTGATGCGTTTATTGAACCGTCACTTCAACAAGTGTGTAGCGGGGCACGTGAAGTTGTTCTGTGGCGCCTACACCAATTGAAGTAGAAGCTTATGATAGTGATCATGAAGTTTTGGATCAAGTCACTACCGTACCTCGTGGGGTGACAAGGATGCGTACTACTTACGAGTGATACAAGTAATCCTGTCTTGAAGGTCATGTTGCTAGACAACAATGAACCTACGAGCAATGAAGAAGCGATGGTGGGCCCGGATTCCGACGAATGGCTCAAGGCCATAACATCGAGAGAGGATCCATGACTTTGGAAGAAATACTTGATGGTCGTGGGGCGTTGGGTAAAGATGGATTTTAAAATTAAGACAGACAATGATGGTAAGTATCACCATTAAGAAAGCTCGACTTGTCGTTAAAGATGTTTTCCGACAAGTTCAAGGAGTTGACTACGGTGAGGCTTTCTCACTCGTAGCGATGCTAAGAGTCTGTTGGAATTGGATTAGCAATTACTGCATGATTGATGAAATCTTGCAGATAGGATGTCAAAACATTGTTTTCTCGACGTTATACTTGAGGAAAGGTTGTATGTGATACAACCATAAGGTTTTGTCAATCCTGAAAGATGCTAACAAGTATGCAAAGCTCCAGCAATCCTTCTAAGGACTGGAGTAAGCATCTCAGAGTTGGAATGTACGCTTTGATGAGATGATCAAAGATTTTGGGTTTATACAAAGTTTGTGAGAAACTTGTATTTCCAAAGAAGTGAGTGGGAGCACTATAGAATTTCTGATGAGTATATGTTGTAGACATATTGTTGATCAGAAATGATGTAGAATTTCTAGAAAGCATATAGGGTTGTTTGAAAAGTGTTTTTCAATGGAAAACCTGGATTAAGCTACTAGAACATTGAGCATCAAGATCTATGAGGATAGATCAAAAACGCTAAATGGTACTTTCAAATGAGCACATACCTTGACATAATCTTGAAGGTGTTCAAGATGGATCGATCAAAGAAGGAGTTCTTGCACGAGTTGTAAGGTATGAAGTTAAGAGTTAAAGCTCGACCACGGCAGAAGAGAGAGAAAGGACGAAGGTCGTCCCCTATGCTTCAGACGTAGGCTCTATAGTATGCTATGCTATGTACCGCATCGGAAGTGTGTCTGCCATGAGTCAGTCAAGGGGTACAAGAATGATCCAGGAATGGATCATTGGACAGCGGTCAAAATTGTCCTTGGAGTAAATAAGGACATGTTTCTTGATTATGGAGGTGATAAAGAGTTCGGCGTAAAGGGTTACGTTGATGCAAGCTTCAACACCTATCCGAATGACTCTGAGTAGCAAACCGGATACGTATAGTGGAGCAACCATTTGGAATAGCTCCAAGTGGAGCGTGGAAGCAGCATTTACAATATGACCTAGAGATTTGCGAAGTACATACGGATCTCAATGTTGCAGACCCGTTGACTAAAACCTCTCTCACAAGCAAAACATGATCAAACCCCAGAACTCATTGAGTCTTAATCACATGATGATGTGAACTAGTTTAGTGACACTAGTAAACTCTTTGGATGTTAGTCACATGGCGATGTGACCTGTGAGTGTTAATCACGTGGCGATGTGAACTAGATTATTGACTCTAGTGCAAGTGGGAGACTGTTGGAAATATGCCCTAGAGGCAATAATAAATTAGTTATTATGATATTTCCTTGTTCATGATAATCGTTTATTACCCATGCTATAATTGTATTGATAGGAAACTCAGATACATGTGTGGGTACATAAACAACACCATGTCCTAGTAAGCCTCTAGTTGACTAGCTCGTTGATCGACAGATGGTTACGGTTTCCGACCATGGACATTGGATGTCGTTGATAGCAGGATCACATCATTTGGAGAATGATGTGATGGACAAGACCGATCCTAAGCCTAGCACAAAGATCGTGTAGTTAGTATGCTAAAGCTTTTCTAGTGTCAAGTATCTTTTCCTTAGACCATGAGATTGTGCAACTCCGGATACCGTAGGAATGCTTTGGGTGTACCAAACATCCTGGCAATAATGGGTGGCTATAAAGGTGCACTACAGGTATCTCGAAAGTGTCATTGGGTTGGTACGAATCAAGACTGGGATTTGTCACTCTGTGTAAGCGGAGAGGTATCTCTGGGCCCACTCGGTAGGACATCATCATAATGTGCATAATGTGACCAAGGGGTTGATCACGGGATGATGTGTTACGAGCGAGTAAAGAGACTTGCGATAACGAGATTGAACAAGGTATCGGTATACCGAGGATCGAATCTCGGCAAGTACAATACCGTTAGACAAAGGGAATTGTATCGGGATCGATTGAGTCCTTGACATCGTGGTTCATCCGATGAGATCATCGTGGAACATGTGGGAGACAACATGGGTATCCAGATCCGCTGTTGGTTATTGACCGGAGAACGTCTCGGTCATGTCTTCATGGTTCCCGAACCCGTAGGGTCTACACATAAGGTTCGATGGCGCTAGGGTTATCGGGAATAGATATCGTGGTTACCGAATGTTGTTGAGTCCCGATGAGATCCGGGCGTCACGAGGAGTTCGGAATGGTCTGGAGGTAAAGATTTATATATGGAAGTCCTATTTTGGCCACCGGAAAATGTTCGGATTTTTCGGTATTTTACGGGAAGGTTCTAGAAGGTTCGGAGTGGGGCCCACCTGCATGGGGGACCCACATGAACGTGAGTAGTGGGGCAAGGCCCCACACCCCTGCTCAAGCGCACCAAGATCCCCCTTAGAAGGAATAAGATCATATCCCGAAGGATAAGATCAAGATCCCTAAAAGGGGATAACAATCGATGGGGAAAGGAAAGGATGGGATTTCTTTCCTCCCACCTTTGTAACCCCAATGGACTTGGAGGGCAAGAAATAATCCCCTCCACCCCTATATATAGTGGGAGGCGCATGGGAGCTGCACCCTTGCCCTGGCACAACCCTCCCCTCTCCCAAGTCCTCCTCCTCTCCCGCGGTGCTTGGCGAAGCCCTGCAGGATTGCCACGCTCCTCCATCACCACCACACCGTCGTGCTGCTGCTGGATGGAGTCTTCCCCAACCTCTCCCTCTCTCCTTGCTGGATCAAGGCATGGGAGGCGTCACCGGGCTGTACGTGTGTTGAGCAGCGGAGGTGCCGTCCGTTCGGCACTAGGATCTCCGGTGATTTGGATCCGACAGTCGACTCCTTCAACCCCGTTCTCTTGAGCGCTTCGCTTAGCGATCTACAAGGGTATGTAGATGCACCCTCCATCCCCTCGTTGCTAGTTTATCCATAGATAGATCTTGGTGACACGTAGGAAAATTTTGAATTTCTGCTACGTTCCGCAACAGCTAAAACAAGAAACAAAAATATTCGATTGCAAGATCTAAAGATATACCTTCACTTACCTAGCCTCCCGACAGCGGCGCCCGGAAAAAGAGCTTGATGTCTACTACACAACCTTCTTCTTGTAGGCGTTGTTGGGCCTGCAATGCACAGGTTTGTAGGACAGTAGCAAATTTCCCTCAAGTGGATGACCTAAGGTTTATCAATCATGGGAGGTGTAGGATGAAGAAGGTAACTCTCAAACAACCCTGCAACCAAATAACAAAGAGTCTCTTGTGTCCCCAACACACCCAATACAATGGTAAATTGTATAGGTACACTAGTTCGGCGAAGAGATGGTGATACAAGTGCAATATGGATGGTAGATATAAGTATTTGTAATCTGAAATTTTTAAAAACAGCAAGGTAACAAGTGATAAGCGTGGCGTAAGCAGTATTGCAATGATAGGAAACAAGGCCTAGGGTTCATACTTTCACTAGTGCAAGTTCTCTCAACAATAATAACATAGATAGATCATATACCAATCCCTCAACATGCAACAAAGAGTCACTCCAAAGCCACTAATAGCGAAGAACAAACATAGAGATTATGGTAGGGTACGAAACCACCTCAAAGTTATTCTTTCCAATCAATCTGTTGGGCTATTCCTATAAGTGTCACAAACAACCCTAGAGTTCGTACTAGAATAACACCTTAAGATACAAATCAAACAAAACCCTAATGTCACCTAGATACTCCATTGTCACCTCAAGTATCATCGGGGTTGGGTCCGACATATGCCAAAGGTTAGCTTATCATGGAGGCGAGTAGAAACGTCGTCGGTGCTGGAAGCGGGATGAGGCGAACATGCCTTGGCGAATCTTACCCAGCTTCAGGGCTCTCAGGAGATAACACCCCTCTTGCCGCTCTGCGGGTCTCCGCATGATCACTATGGCAAAATGGGTACAAGAGGCTCCTTGAGCTGTTAAGGTGAGGAAGGAGAAGGGCACGGTTTGCTCTTCTCTCCCTCTATGTGTGTGTCTAAAACTACTAGCTTCCAACCCTTTGCATGGGTGCCCGAGGGTTTATATAAGTCTACCCCGAGGTACTGGCAGTAATCCGGCTAGGTGTGGGCCCAAGCCGTCATTCTCTAAGTCGCCGTCTTCTCCGCCGACTCACGGGGCCCGCCGACTAGTGGGCCCGCCGACAGCTCAAACATGGGGCCGACAGCCCTTGTCCGTCGTGGCGGGTCTTGCCGGCTGCAGACATTGTAGTCGTGCTTCTAATGACGCGAAGTTTGGTCGTGAGGGTTAAAACAAGCTGTGCGCCGCTTGGGTGGCGATCCTTTATTGCCATTCCTCGTCTTTGTACGGTTAATGGCGCGTGGATCCCGCGGGAGGAGCCGGCCGACTCCCGGAGGCCGACTCCATCGGGTCCGTCTTTGGGGTGCTCTCGCCGTCTTCGGTACTCCCGCCGACAGGCGGGTCCCGCCGTCTTCGGGTCGTACAGACAGGCCATCGTGGGTACAGGAATCTACCCACGATGCTGATGTCAGGGCCGGCATGGCGACAGTGCTGCGCCGGATGGAGATCTCCGTCAGTACGGCGCCCTGTAGCCATACCTGCCCTTTATGGACTGGGCGGGGATGGGCCGCGAGGCGGCTTTACCCCATAGTCGCCCAGGCGTGAGGTGGTGGAGGTCGCGGGCCGACTCCCTGTAGCGGCCTCGCTGGAGGTCGCTAGCTTGGAGTCGGCTTGTCCTGAAGGAGGCTCGGTTGCCGACTATCTGAAGGCGGCTCTTCGTATTGGGGTCTTGAGGGGCGCAGTCTGCCCCGATGTTTTGAAAGGTTCGGGGGCTCGGGTCTGCCTACCCGTAGTCCATTACTCCGACAGTAGTCCCCGAAGCTGGGGAGGCACCGAGGGCAGCCCGTCGAGGAGCCTCGACAGCTTCATCCCTTTGATGGAAGAATCTGGACTCGGCCCGCCGTCTCCATCTGGGGTCGGCTTTGCAGGGGGCCGTCTTGCTCTTCAAAGGTTTCGAAGGTCGCAGCGGGATCCGGGGCGGCGTGCGATAAGCTTCGGTAGCCGCCCGCCGTGGCCCGCCACGTGTTGCCCAGCGGCGAGGCGATCTACCGCGCGCAGCGTGACAAAACGAGCCCGTCGGCGGGGCCGCCACTACCATGCCCTGCGGCGCAGCCAGAATCCGCCGCGATGCGTGCGGCGGTTGGACTCCCGCGCCGTTCTGCGGCGGTAACGTCGTGGGTTCATCGTGGGTGCGATTAATCCCGCCCGCCCCTAAACCCGCGAGCCTAAGCGCCTATAAGTAAGCGGGGAGGGAGGCGGCGGCCTGCGCGCACTCTCTCATCCCCGCTCCCTGCCTCGTCTTCTTCCTTGCTCCGTCGCGCCGAGCCTCGTTTCTTCCTCGCCACGGAGATGAGCTCCTCATCAGCCGCCACGCCTCCCACCACGCGCTCCGGCGTGTGGGACGGCTCCATCATCGATGACGACGTAATCGAGTTCCTTCGCCAGACGCGCCGCATCCCCGGCAGCCACCTAGTGCGAGCCCGCGCCCCGCCGGAGGGCGAAATCACGCCGGCGCCGGAGGGGGGCGAGCGGGTGATCTTCCGCTCGCACCTCACGCGCGGGCTGGGGCTGCCAGCGAGCGGGTTCTTCCGCTTGTTCTTGGAGTTCTTTGGGCTCCAGCCGCACCACCTCACCCCCAACACGGTGGTGCTGCTGGCCGCCTTCGCATCCTTATGCGAAGGTTTCCTCGGAGTTCTTCCCACCATCGAGCTGTGGGGAGAGTTCTTTCAAGCGAAGCTCGGGACCCACGTCGCTCGCGTGCCGGCTCTGTGCGGCACGTTCATCGCCAAGAGGAGGCCGGTGCCCGAGAATCCTTTCCCTGCCATCCCCCTCATCAAGTCGGTGGAGATGTGGCAGCTTTCGTGCTTCTCGTCAAAGCGTCGCCCCCGACGGCGACTGGGTCAACTTGCCGCCCTACGTGGGAGGCGAACTGGCGGGCCGACCCACCAGCTGGTCCTACAGGGCCCGGTCGCTGACCCTCGCAGGCACCGCCGCCGTCGCGCGGCTCCGCGTGATGGTACAATCGGAGGGCCTGACTGGAGCAGACTTGCTGGCCGCCTTCGTGGCGCGCCGAGTTCTCCCTCTTCAGGGCCGCCCTCATCGATCGCGGATGGCGCCACGGGACCAGCGGATGTGCTCCAGGACATGCCCCACGCGAAGGTGGTGGACACGGTGAACTTCTTGGCGAACTGCGACCTCACGTAGGAATGGCGTTTGGCAAGGAGCCATACTGCCGCCAATCCCCGCCGATGGTAAGTCGTCTCTTGCTTCTTTGTTTCCTTCCTTAACGGATCCGGCTCTTACTTTCCTTGGTCGCTTCGACTCAGAATCCTCTCATGCCGCCCTCGACCCGGGCGCGAATGGCGGCTCGCGACTTCGTCCCGACCGGCGGAGTAGCGCCCGCGACCCGACTTGGGCGTGGCGGCGATGGAGCCGATGCGAAGGAGGAGGGGCCGACGACGACAGGCCCTCGGCCACTTTCGCAGACTCGCCTGATGATGAAGTCGCCCCCCGCCGCCAGCAGAAAGCAGGCCATCTAGGCGCGAGCTCCTCCGCCTCCTTGGGGCGACGAGGCGGCGCGAAGAAGCGCCGGGCCGGGCCGAGTCAGCCAGGCGGCCAGGCCAAGAGAATCAGGGGAGCGGCCGCCGCGAATCGGCGCAAAGAAGCGGTCACGAAGGCTAACCGCTTCCGCAAGGAGGTGAAGAAACACCGCTGGTCTCCGCGTAAGTATCTTTTTATTCTGTCTTGTTTTCTTCTGGTCCGTCTTGCCCAAGTCTCCTCATGTCCTTTCCTCTACTCAGGCCTCCCCTCACTTTGGAGAGGGTCGCCGCCGCCTCCGTCATGGGGTCGGCGGAGACGTCCGGCAGCAGTCGGCGGGTTGACCCTGCGGCCGCCCTCCGGAGGCAACACAGCGGAATGCGCAGGAGAAGCCGACGAGGAGGCGGCCGCGGTCGAGAGCGGCGTCAGGAGAAGGCGGTCGAAGCCGCCGCCCGCAGCAAAAGGCAAGCCGAGGAGGCCGCGCGCCTTCAGTCGGCGCTGCTCGTCACTCCGCTGAGCTCAGCGCCGCCACCGCCGGACTTCACGGGGCAATCGGAGGGAGTTGGTGGTGAGGTTCCCGTCGCAGGGAGGGAAGGCGGCGAGGCCTCTTCGCCGGGCGCGGCCGCGCCACCTCCGCCGCAGTCTGAGGTCGCGCGAGGCAAACAGCCGGTGGACCCACCCGTGCCGTCGACCGACGACGAAGCCGTGGCGCAACTGCTTCTTCAAGTCGCCTCGCCCGGTAGCGCCGGCGGAGAAAGCGGACTCGGCGCCGCGCCCTTGGAGACCCGGCGCGCCAGCTCGGCCATCCACGGCAGGCGACAAGCGTCGCGCTGCTGGGTGGGTGCGAGGAGGCGCAGGCCTGCTGAACACGGCGCTCCTGGACGTCCAAGCGAAGCTGCGGGCCGAAGGCGTCGCCCTCCAGAACCTTTCCAGGGCGCACCTGGCGTCGCGATCCGCCGTGCGGGTAAGTTTTATTTCTGAAACTTTCTATTGATCTTCTCGTGAGGCGGCCGGCCACCACTAGGTGTAATCCCGAGTTTGGGTCGGCTGCTGGCGGTGACCCGAACTTTATTGCTTACTTCAAGTCTTTATCGTATGCGGAATCCTTGTTACAGGAATATCACAACCTCCGCGCTACCGCCTTCAACCATAGCGTTCAAGAGCTGAACAAGCGGGCTGCCGACTGGCGAGGAGCGAGGTGAGTTTTCTTCTTGGCGCGCTGCGCGCGCAGCTGTAGTCCCGAGATTGGGCGACTGCTGCTGTGATCGGGCGGATCTTCCAGCGTTCTTCTTAGCGGCGACTTAGCGTCCTTCTTCTTTTTATTCTTGAGTCAAGCGCCGCTCTGCGAGGCAGCTAAATGCGGCCGAGACCGCCTTGCGCGCCAAAGAGGAGAGTGTGGCAAGCTTCGCCATGAGCGCGACCTGCTGGCCACGCGAGTTGGCGGAGCGAAGGAGCTGCTCAAAGCGGCCTTGGGCGAGGCGGAAAGAAAGAGGCCGCACTCTGGCGGGTGAGGCGGCGCTCCGCTGGACCCGGCAGGCGCGGTGACCTCCGGCTTCCATGAGATCGAAGATATTGTCGATGGTAAGTTTTCTTTTACTTTCTCTTTTGGGTTGCCGACTATGAGTTAAGCCGGCTCCTGTTTTTCTAACTTGCTTTTCTTCTTCTTGGCAGACTTCTTCCCTGGTCATACGCGGCGCCAATCAGGCCATCGAGGCCGAACGCGAGCCTTGCGGAGGGCGGTGGCGTTGAATCGCAGCCGCGCCCGGACCCTTGGCGAGCAACTCCCGAGCGTGAGGCTCGTCTGCGGCCGGCACGCCGGATGCTGCGCCGTCTTGGCGTGTCGGGGCCCAGGCGATTGCTGCCCTGTCGCCGGACATGCCGGTTCTGCGCACTCCCAGCCAGACCGCCGACTAAAGCGGAGGTTGCGGCTGGGCGTCTTGAGGCTTGGAAGGGCTCCAGCGGCTCGGTGGGCTCGCCGAGCCACAGTTCGTAAAAGGCGTGGTATCCAGGGCTTGACCTAGACCGGCTGGCCGCGTTCCGGTCAGAATCCCAGGCGGAGCTGCAGGCCGCGGAGGGCGCCCTTGTCGAGCGTGCAGCGGCGATCGCCGACTACACGAACACCAGCATCTTCGTCCCCGAGCGGGCTGAAGACAGTGGGGAGGCACCGCCGGAGTGGTTCGGGATGAACCCGGACTACGGTGAAGACTCGGCGGAGGTGATCGACTCCAGCACCGAGGATGAAGACGAGGCGGAGGACGGAGACGACATGGAGGCATCAGAAGACGGAGCGGGCGGCCAGCCTCAGCTTGACCGCGCCTCCAGCAACGAGCCGTGCCCATCTGAGCCAGCCGCTGCAAGAGACGATCAAACCGAGACTGCCCAGCCAGCCGCCCCGGCGCCTGACGTCGTCGCCGCCTCCGGCTTTCCGACCCCATCCGCTGCTTCTTAGGCCGCTACCTTGGCTTTATTTCATCTGCTTGTTAGTCTTTCGAAAGAACTTTGTTAATTCGCACAATTCCACCCGCGGGGTGTATTCTGAACCTCTGCTCGAAGATCCGGCCAAGGGCCTAAGTTTGTGTAAATATTATTTTTAATTTCTTGTTTCCTTGCTTATTGCTCTTGTGGCTTATTGCTCTGCGGATTGCCGTCTAGGTCAAGTGCTTGGCTACTTTGAGAAGGCAAGTACTTGGCCATTTTAGAGTCGTCTTAAGCAGGTTGGGTAGAAAACGGAAAAGCCGGCTTCTTAAGAGTCGGTTTCACAAAACGGGCTGGGAGCCGGTTTCAACTATGTGTATGCTTTGGGTCCTTAGCCATTTTTTCGTGTGGGCGCCCGTTCTACCTTACTCCTACCCACCAAACAGTCGCTCTGCGAGCTGCGGCTTCTGACAGGAGACGGCTTGGGCACCGCACGCTACTTGTCGGACTTCAGGAAGCACTTCATAGCTCAAAAGCGGCGAGTCCCAGGCGACTAGTCGAGCCGGTGCCAAACAACATAATCAAGGGTAACATACTCAAAGGCATAATTCTTATCATCTGAGATAACAAAGAGGCAGTCCCCGAGCTTGTCTCGGGGGCCCGAATCTTAGTATTTCAAACACAAAAGGGTAGCGTGGTACATCTTGCATCAAGCTGTAAAATCTTGGAGGAGATTAGCATTCCATGGTCGCTCCGTCTCTTTGCGGAGTCGTCCCTCTTCGTGCTTTCGGGGCTTCGGCGTCGATCGTAGTAGTAAGTCGTTGCCCAGCACTTTCTCGATGATGAACGGTCCTTCCCAAAGCGCCCGACAGCTTGTCAGCTGGCGGCTGTTCGCTGGATCAGCCGGAGCACAAGGTCGCCCTCTAGGAACGATCTTGGCTTGACCTTCTTGTTGTAGTGCGGCGCGAGCTCGATGGTAGATCTTTGGACCGGTGAGTGCGGCAGCGGCCCTCTTCCAGCAGATCGGCGCCGTCTTGGCGTGCTTCTTACGCTTCCTCCTCGGTGTACATGGTGACTCGCGAGAGTCGAACTCTATATCCGTTGGGATGGCGGCTTGGCACCGTAAGCGAGGAAGAAAGGTGTGAAGCCAGTTGACTTGTTTGGAGTCGTCGCAGACTCGAGAGAGGGCGGTGGCAACTCCTCAAGCCAGCAGCGGCGAGCGCTCGATGGTTCGACTAGACGAGGCTTGATGCCAGACAAGATGAGGCCGTTCGCTCGTTCCACCTGGTCGTTTGACTGCGGATGGGCAATGGACGCTAAGTCCAGTCGGATGCCCTGCGTCGCGCAGAAACGGGCCAGGGCGCCCTTGGCGAAATTTGTGCCGTTGTCGGTAATGATGCTGTGTGGTATGCCGTACCGAGTCGTGATGTCGGCAATAAAAGTCACTGCCGTAGGACCGTTCAACTTCTTGATGGGTTTTGCTTCTATCCACTTGGTGAACTTGTCCACCGCGACAAGTAGGTGAGTTAGGCCACCTCGTGCCGTCTTGAATGGTCCCACCATGTCCAGGCCCCATACATCAAAGGGCCAGGCGATGGGGATAGTCTTGAGCGCTGAAGCCGGCTGAAGCGGCTTGGAGCGGAACACCTGGCACCCCTTGCATTTCTGAACTAATTCCTTGGCTTCTTATAGGGCGGTCGGCTAGAAGAAACCGTGTCGGAAGGCTTTGGCGACGAGTGCTCTGGAGGCTGCATGATGGCGCTTTTCATACGATGGATGTCTTGAGGATTGCTTGGCCTTGCTCGATTCGGCCTTGGCGTTGGTAGACACCGGTGACGCTGCGCCTGACCAGCTCTCAATTGATTATAGTATAGGCTGCCGCTCGGCGTTGCACTTGCCGAGCCAAGGTTTCATCAGTTGGTAGCTCTCCACTTACCAAAAACTTCAAGATGGGCTGGGCCCATGAGGGTGCTGCTATTTCTTCGACTGCCAGTACTGCTACTTGGACGGGGGCGGCTGGGCTGGGAGGCGGCGGGTTGGAGTCTGCAGCAGCTGGCTGTGTTGAAGAAGTCCCGGGCGATTGGCGCATCCCGGGCAATCTTTGGAGTCTTTGCAAAGGTCGCCGCAGTCCGGGCGGGTTCAAGTCCCCGGGCGGCCGACTGCCAGCGTTCTTGGGGGCGTCTTCAAGGATTCTTGTGCCGTCTGCCGAGGCTCTAGAGTCGGATCTGCTTTCTTCAGGGGGAGCCGGCACAAAAATGGAGTCTGATTCTGGTGACGGTTTGACGGACGGCTTGAGAAGGCGCTGAAGGGCGACGCCGGATGGTATTGCTTGTCGGGTGGAACCGATTCTTGCCAGGGCATCGGCTTGGTCGTTGTCGTTCCTTGGTACATGGAGGAATTCGCATCCCTCGAAATATCCGCTCAGCTGCTGTACCAGAAAGCGGTAGCTCGCCATATTTGCATCTTTGGCGTCCTAGTCGCCAGATGACTGTTGGACCACCAAGTCGGAGTCGCCATAGCACAGGATCCGGCGAATGCCGAGTTCTTTGGCAAGCCGGAGCCCGTGGATGAGCGCCTCGTATTCAGCGACGTTGTTGGAGGCGGCGAAATGGATCTGCAGCGGCGTGCTTGAGCTTGTCACCTTTAGGGAAGTGAGGACCACACCGGCTCCCAAGCGGTGCGCATCTTGGAGCCATCAAAGTGCATCCGCCAATGGGTGGATTCGGCATTGGCGGCGAATCTTTGAGTCTCGGCCCAATCGGCGAGGAAGTCGGCGGTGCTTGTGACTTGATGGCGGTGCGGGGCTGGTAAAAGATGGTGTAGGGGGCCAACTCTATGGCCCATTTGGCCACTCGGCCTGAAGCATCTCGGCTTCCGATGATCTCTGCTAGTGGGGCCGAGCAAACCATGGTGATTGGATGCTCTTGAAAGTAAGGCTTCAACTTCTTGGCGGCAAAGTGCGCCGTAACACATCTTCACGGTAGTGGGGTAGTTCTGCTTGGAGGTCGACGATTACCTCGCTCGAAGGTAATATCTGGTCTCTGGATAGGTAGCGCCTTGCCTTCCTCCTTGCGTTCAACCACAATAAGCTGTCTTGACTACCCTGCTGGTGGCGGCAATATCACAGAGCATGGGCTCCTTGGTCGAAGCCGCCAAAGACAGGGGAGTAGTCAGCATTCTCTTCAACTGGATAAAAGCTTCGTCCGCCTTGGAGTTCCATTCGAAGAAGGTGGTCTTCTTCATAACCTGGTACAGAGGAAGAGCTTTCTCACCCAGCCGACTGATGAATCGGCTGATCGACGCCAAGCAGCTGGTGAACTTCTGCACATCTAGCAGTCGGCGGGGTACTTCCATTCTCTCAATTGCCTTGATCTTCATGGGGTTGCACTCTATGCCGCGTTTGGATACCAGGAAGCCAAGGAGCTGGCCGGTTGGTACTGCGAAGACGCATTTCTCTGGGTTGAGCTTGATCTGGAATTGGCGCAGGTATTCAAAGGTCTCTTTGAGGTCTTCCAACAGCGTTCCTCGCTTCTCCGTCTTCACCACCACGTCGTCCACGTAAACGTGGGCGTTTCTGCCAAGCTGCTTGAGGAGGCACTTCGCATGCAGCGCTGAAAGGTGGCGCGGCGTTCCTCAAGCGAGCGTCATGGTCAGGTAGCGAAGGCTCCAAAGGCGTGATGAAGGCGGTCTTCAATCTGTCTGCGGGTTCGCTTGATCGATGATATCCTGAATATGCATCTAAGAAGCTCAACAGCTCGCATCCGGCTATGGAGTCTATCACCTGATCAATCCTGGGTAGAGCGAACGGGTCCTTGGGGCAGGCTTTGTTGAGGCTTGTGTAGTCAATACACATCGCCTTTGCTTGTTCTTCTTTAGTACCAGGACGGGTTCGCCAACCATTCGGAAAGAAAACTTCCATGATTAAACCGGCTGCAAGGGCGGGCTATCTCTTCTCCAACATGTTGGGGAGCGTAGTAATTTCAAAAATTTTCCTACGATCACGCAAGACCATGGTGATGCATAGCAGCGAGATGAGAGTGTTGTCTCGTACCCTCGTAGACCAGCAGCGAGCGTTGGCATAGCGTAGAGGAAGTAGTCGTACTTCTTCCCGATCCAACCGATCAAGTACGAGCGTCGGCACCTCCGAGTTCTGCACACGTTCAGCTCGATGGCGTCCCTCGAACTCCGATCCAGCGAGTGTTGAGGAGAGTTTCGTCGACCTGACGGCGTGGTGGCGATGATGATGTTCCACCGGCGCGAGGCTTCGCCTAAGCTCATAGCGGTATATTCGAGGTGTAGTTTGGTGGAAGGGGCACGCGCACGGCTGAGAGCGATCTCAATGATCAACTTGTGTGTCATGGGGTGCCCTCTGCCCTGTATATAAAGGAGGGAAGGGGAGGGGCTGGCGGCCACCAAGGGCTGCGCACAGGAGTCCTACTCCCACGGGGTAGGATTCCTCCCCAATCCTAGTCCAACTAGGATTGGCCAAGTGGGAAGGGAGAGAGGCCACCCCTTCTCCTAGTCCTAATAGGACTAGGGAAGGGGAAGGTCTGACCAGCACTTGGGCCCCTTTCCTCCTTTCCACTAAGGCCCATCAAGGCCCATTGACCCCGGGAGGTTCGGTAACCCCGGTACTCGGTAAAATTCCCAATTTCACCGGAGTGATTCGGAATCAAACATAGGCTTCAATATATCAATCTTTATGTCTCGACCATTTGAGACTCCTCGTCATGTCCGTGATCTCATCGGGACTCGAACAACCTTGGTACATCAATATCATATAAACTCATAATAAGCATCATCGAAGCGTTAAGCGTGCGGACCCTACGGGTTCGAGAACTATGTAGACATGACCGAGACACCTCTCGGTCAATAACCAATAAGCGGGACCTGGATGCCCATATTGGTTCCTACATATTCTCTGAAGATCTTTATCGGTCGGACCGCATAACAACATCGTTGTTCCTTTGTCATCGGTATGTTACTTGCCGAGATTCGATCGTCGGTATCAATACCTAGTTCAATCTCGTTCTTGGCAAGTCTCTTTTCTCGTTCCGTAATACATCATCTCACAACTAACACATTTAGTTGCAATGCTTGCAAGGCTTATGTGATGTGCATTACCGAGAGGGCCAGAGATACCTCTCCAGAGCAATCGGATGACAAATCCTAATCTCGAAATATGCCAACCCAACATGTACCTTCGGAGACACACTGTAATGTACCTTTATAATCACCCGATTCGTTGTGGCGTTTGGTAGCACCAAAGTGTTCCTCGGGCAAGCAGGAGTTGCATAATCTCATAGTCATAGGAACATGTATAAGTCATGAAGAAAAGCACTAGCAACAAACTATACGATCAGGTGCTATGCTAATGGAATGGGTCATGTCAATCAGATCATTCAACCAATGATGTGATCCCGTTAATCAAATAACAACTCCTTGTTCATGGTTAGGAAACATAACCATCTTTGATTAACGAGCTAGTCAAATAGAGGCATACTAGTGACACTCTGTAGGTTTATGTATTCACACATGTATTATGTTTCCGGTTAATACAATTCTAGCATGAATAATAAACATTTATCATGATATAAGGAAATAAATAATAACATTATTATTGCCTCTAGGGCATATTTCCTTGATCTCCCACTTGCACTAGAGTCAATAATCTAGATTACGGTAATGATTCTAACACCCATGGAGTCTTGGTGCTGATCATGTTTTGCTCGTGGAAGAGGCTTAGTCAGCGGGTGCGCAACATTCAGATCCGTATGTATCTTGCATATCTCTATGTCTCCCACGGACCAAATCCGGATGGAGTTAGGCGTCTTTTGATGTGCTTGGTTCTCTTGTGAAATCTGGATTCCTTTGCCAAGGCAATTGCACGATATTGTCACAAAAGATTTTCATTGGACCCGATACACTAGGTACAACACCTAGATCGGTTATGAACTCCTTCATCGAGACTCCTTCATTAGCTGCTTCGAAGCAGCTATGTACTCAACTTCACATGTAGATCCATAGCGGCGCTTTGTTTGGAACTGCACCAAGCGGCAGCTCCACCGTTTAATGTAAATCGTATCCGGTTTGCGATTTAGAATCGTCCGGATCAGTGTCAAAACTTGCATCGGCGTAACCGTTCTGACGAGCTCTTTGTCACCGCCATAAATGAGAAACATATCCTTAGTTCTTCTCAAGTACTTAAGGATGTTCTTGACCGCTGTCGATGATCCACTCTGGATTACTTTGGTACTGCTGCTAAACTTACAGCAAGGCACACATCAGGTCTGGTACACAGCATTGCATACATGATAGAGCCTATGGCTGAAGCATAGGAACATCTTTCATTTTCTCTCTATCTTCTGCGGTGGTGGGCATTGAGTCTTACTCAACTTCACACCTTGTAATACCGGCAAGAACCCTTTCTTTGCACTGATCCATTTGAACTTTTCAAAACTTTATCAAGGTATGTGCTTTGTGAAAGTCCTATTAAGCGTCTTGATCTATCTCTATAGATCTTAATGCCCAATATGTAAGCAGCTTCACGAGGTCTTTCATGAAAACTCTTATTCAAGTATCCTTTATGCTATCCAGAAATTCTATATCATTTCCGATCAATAATATGTCATCCACATATAATATCAGAAATGCTCTGAGCTCCACTCACTTTCTTGTAAATCTGAGGCTTCTCCAAAAGTGCATATAAAACCAAATCTTTGATCACACTATCAAAGCGTTTATTCCAACTCGAGAGGCTTGCACCAGTCCATAAATGGATCATTGGAGCTTGCACACTTTGTTAGCTCCTTTGGATCGACAAAACCTTCGGTTGCATCATATACAACTCTTCTTCGAAATCCATTCAGGAATGCAGTTTTAACATCCATTTGCCAAATTTCATAATCATAAAATCGGCAATTGCTAACATGATTGAGACGGACTTAAGCATCGCTTCTGGTGAGAAGGTCTCATCGTAGTCAATCCCTTGAACTTGTCGAAAACCTTTTGCAACAAGTCGAGCTTTATAAACGATAACATTACCATCAGCGTCAGTCTTCTTCTTGAAGATCCATTTATTCTCAATTGCTTGCCGATCATCGGGCAAGTCAACCAAAATCCATACTTTGTTCTCATACATGGATCCCATCTCAGATTTCATGGCCTCAAGCCATTTTGTGGAATCTGGGCTCACCATCGCTTCTTCATAGTTCGTAGGTTCATCATGTTCGATAACATGACTTCCAAAATAGGATTACCGTACCACTCAGTGCGGATCTTGCTCTGGTTGATCTCTGAGTTCTGTAGAAACTTGATCTGAAGTTTCATGATCATCATCATTAGCTTCCTCCTATTTGGTGTAGGTGTCACGAAACTGTTTTACGTGATGTACTACTTCTCAATAAGGGAGTAGATACGATTATCTCATCAAGTTCTACTTTCCTCCCACTCACTTCTTTCGTGAAACTCTTTCTCAAAAAGTTTCGAATTTAGCAACAAAATCTTGCCTTGGATCTGTGATAGAAGGTGTACCCAACTGTCTCCTTTGGGTATCCTATGAAGACACATTTCTCCGATTTGGGTTCGAGCTTATCAGGTTGAAGCTTTTCACATAAGCATCGCAGCCCCAAACTTTCAGAAAGCGACAACTTTGGTTTCTTGCCAAACCACAGTTCATAAGGCGTCGTCTCAGCAGTTTAGATGGTGCCCTATTTAAAGTGAATGTAGCCGTCTCTAAAGCATAACCCCAAAGCGATAGCGGTAAATCAGTAAGAGACATCATAGATCGCACCATATCTAATAAAATACGATTCTGACGTTCGGACACACCATTACGTTGTGGTGTTCGGTGGCGTAAGTTCGAAACTATTCGCATTGTTTCAAATGTAGGCCAAACTTCGTAACTCAAATATTCTCCTCCACGATCAGATCGTAGAAACTTTATTTTCTTGTTACGATGATTTTCCACTTCACTCTGAAATTCTTTGAACTTTTCAAATGTTTCAGACTTGTGTTTCATTAAGTAGATATACCCATATCTGCTCAAATCATCTGTGAAGGTGAGAAAATAACGATATCATACGAGCCTCAACATTCATTGGACCACATACATCGGTATGTATGATTTCCAATAAATCTGTTGCTCTCTCCATAGTTCGGAGAAGCGGTGTTTTAGTCATCTTGCCCATAAGGCACGGTTACATAAGTGCCAAGTGATTCATAATCAAGTGACTCCAAAAGTCCATCGGTATGGAGTTTCTTCATGCGCTTTACACCGATATGACCTAAGCGGCGGTGCCACAAATAAGTTGCACCATCATTATCAACTCTGCATCTTTTGGTTTCAACATTATGAATATGTGTATCACTACTATCAAGATTAAGTAAAACAAACCATTCTTCAATGGTGCATGACCATAAAAGATATTATTCATATAAATAGAACAACCATTATTCTCGATTTAAATGAATAACCGTCTCGCATCAAACAAGATCCAGATATAATGTTCATGCTCAGCGCTGGTACTAAATAACAATTATTTAGGTCTAATACTAATCCGAAGGTAGATGTAGAGGTAGCGTGCCATTGCGATCACATCGACTTTGGAACCATTTCCCAGCGCATTGTCACCTCGTCCTTAGCCAATCTTAAGCAATCCGTAGCCCTGTTTGAGTTGCAAATATTAGCAGAACCAGTATCAAATACCAGTGCTCTGCGGTATTAGTAAGGTACACATCAATAACATGTATATCACATATACCTTTGTTAACCTTGCCATCCTTCTTATCCGCCAAATACTTGGGGCAGTTCCGCTTCGGTGACCAGCCTGCTTGCAATAGAAGCACTCAGTTTCAGGCTTAGGACCAGACTTGGGTTTCTTCTCTTGATCGACAACTTGCTTGCCGCTCTTTTGAAGTTTCCCTTTTCTTTCCTTTGCCCTTTTCTTGAAACTAGTGGTTTTGTTAACCATCAACACTTGATGCTCCTTTTGATTTCTACCTCCATGACTTTCGGCATCGCGAAGAGCTCGGGCATTGTTTTGGTCATCCCTTGCATATTATAGTTCATCACGAAGCTCTTGTAGCTTGGTGGCGATGATTGGAGAATTACATCAATGGCGCAATCATCCGGAAGATTAACTCCAGTTGAATCAAGTGATTGTTATATCCGGACATTACGAGTATATGCTCCTTGTGAACCGTTCTCCTCCATCTTACAGCTATAGAACTTATTGGAACTTCATATCTCTCAATCCGGGCATTCGCTTGGAATATTAACTTCAACTCTGGAACATCTCATATGCCCCATGGTGTTCAAAGCAGCGTTGAAGTCGGTTCTAAGCCGTAAAGCATGGCACACTGAACTATAGAGTAGTCATCGACTTTGCTTTGCGGGCGTTCATAACCTGGCGCAGCCCTTACACCAGGCACGGCACCTAACGGTGCTTCGGGGCGTAATTCTTACAATGCAGCAATAAGGATAATCCTCAAATTCGGACCCAGTCCGTGTAATTGCTACCATCATCTTTCAACTTTGCTTTCTCAAGGCGCATTAAAATTCAACGGAACAACAGCACGAGCCATCTATCTACACATCATAGACAAGCAAGATACTATCGGTACTAAGTTCATGATAAATTTAAGTTCAATTAATCATATTACTTAAGAACTCCCACTTAGAAAAATATCCTCAATTCTCTAAGTGATTGCGTGATCCATATCAACTACACCATGACCGATCATCACGTGTGATGGAGTAGTTTCAATGGTGAACATCAATATGTTGATCATATCTACTATATGATTCACGCTCGACCTTCGGTCTCCGTGTTCGAGGTCATATCTTATATGCATAGCTCGTCAAGTATAACCTGAGTATTCGCGTGTGCAACTGTTTTGCACCGTTGTATTTGAGCGTAGAGCCTATCACACCCGATCATCACGTGGTGTCTCGGCACGAAGAACTTTCATAGCGGTGCATACTCGGGAGAACACTTCTTGATAATTTAGTAAGGATCATCTTATAATGCTACCGTCAATCAAAGCAAGATAAGATGCATAAAGGATTAACATCACATGCAATCAATATAAGTGATATGATATGGCCATCATCATCTTGTGCTTGTGATCTCCATCTCGAAGCACCGTCATGATCACCATCGTCACCGGTAGCGACACCTTGATCTCCATCGTAGCATCGTTGTCGTCTCGCCAACTATTGCTTCTCGACTATCGCTACTCCTTAGTGATAAAGTAAAGCAATTACATGGCGTTGCATTTCATACAATAAGCGACAACCATATGGCTCCTGCCGATTGCCGATAACTTCGGTTACAAAACATGATCATCTCATACAATAAAATATAGCATCACGTCTTGACCATATCACATCACAACATGCCTGCAAAAACAAGTTAGGCGTCCTCTACTTTGTTGTTGCAAGTTTTACGTGGCTGCTACGGGCTGAGCAAGAACCGTTCTTACCTCGCATCAAAACCACAGCGATACTTCGTCAAATAGACTCCGTTTAACCTTCTCAAGGACGGGCGTATGCCTCAGTTCAACTAAAGTGAGAGAGCAGACACCCGCCGGTCACCTTTAAGCAGCGAGTGCTCTGGCGGTGAAACCAGTCTCGCGTAAGCGTCTGGCGTAATGTCGGTCGGGCGCTTCATCTCACAATACCGCTGAACCAAAGTATGACATGCTGGTAGGTAGTATGACTTGTATCGCCCACAACTCACTTGTGTTCTACTCGTGCATATGACATCAACGCATAAAACCAGGCTCGGATGCCCTTTGTTGGGGAGCGTAGTAATTTCAAAAATTTTCCTACGATCACGCAAGACCATGGTGATGCATAGCAGCGAGATGAGAGTGTTGTCTCGTACCCTCGTAGACCAACAGCGAGCGTTGGCATAGCGTAGAGGAAGTAGTCGTACTTCTTCCCGATCCAACCGATCCAAGTACCGAGCGTCACGGCACCTCCGAGTTCTGCACACGTTCAGCTCGATGGCGTCCCTCGAACTCCGATCCAGCGAGTGTTGAGGAGAGTTTCGTCGACCGACGGCGTGGTGGCGATGATGATGTTCCACCGGCGCGGGGCTTCGCCTAAGCTCCATAGCGGTATATTCGAGGTGTAGTTTGGTGGAAGGGGCACCGCACACGGCTGAGAGCGATCTCAATGATCAACTTGTGTGTCATGGGGTGCCCTCTGCCCTGTATATAAAGGAGGGAAGGGGAGGGGCTGGCCGGCCACCAAGGGCTGCGCTGGGAGTCCTACTCCCACGGGGGTAAGATTCCTCCCAATCCTAGTCCAACTAGGATTGGCCAAGTGGGAAGGGAGAGAGAGCCACCCCTTCTCCTAGTCCTAATAGGACTAGGGAAGGGGAAGGTCTGACCAGCACTTGGGCCCCTTTCCTCCTTTCCACTAAGGCCCATCAAGGCCCATTGACCCCGGGAGGTTCGGTAACCCCGGTACTCGGTAAAATTCCCAATTTCACCGGAGTGATTCGGAATCAAACATAGGCTTCAATATATCAATCTTTATGTCTCGACCATTTGAGACTCCTCGTCATGTCCGTGATCTCATCCGGGACTCGAACAACCTTGGTACATCAATATCATATAAACTCATAATAAGCATCATCGAAGCGTTAAGCGTGCGGACCCTACGGGTTCGAGAACTATGTAGACATGACCGAGACACCTCTCGGTCAATAACCAATAAGCGGGACCTGGATGCCCATATTGGTTCCTACATATTCTCTGAAGATCTTTATCGGTCGGACCGCATAACAACATCGTTGTTCCCTTTGTCATCGGTATGTTACTTGCCGAGATTCGATCGTCGGTATCAATACCTAGTTCAATCTCGTTCTTGGCAAGTCTCTTTTCTCGTTCCGTAATACATCATCTCACAACTAACACATTTAGTTGCAATGCTTGCAAGGCTTATGTGATGTGCATTACCGAGAGGGCCAGAGATACCTCTCCGACAATCGGAGTGACAAATCCTAATCTCGAAATATGCCAACCCAACATGTACCTTGGAGACACCTGTAATGTACCTTTATAATCACCCGATTCGTTGTGGCGTTTGGTAGCACCAAAGTGTTCCTCGGGCAAGCAGGAGTTGCATAATCTCATAGTCATAGGAACATGTATAAGTCATGAAGAAAAGCACTAGCAACAAACTATACGATCAGGTGCTATGCTAATGGAATGGGTCATGTCAATCAGATCATTCAACCAATGATGTGATCCCGTTAATCAAATAACAACTCCTTGTTCATGGTTAGGAAACATAACCATCTTTGATTAACGAGCTAGTCAAGTAGAGGCATACTAGTGACACTCTGTAGGTTTATGTATTCACACATGTATTATGTTTCCGGTTAATACAATTCTAGCATGAATAATAAACATTTATCATGATATAAGAAATAAATAATAACATTATTATTGCCTCTAGGGCATATTTCCTTCAGCGTCGTGCTCTTACGGTGTCGTCTTGTCTCTGCGCCGGTGGCGGACAGCCGGCTGCTGGGGCGGTGGTGGAGGCGGCGGCCCAGCAGCCGGAGGAGGGGCAAGGCCGTCTCCCTTGGCGATCCTGGTGAGCCAGTGGCACTTCCGGGTGGTGTGATTCGACGGCTTCGCGCAGCTGTGGAACTTGCAGGGTCCGTCCAAAGTCTGCTCGTAAGAGAAGGCCGGCAACCAGTTGGACTTGCCGCCTTTCTGCCGCTTGGCAGGAGGCTGCCCCTCTGGCTGCTGGTCTTCGACTATCGCCACCTGCCGGCTGTTGGAAGCCGGCTGCGGGGCCTTGCGCTTGTGATCATTTTGCTTCTGTCGCCGGCTGGCGTCGCCAGCTGGAGTTCTGGGAGCATGAGGAGCTACTTTGCCAGTCGCACTGACTTCGATCTCCGCCTTCATGGAGGAGTCGGCGGTGGCGTACTTATGCGCTATGACTAGCAGCTCGTCGAGGTCTCGGCTCGTCGCAAAGGAGCTTGTGCTTGAGGAGGTGCCTTCTCTGCACCCGGTGGTGAAGTACTCGATTGCCTGCACCTCGTGCACTCCTTCGCAGGAGTTCCAGAGCTCGCCCCAGTGTGTGAGGTAGTCGCGAGTGGACTCGTTGGGGCCTTGTATGCACAAGGACAGCTGACGAGGCTTGGGAGGTCGCTTGTATGTGCTCGTGAAGTTGCGGACGAAGGCCTCGGTGAAGTCGACCCAGCCGTTGATGCTGCGGGGCTTCAAGCTGTTCAACCATGTCCGGGCCGTGCCCTAGAGCATGAGGGGAACATACTTTACGGCAACGCGCTTGTTGCCGTTCGCTATGCTGATGGCCGTGGAGTAGTCCACCAGCCAGTCCTCCGGCTTCACGGAGCCGGTGTATTTGGGTGTGTCTCGGGGGAGTGTGAATTCTCGGGGGAAGGGCTCGTCGCGGATGCGAGGTCCAAAACAGGGTGGGCCCAACTCATCTTCTTCTTCTAGCGCCAGGGATCGGTGGAGTCGCTCGATCCGGTGGCGGGCGTCGTTCTCTCTGACTACCTCTCGGTGGCCAAGGCGGTCGCCGAGAGTCGGATGCTCGACGGGTGGTGGGGAGACTCGCCTTTCTCGGCGGGGAGGAGGAGGCTGGTCGTCGTCCCGCCGCTCCACCGCCCTGGGGCGGCCGTCTTCGTCGCGCTCGATGGAGATGTGAGTCCGGCTATGGCTGACAGCCGGATCCTGGTTCTTTCTTCCGAGGACGCCGCCAGTCGGCGTCCGGGAGGTCGCGCCTTGATCTCGGCGAGGAGGCAAGTCGCCGTGCGGCAGCCGGCTTCGTCTTGCGCGGCGGCCGCGTCGAGGAGCTGCTGGACTCGCTCCGTCATCAGGCGGCGCTCCTCGCCCTCAAAGTTATCCAGCTCATCCGCCGCCGCCTGGGCAGCGCGGATGTTCTCCGCTGGCGTGGCGTACGCAGGGCAACCGGCCCCAAACAGATTGGCGAGGGCCGCGCCGCGCTGCCGGACCGCGCCTAGGCGGCTAGGACCAGTCAGAGCCGGCGAGCCACCCACAGCGCGATCCATCTCGCGCTGATAGGCTTCCGACAAGCGTCTCATTCTTGCCAGCTTCTGCGCACCTACGAGGAGCTGAAGGCGGCGCGCCTCCAGCGTTTCGGCCTCGGCGTCCTCCGGAATGGAGGCGGTCAGGTCTTGCAGAACAGCGTCGAGGGGGTCACGAGCCCCCCCGCCGGAGGGCTCGCCGTGACTGATGATGAGTACTTCTGTGACGGTGCTCCCGCCGCTCTCCGCGCAAGGGAGGGGTTCGTCGTAGACCACCACGTTGGTGGGGAACGCGTCGAGCGACGCGGTGTCGGAATCGACCAGCATCGGGTCGGTGGAGCCTACGGACTCCAGGTCGGCGGCAGGCTCGCCGTCGACGTGGAGCTGCTCGAGGAGGCCCGCGAGGAGGCTTTCGGGGCCGTCCGTGCCTGCGTCGGACGCAGGCTCGTCGGATAGGCAAACCTCACCGACAAATTCGGCGAGGCAACTCGCCGCGCAGGCAACCTCAGCGCCATGCAGAGCGTCGGCGCAAACTCCATCTGGCGTGCCGTGCTGGCTGCGCTCGCCAGGGAGGAAGAGGGTTCCCGTCCAGAGCAGGTCTTCAGACGACGGAGCACCAGGCCCCATGGTGGGCGCCGAATGTCGGGGGTTGGGTGCGACATATGCCAAAGGATGGCTTATCATGGAGGGGGCGAGTAGAACGTCGCTGGTGCCTGGAAACGGGATGAGGCGAAGACATGCACGCCGGCGAATCTTACCCAGCTTCAGGGCTCTCCGAGGAGATAACACCCCTACTGCTGCTCTGCGGGGTCTCCGCATGATCACTATGGCAAAATGGGTACAAGAGGCTCCTTGAGTTGTTCGGGGTGAGGAAGGAGAAGGGCACGGCTTGCTCTTCTCTCCCTCTATGTGTGTGTCTAAAACTACTAGCTTCCAACCCTTTGCATGGGTGCCCCGGGCGGTTTATATAGGTCTACCCCCCGGGGGTACAACGGTAATCCGGCTGGGTGTGGGCCCAAGCCGTCAGTCTCTAAGTCGTCGTCTTCTCCGCCGACTCCTGGGGCCCGCCGAGTAGTGGGCCCCGCTGACAGCCCAGCATGGGGCCGACAGCCCTTGTCCGCCGCGGGCGGGTCTTGCCGGTTGCAGATTGCTGTAGCCGTGCTTCTAATGACGCGAGTTTGGTCGTAGGGTTATGGCAACAGTGCCGCCGCCTGGCGGGCGATCACTATTGCCATTCCCTGTCTTGTCTGGTTAATGGCGCGTGGATCCCGGGAGGAGCGGCCGACTCGGAGGCCGACTCCATCGGGTCCGTCTTTGGGGTGCTCGCCGTCTTGGTACTCCGCCGACGGCGGTCCCGCCGTCTTCGGTCGTGACAGACAGCCATCGTGGGTACAGAATCGCCCACGATGCGATGTCGAGGCGGCATGGCGGCGATGCTGCGCCGGACGGAGATCTCCGTCGGTACGGCGTCCTGTAGCCATACCTGCCCTTTATGGACTTGGCGGGGATGGGCCGTGAGGCGGCTTTACCCCATAGTCGCCCAGGCGTGAGGTGGTGGAGGTCGCGGGCCGACTCCCTGTAGCCGGCCTCGCTGGAGGTCGCTAGCTTGGAGTCGGCTTGTCCTGAAGGCGGCTCGGTTGCCGACTATCTCAAGGCGGCTCTTCGTCTTGGGGTCTTGAGGGGCGCAGTCTGCCCCGATGTTTTGAAAGGTTCAGGGGCTCGGGTCTGCCTACCCGTTGTCCATTACTCCGACAGTATCCGTGGGTATGATTATACGATATGCATCACACAATCTCAGATTCATCCAACCAACACAAAGTACTCAAAGAGTGCCCAAAGTTTCTACCGGAGAATCACGACAAAAACGTGTGCCAACCCCTATGCATAGGTTCATGGGTGGAACCCGCAAGTTGGTCACCAAAACATACATGAAGTGGCACGTGAGATCCCATTGTCACCACAGATACACACGGGAAGACATACATCAAGTGTTCTCAAATCTTTAAAGACTCAATCCGATAAGATAACTTCAAGGGGAAAACTCAATTCATTACAAGAGAGTAGAGGGGGAGAAGAAACATAAGATCCAACTATAATAGCAAAGCTCGCGATACATCAAGATCGTGCCAAATCAAGAACACGAGAGAGAGAGAGATCAAATCACATAGCTCTTGGTACATACCCTCAGCCCCGAGGGTGAACTACTCCCTCCTCGTCATGGAGAGCGCGGGATGATGAAGATGGCCACGGTGATGGATCCCCCCCTCGGGAGAGTGCGGAAAGGGGTCCCGATTGGTTTTTCGTGGCTCTGGAGGCTTGCGGCGGCGGAACTCCCGATCTAATATATGTTCTAGAAGTTTTAGCGTACGACGGTATATATGGGTGAAAGGAGTACGTCGGTGGAGCTACGGGGGCCCCACGAGGCAGGGGGCGCGCCCCCACCCTCATGAGCACCTCCCGTATCTTCTGACGTGGGGTCCAAGTCCATCAGGTGGGTTTCCTTCCAAAAATAACTTCTCCAGTTGATTTCGTTCCGTTTTGACTCTGTCCGATATTCCTTTTCCTCGAAACACTGAAATAGGCATAAAACAACTAATATGGTCCGGGCCTCCGGTTAATAGGTTAGTCCCAAAAATAATATAAAAGTGGATAATAAAGCCCAATATTGCCTAAAACAGTAGATAATATAGCATGGAGCAATCAAAAATTATAGATACGTTGGAGACGTATCAGCCACTCCGGTCGGTCATAAGCTTTCATTATGTCCAGTTTGAGGGCACCAAAGCGGTTGTTCTTTGACTTCTTCTTCTTCATATAATGTAGGCACTCATATGCAGATATGAAATTATCTATAATAAGACGACCAGGAACAAATGCGGATTGCTCTTCAGAAATTACCTCGGGGAGAATTAGTTTGAGCCGGTTTGCAAGTACTTTGGACGCAATCTTGAAGATCACGTTACAAAGACTTATCGGTTGAAACTGTTCTAATTGTTTTGGACTTGCAATCTTGGGAATTAACACAATGAACGTTTTGTTAATCTCCTCCTGAGAATCCTCTCCATTGAGCACTCGCGGCACCATCATAGTCACCTCGTCACCACATAACTCCCAATTACGTTGAAAAAAGTGGGTGGGGAAACCATCTGGCCCAGGGGCCTTCGTTGGGAATATTTGAAACACAGCTGATTTTACCTCCTCCTTTGTGTAGGGCGCGTTAAACTTAAGATTCATATTACCATCTACTCTGCTTGGGATGTGAGATAAAACTTCTTCCATCCCTATGGTATTCTTTGACGTGTACAACTGCTCATAAAAATTAGTGGCCATGGATTAAAGCTCGGCCACGTCAGTACACATTGTTCCATCTGATCGCTCAAGAGAATTAATTCTGTTTTTGGATTTTCGAGCAGAAGCTTTTTTTTGAAAAAATTTGGAGTTGTTGTCCCCTTCTGCCAGCCACTGAATCCGGGCACGTTGGCGCCACATAATTTCTTCACGGTAGCAAAGTTCAACTATACGAGCTTCCATGGATTTTTCTTCTAGGATCGGGCTGATCCTTAATGGGTCCGCCCGATGCTGCTCTAACAGGGATCACAAGGAACGTAGTTCCTGTCTGATTGAACCGAATGTTTGTCGACCCCACTTGCCCAAAGTGTTAGCCACTGAGTTGAGTTTGGCTGACAGCTCAGTCACCGAACTAGCAGTAGGTTTAGCTTTCCAAGCCCTCTCCAGCATCTCGTAGAACCTCTCGTCGCGCTCCCACATGCATTCTTACCGGAATGGACGTTGTCGTGCTCTAACTCCAGCACTGTCAAGTTCAGTGTTCAAGACAATAGGACAGTGGTCACTTTTTGCCGTTGTAAGATGGTCGACGGATGCAAATGGAAAAAGGGACGACCAGCTAGTCGTACCAAGGGCACGATCCAGCCGGACACGGCAAAAATCACCCCTTGCTACTTTATTTTCCCGAGTCCAATCAAGACCCTTGTATCCCAGGTCCGCAAATTCACAAATATCCACTGCCTCCCTAAATGCTTCCATCTGTGCACTATCCCTCTCATATGGACCAAGCAGTTCTTCCTTGCGCAAAATCTCATTGAAATCGCCCAAGCAAACCCAGGGAAGGGTACTCTCGCCTCGTAAGAATCTCATCGTTTCCCAGGTCTTATAACGAAGACTTCTGTTAGCTTCTCGATAGAAGCAGGAGAGCCTCCATTGCTCCTTATCCGGCTTGGAAAAACTTTTTATTTCGAGATTCAAACTCGTGTTCCAGTACAGGCAAATACCACCACTACGGCCACTACTGGCTACACCAAAACTAGAATCAAAACCTAAAGAAACCGCTAGACCTTCCACTCGGCTCTTTGATAATTGAGTCTCAACTATGCAAATAACCGACGGTGCACAAATCCTCACAAGCGGAGTTCTCTGACTGTCGCAGGATCGCCAATCCCGCGACAGTTCCAACAAAGTGTTTTCATTGCTCCCAGCGGTGCCCCGACTCGGAGCCCACCGATCCTGAAGTTGTGCATTTGTTCTCAACATCATGCTTCTTTGGTGACCTGCTGCCCCCCGGATCGACCCCCTGGTCCTTGGTAACCGGAGTAGGATCCTCAACAGCAGTCGGAGCTCTCATAGTCCCTGATCTCCGGCAGTCCGGCCACCAATGAAAGTGCCAATAACATGTTGTAGGACAAGCACTATACAAGAATTACCATAGAGGGTAACCATCACATATGAACCCCAGCCACGTCCTCCGGACAAGAAGCTCGTCCCCTGGTTGTCCATCATCAGAACAGATGCCAAAACCTTCGTCCCGATCATCAGAGCGAGACACCAAAACATAAACTCCAGAACCCTAGTCTCCCCACCAACTCGCCAAGGCCGGGAGGTGGTGCCCGACCACCCTTGATTAGCCCGAGCAACACCGGCGGAGGGACTTGGAAGGAGGAGGTAATACTCAACACCACCATGGCGACGAGAGGATAACAAACCCTAAGCAAGAGGGTAGATTCAAATCGCCATGGCGGCACCCGGAGGACAACGAACCCTATGCAAGAGGGTAGATTCAGATCGCTGGTACATCCCTCCCTTGCATGGCTCGTCTTATGGGGCATGGGGAGCCCAGGCCCACCCCAACACTCGGCCCATGGACCACCTGCCTTTCCACCCAGTGTTAGACGAAGGGCCATTCTTTGTCGTGCATGCATCCACGTATAGGCTGATCTATAGCCAATCCCCGCGAATCGCCTGATGCCCCATTGTCGCATGTTCGTTTGTGTATGCAAAAATGATATCTTACTTTGTCATGAGTGTGTGTTCATTCATGTATGCATACATATAGTTTTAGGATCATCTGGTCATACCACGCAAAAAAAGGATCATCTGGTCGTATAATAGCATAAATGCATTTTCCACAAAAAAAGCATAAGTGCATTAATAATTGTAATTTTGTCCCAATAGGTTTATAAAAGAATAAATATATATTTGAATTTGCATCAACAGGTTTATACTTCCGCCTCTTCTTTTTTTGACTTTGCGTCAAGAGATTTATATTTCTGCCTCTTATTGTTTTTTACTTTACATCAATAGGTTTATAAAAATTACAAATTATGGATGTCGAGACAAAATTATTTTTTTGTTAGCTTGTACTTCCTCCGTTGTTGTTTGCTCTACTGTGCATATGGAAGTATGGATGAAAATGGAGTGGAAACTTTCCGTTTTTCCGGAGGAAAATGGAAACGGAGAGGAAATATGAAAACAGAAATGGAAATTTGCAAAACGGAAGTGGAAATGGAATTTTTTATGCAGAAACGGGAACAAAAATGGAACAGTGTTTTCCTGTGGAATATGCATGGAAATGGAACTTTCCGTTTCCGTGAATATGGAATTTCTGTTTTTACTATAGACCTATAGCTTCTTTGTAGCCCAACCACCAAAGATAAAACAATGACACAATTAGTAGAATGGATGTAAGGCCCAACTTCTACTACCACACATGTACTCAGCTTGACCCTATACGCAATTGTCCAGTACTACTACAATACTACGCTAAGTTGCTAACATAATGATATTATTTTGTAGTCATGTTAACAACTCATTAAATTTGTTTGTTTTGGGGTGTATTTCTCTGTGATTCAAGGGGTTTTTATTTCTGTTTCCGTATCTGCATTGTATTCGCCCCGTGTCCGTTTCCGACAGTATCTGTTTCCATATTCATTTCTGGGGATTCTGTTTTCGTTTCCGCTTCTGCAAAAAAATATGAAAACAAATATGATAGCACTCAGTTCTGTCCGTTTCCGCTCCTTTTCATCCTTATATGGAAGGACCCAGATACCAAGGAAAGAATTGACCTGTTAATTTCGAACTGATTTAATGTAATGTGTTGGGTTTGCATGGATCGGATATCTACCTGGTTGGATGTGCTTGTTTATAGCCTGAATTCTCTACCCGTAGTAAAAGCTCATGGGAACTACTACCTCTGTCCTGGGTTATTAATCATTTTTGTATTTTGCGCCAACATTTCAATATACATTTAACTGACAAAATGTTAATGCATGTCATAAAAAATTATATCGCTTGATTCGTATTCGAACATAGTTTCCAACGATACTATTTTTTTGACATGCATTAACATCAAATTTGGCACAAAATATTAAGAGGACCAATAAATCAGGACAGTGGTAGTACCCCTCTCTGCGCATGCACCAGATGATTAGGAAAGAATAGTTCACACATGCGACTAGTTATAAGAAATCTAGAAGTAAGGGCATCTCCAACGGCGACCTGTAAATTTTCTCCCGCATCCGTGTCCGCGGACAACAGTTCGAACCAATCTGATGAAAATCATGCAAACAAGTGAATTTTGATATAAACACAACCGAGTTTTATATAAAAATGACAAATTTCATTACATTTACACCAAATAAGCGGAGCTAGTCTGGCTATGGAGGTATAATTAATACCTAATCGAAATGGTCGCCGCCGCCCGTTCCACATGTCCGGCCATGAGCCCCGAGAATTGAAGCTTCTCCTTCTCCAGCTCCGCCTATGGGTTACAGACAAATCTCTCATCAACCTAAGGGGTTGATGATTAATAGTTTATATGTTTGGACCAAAACAACATGCAAAAGCAGATTTTATTTTCACATTAACTACATTAGTGTTAAATCTAAGAACAACACACATAAACTTTACTGGAATTAAATCTGAGAAGAGCAACGGCATGGAGTACAGGTCCAAAACCGCAAACATCCAGTGCCAACTTCCAAAGATTCATTTCATTATAGATAGAAATAAAAAGGAGTTTTGTGCACAATGCCCACCAAGAAGGTGGTTGCAAAATCCAAGAAACATGTAGAGATGGACAAAAGATTTGTGATCCAAAGACACAAGTTTCGGTTTCCATGTTTGCATTGGATACTTTTCTCTATTAAGCAAGCATAGATATACCAACCTACCAATATCATATCTCCTCTTCATGATCTTCCGGTCAAACGTTTTGATGTCGTCTTCAAGGAAAAAAAGTACTTTGTAAAATATTAACCGTGAAATCGAGCTAGATATTTAAAAAAATCATTATGCAAAAGTCAACTTTGTACAATGTTAACCATGAAATTCATTGATATTTAATCATAACAGTGTTGAAGCTTGACTATTTAGTTATTTAAACGGTTAAATGTGTTGAATAGTTCATTCATTACCATGTCACCTTTTACTTCTGCCTAGCTGCCTAAATTAAATTAAACTTCTCTTCCGATAATTCATAGATGGAACTCATTTCACATGATGAATTCATGTATATACTAAGCTAGCATTCATATGTAGCACCAATTTCAATGACGTTAAAGTGTGCTACTAAAATACTTAGTGAGATAGTTGAATTATAATCACTCAATCGTCCATTTTTTATAGTTATATTTGTTATTTAGTGATTCAATTATTTTCCACCTTACATTTTACTATGAATTCTTTCTATTGCTAGATCATCTTCAGAAAATTGAACTACTCGTTGTCCATTTTATTAATGGTCAGTGTTTTCACGGTCGGCCATGGGCAATGTAATGGAGTGTGATGGCCTAGGCCCCATCTCAAATAAGGTCCCAATACATCAATAAATTGTGAAAGTATGTTTGCAGAACATAAAACCAGCAATAATAAAAAGTTGAAATAAATCTGCTGATGGATAGCTAACTCCACCACAATTTATTATTGCTGGTTTTATGTTTTGCAAACGTACTTTCAGAATTTCTTGATGTATTGTGCCCTTATTTAAGATGGGTCCAAGGCCCACACACTCCTTTACATGGCCCATGGCCGATCAGAAAACACTGGCCATTAGTAAAATGGACAACGAGTAGTTCAATTCTCTTAAGATGATCTAGCAAAAGAATGAGTTTGTAGTAAAATGTAAGGCGGAATAAATGAATTACTAAAAATAACAAATATAACTATAAAAAATCAATGGACGATAAAGCTTGAGTGATTATGATTCAACTACGTCACCAAGTTTTGTAGTAGCCCAAGTTTAACTTCATAGCAGTTGGTGCTACATATGCATGCTAGCTTAGTATATACATCAATTCATGAATGAAATGAGTTCCATCTATGAATTATTGGGAAGAGAAGTTTAATTTAATTAAGACGGTTAGGAAGAAGTAAAAGGTGACATGGTAAAATGAATGAACTATTCGACACATTTAACAATTTAAATAACTAAATAGTCAAGCTTCAACACTGTTATGATTAATTATCATTGAATTTCATGGTTAACATTGTACAAAGTTGACTTTTTGCATTATTATTATTAATTATCTAACTGGATTTCACGGTTAATATTTTAAAGAGAAAAGTATGTTTTTGGTCCCTCAATTTTCCCAAAAGTATAGACTTGGTCCCTCAAGATTTTTTGGTATATATTTGATCCTTCAAGTCTCAAAACGGATAAGTTTGGTCGAAAACCAGACCTTGAGCACGTTTAACCGGGTTAGACCATGTTGACCAGGTTTGACCGTTGAACGGTAAATTAAAGAAAATATGAAGCAAATTAAAAAAAATCTGAAATTTTGTGACAACCAACATGCTTTTGAATTTACTGTTCATCATTCAAACCTAGTCAGCATGGTGAAACCCGGTCAAATGTGGTCAAACCTGGTCAACGTGTTTAAAATCTGGTTTTGGACCAAACTTATCTGGTTTTGAGACTTGAAGGACCAAATGTATACCAAAAAATGTTGAAGGACCAAGTCTATACTTTGAGGAAACTTGAGGGACGAAAAACATACTTTTCTCTATTTTAAATAATACTTTTTCCTTGAAGACGACATCAAAACATTTGACCAGAAGATCGTGGAGAGGACATATGGTAATGGATAGGTTGGTATCTTTATGTGTGCTCAATAGAGAAAAGTATCCAACGGAAACTCAGTTTTAGTGGAAACATGGAAGCCGGAACTTGTGCCTTTGGATAGCAAATCTTTTGTCCAGATCAGTCTACATGTTTCTCGGATTTTGGAAACTGCTTGGCGGGCATTGTGCACAAAACTCCTTTTTATTTCTATCTATATTGAAATGAATGCTTGGAAGTTGGCACTGCATGTTTGTAGTTTTGGACCTGTACTCCATGCCTTTGCTGTTCTCAGATTTAATTCCAGCAAAGTTTATGTGTGTTGTTTTCAGGTTTAACACCAATGTAGTTATGGGAAAATAAAATCTGCTTTCACATGTTGTTTTGGTCCGAACATATAAACCATTGATCATCAGCCCCATAGGTTGATCAGAAATTTGCCGGTTATCTTTTGTTCTCAAAAGTCAGTAAGCACTCAGATGTGCAACATCGTGCCGCATGCATGTTTGCTTTGGGTTCGACTAGTAACAAGAAAACATATTTTTCTCAAAGAACAAGGAGATTAACGAGTGGAGCCAGTGTTTGCAAACTTGCTGCTGTGTGCGCTAATACCCCACAGACCTAAACCCGCACCAGTTACTACCTATGAGAGAGCAGACGTTTGATTGGACAAAAAGGATTGTACCAAACGGTTCAGGGAAGACACATGGTGTCACTAGTGTGTTCTGTAAAAGAAACTGTAGATGTGCAGAAAATCCCTCCTACCACGTTAAATGCAAAAATACATAGAACGGAGAGCTTGCAAGGACTATAGCTTGAGACCTCCAGCTTAAGGCGCGCACTGGTAGCCACTTCACATCATCACTGCTTGTGGTGTTCATATATATGAAAACATAAACAATTCTGAAAACAATCGACACTTTTAATGAAAAAAGACATGAACTATTTTGAAATGCCGAATAGTTGTTGAAATTATGAATAAAATTTGAAAATACAAACATTTTCAGAAATTTCTACAGGATTCAAAAATTATTATTTTTAATTTCCATACATCTTTCGAACACATGAATAGTTTCCGAACATCTTTCGAGACATGAACAATTTTCTAAAATAATTATGGTTTTCTTATTTTTTTAGTTTTAGTTTGTCCCGTTTACCTTCTGTTTTTTCTGTTTCTGTTTCTTTTCTTTTTTAAAATTTGTGAAATATTTTTAAATCATGAACTTTTTCTTAGATCCGTGAACTTTAAACTTTGTGAACATTTCCTTTAATTCGCAAAATCTATTTTAAAAAATATTCGTAAATTCAGAAAAAAGTTTGCGTTGTTTAATTTTTTTTAGAGTTTCAAAATGTGTCCCTTTTTTCAAAATTTGTTTGAAATCCAAAAAGATCAATTTAAAAAAACTAAAAATCCATGTTTACAAAATTGTTTACAAATTGAAAAATGTTCATGTTTCACCCAAATTTTGTTCCAAAGTTTTAAAAATGTTAAATAAATATGTTTTGAAAACTATTCCTGGTTGTAACATTTTGTATAAAATTTCGAAAAATCATCATGTTTAAAAATTTTGTTCATAAATTCTGAAAATGTTTATGAACTTTGAAAATTGTTCTAATTTCTTTAAAATTGTTCATGTTTCCAAAGATGTTCGGAAAGTTCAAATTACAAAACATGTTTGTGTTTTCCAATTTTGTTCATAAATTCAAAAACAATTTGACATTTCAAAATTGTTCATTTTTCTTCGAATAAAAGTTTTGGATTTTTTCAAAAATGCTTTCATATATCTGAACGCTGTTGTATGTTCTTATATATGTCGCATTGTAGAACATCGCAAGTAACAGTGATGTGAAGTTGGTAGAATCACGCCCTTACGTCGGAGGTCTTGAGTTTGAGTCCTTGTGAGCTCATCCTTTCCTCAGTATTTTCACGTCGTTTACATAGAACGTGGTAGGAGGGACAAGGCTTAATGGATCGGCCCACTCGCTTGCGCCTTTGCAAATCGTATACAAGAGTCCGCGTATACGTTTTGCCAAAGGTCCGTATTACTTTTTATACATTTATTTAGTGAAGAGTGTGTGCGAAAGCGGGGCTCATGCAAAATTGTGTTTTTGTGTCATAGATTTTCCAGCCCCACAAAGAACTAATATGGCTCCAATAGGCATGGCAGAATATCTTCTTGAAAAACTAGTTTAGTCCCATTTGCTATAGCTTGAAGCACACCCAGGCCAGCATATTCAGGATCAATACGTTGTTGTATTGACGCAGATATTTCTTTTTCTAACCACACAATTATGAGTACATCTATTTTTATTCTCAAAAGCAGGCGGTATGTGGGACAAGGCTTAATGGGCCGGCTTGGTCGCTCGTGTAGTTCGTATACAAGGTTCCGCGCGCGTATACGTTCTGCCAAAGGTTTATATTGTCCTTTATAGTGAGGGCGTGGGGCTTGTGCAAAATTGTGTTTCTGTTTCCAGCCCTACAGAGTAATGAGTGTGTATCTCTTGTTTCCTTTTAGCCGATGGCTGTCAAGTATCAAACCTCTGAAGGTTTCAGGGGAGAAATCCCTTCATTAAAAGAAGAAAAGACTAGTTGCTCCAGGAGTATGCGAGACTGTACTGTCGGCTGCCTGCTGAGATGCTGCTGTCGCTTCCCCTTGGTCAGTTGGTCCTCGCCAAACCTGTTTCTCATCGCCCAGGAACTGGATCAACACCGGATCTTGGATCGGTGACTCTGCACGCAGCAGACCACCTCGACGCCCACGTTGTCCCAGCAACCGCGGCGCGGCCCCTCCGTCCAGCGCACGGTGAAACGGCACGCGCACCGCTCCACGCCGTCCACGGTGCCGTGCGCTGCCTTCTCCACTTGCATATTTGGTCTGCGCCTATTACTACTCAAGCATATGCGTGTGTTGACGAACGCACCGAGTAGGACGCGACGAGGAGGACTTACGGTTTCGAGGACGGCGTCGTAGTACTTGAGCTCGTCGGCGTCGCCGTAGACATCGCACGTGAGGCAGAGATCGCCGCAGCTTGCGTCGTTGAGGGCCGGGCTTTCCCGGCGGAACCTCGCGCGGAGCGCGTCCACGTCGCCCGGGTATGCGAGGTCAGCCCGTGGGCGCCGCGGCGTCGACCCCGGCGCGACGGTGGCCTGCCGCTTTTGCAACCGTGGGAGTGGCGGCGCTCGGGGTGGTTCGTGGGATTTGGGCGCTCGATAGGACAGGGCGGCGGGTTTCCCGATGCTTTATACCGTCGGGATTCTGGTAATCTTTCTAGGTTTTAGGTTTTTCGATTTGATTGACATAATGTGCATAAACACCCCTCAATAAAAACAAAATCATAATCTGCAAATACAAAAGGGATATGTCTGTCCAAATTGCCTAGAGGTTGTTTTGACCAAGATATAATCACGTTTTGGATTACACACTTGTTTTATAAACTGACATTTAGACAAATTACTAATTCATCTATGGAGCCTTGGTTTCAAATTTGTGCTTTGATTGGGAATCTATTGATATGAGAAATGCTTTAGTATCATAGATGCTAATAAGAACGGAAATGTTAACGCCCACACGTGTGGGCGTTTGCATCTCGCCCACACGCGTGGATCCGCGTCCGTTCGTGAGCGCACGAATCTTGGCATGTTTCTAGTGCCACGTAGGACTGGCCTGGTGTGTGGGCGTTTACTCGGTCGCCCACACAGCCGTTTCACCACACAGGAGGGGCTGGTGTATGGGCGTTCAGCCGTTCGCCCACACGCCACTTTGCACGCACACACAAGGGCTAGTGTGTGGGCATTTGCCATCTCGCCCACACGACCGTCTCCTCTCTCACACCCAAGCTGCTAATTGCCATGTGTTTTGCAGTGCACATGGTAACTGCCCCTAGTGTGCTTTATAAGCAGGTGGCAACTCTCTTTTTATTCGAGGTGCCATGTGTTTTGCAGGGTACACGACAACTGCCTAGTGTGTACGTAAGCAGATGGCAACTCTTTTTTACCGAGTTGCCATGTGTTTTTGCATGGTACATGGCAACTGCCCTAACGTGCACGTAAGCAGATGGCAACTCTTCCTTTACATGACAACGGCCCTAGCATGCTTGTGAGCACATGGCAACTCTCTCAACTGTCTAGTCTTAGTATGTGGCAACTTCTAAAGTTATGAAATCATGACAACTACATTAGATCAGACCATACATGGCAACTGCAGTTGAGCAACCATGGCAACTGCAGTTGCCCGACATGGCAACCATAGTTCAGCGACATGGCAACTGCAGTTAAACGAACATGGACGAGGGTCTGGACCATGGCAACTGCGGGCGAGCGGTGACCATCACACGTGACGTGCGGGACTAGGAGGTATGAGGCCTGACATACGGGCGTGTGGGTGTTATCAACTTCGCCCACACGCACGCGTGTGAGAAGGATCGGGAGGGAAAAAAAGATGTGTGTGGGCATTACTTGTTTTGCCCACACGTAGGTGTGTGGGCTGTTCCTCTTATACACCACACAAAATGTGTGGGCAAACTCCCTAACGCCCACACGTGTGGCACTTATCGGCGTCCAATAAGAACATGTCCCCGTCAATATTTGTTTCAGAATAACGAAAACTAGCTTGTCTCTCACACAATTGCGCAGGAAACTTGGTTCGTAATATCTAATTTATGTGGACTCCATCACACGGGTATATTCCACTTATTCATGTTACAAAGTTAACAAACTAACTATGAGATGTCGTTTTTGTACTACTTGAAATATGACCAGTTGACATAAATAAAGAATGGATTATGAGATGTTGGTTCGTCATTTCTATAACATATTGGCTCGAAAATGTGGCTCGAAAATTGGCGCTGGAGTAAACAGATCTCTCGGCTGAATCTGTGTATTGATAATTCCAACTGGGCTCTTCTGGAACTTGACAATATCGAAGACAAAAGATCCCTCACAGTACCGGAAGCAAACTTCAGGGAGATTCTGAAAAACCATCAAGTTAGACTCCTTGGCTATAAACGAGAATATTAGAAAAAGAGGTACATGGTCCGATGGTTCTCTTGTGGAAGTGATAACACCAAATTTTTTCATTCTGCTGCCTCAGAGAGATACCGCAAGAATTCCATAGCTTCGCTGAAACTTCCGGATGGCACGGTAGTAACTGATCATTTGGGTAAAGCACAGGAACTGTTCAGCACTTATAGGGAGAGATTGGGCAAGAAAGGAGAGTACGAAATGAAGTTTGATCTGTCTAGAATCATTAAATGCTACTAAAATCGTGCATGAAGCAACTGGAGGGTCTTGAGGAGCTAACCACACCTTTCACACATGATGAGATTGACAGGGTTGTTAGAGAGATGCCTTCGGATAGAGCACCTGGCCCGGATGGCTTCAACGGGTGCTTTCTGAAATCGTGCTGGCACATTATCAAACACGATTTCTATAGATTATGCAACGATTTCTATGATGGTGTCATTGATCTCCAGAGTCTGAACTCGGGCTTTATAACTCTCATCCCAAAAACCCAATCGCCGGAGACTGCCAATGATTTCAGACCCATCACGTTGCTCAATATCTGCCTGAAACTGATAACTAAATTGCTCGCTAACCGTTTGCAGAAACTTGTGCTCAAGATCATTCATCGGAATCAATACGGGTTCCTAAAAGGAGATCGATCCAGGACTGTCTAGCCTGGGCGTTTGAATACATACACCAATGCCAAGAATCGGGGAGAGCCTATTGTATACTGAAACTCGATTTCTCGAAGGCTTTCGATACCATCCAGCACGAGCCGATGATTGAGATCATGCAACATATGGGCTTCAATGAGAAGTGGTTAGGATGGATCAAATCTATCTTCTCTTCCGGAAGCTCTTCGGTGCTGCTTAATGGAACTCCTGGGAAACAGTTTGATTGTCTTTGTGGTGTCCGGCAGGGGGACCCTTTGTCGCCATTGATCTTTGTTCTCGCAGCGGATCTATTACAGTCAGCGATCATTGATGCCAGCTGTAAGGGCATATTTATCCCCAAGATGTTTTGGTGATTGATGACAATGCTTTTGCAGACTAACCGTGTGCGTTAAGTTCTTTTAGAGATTCATCCATTGGCACGAGACGATTACCTCCCCTCAGTGTGTTATTCAAGACGGTGTAGCTCCATCGTTTCTTTGTTGGTGGACTAGTTTCGTAGGAGTCACCGTACTATCAAGAGGGGATCCGCTTTGGTAAGGCTAGGGTGGAATCAACACGTACACATCCGTAACACACCCGATGTTTTCCTTCCGCTTCGATGGAGCAGCCTTTCCTTCCCCTGTGCCTGCCCTGACCTGCCCCAGCGGTAGTACCGCGGTCCTCAGCGGTAGTACCGCTGAAGCACTCAAGCGGTAGTACCGCTCCCAGAGCGGTAGTACCGCTCGTGGCCTTTGGCCATAGTACCGCAGTGGTTCCGGGCTACTACCGCCTCGAATCGAGACCGGTGTTTTTCGTGTCGGGTTTTACGGTAATAAGTGCGGTAGTAGTGGCGGTAGTACCGCTCCAAGCGGTAGTACTGCTCCTACTCCCGCGGTAGTACCACTCTAGGGCCAGGACCCTGACCTCCTCGTCAACACGGCAGTACCGCTGGGTGGGAGCGGTAGTACCGCTCTTAAAGCGGTAGTACCGCCCTGCCCAAGCAGTAGTACCGCTCTGTGTGGGGCTGTTCAGTGGGGTAACGGTTGGATTGGTTCCCTCACTATATATAGGTGTCTTCTTCCCCAAAGTTGACCTACCTCTTTCCCCCAAAGCTCCATTGTTGCTCCAAGCTCACTTTCGCCCGATCTCTCTCCCTAGCCAATCAAACTTGTTGATTTGCTCGGGATTGGTTGAGAAGGCCCCGATCTACACTTCCACCAAGAGAAATTTGATTCCCTCTCTTATCCCTAGCGGATCTTGTTACTCTTGGGTGCTTGAGCACCCTAGACGGTTGAGGTCACCCCGAAGCCATACTCCATTGTGGTGAAGCTTCGTGGTGTTGTTGGGAGCCTCCAATTGTTGTGGAGATTGCCCCAACCTTGTTTGTAAAGGTCCGGTCGCCGCCTTCAAGGGCACCAATAGTGGAATCACGGCTCTCGCATTGCGTGAGGGCGTGAGGAGAATACGGTGGCCCTAGTGGCTTCTTGGGGAGGGTTGTGCCCCCACACTACTCTAACGGAGACGTACTTCCCCTTAAAAGGAAGGAACTTTGGTAACACATCCTCGTCTCCACCGGCTCCACTCTTGGTTATTTCGTGCCTTTACTTTTGCAAGCTTCTTGTGTTATATCCTTGCTTGCTTATGTGTTAGTTGTCATTGCATCATATAGGTTGCTCACATAGTTGCACATCTAGACAACCTATATTATTGCAAAGTTTATATTGGTAAAGAAAAGCTTAAAAATTGTTAGTTGCCTATTCACCCCCTCTAGTCAACCATATCGATCCTTTCAATTGGTATCGAGCCTCGTCTCTTTATTAAGGACTTTGCTGTCCAAGAGTATGGTTGACACCACAGACGGTGCGGAGGAGCACTCCGGTGTGAATCCTATCTCATCTACGGCCGATGGGGGAACCTCGGTCTCTCGTGAGGATCTCAATGTGGCTCTAGACACATTGAGAGACTCCATGACGACCAAGGTTTAAAGCATGCTTACTAAATTTCTCGAAGGACTCAAACCGTCCACCTCGCCCATGAAAGTGGGTGATCCCACTAACAAGGTGACGGATGCTACCTCCGTCAAGGGGGAAGCTAACAGTGAAAAGAGTCCTTCTACTAGTGGTAGAAATGGCACCGGCATCTTTGCCCATGGGGAACCTCCAATTTATGGAGGGCCGATTCCCTCTACTCATTTAAATCATGCCGGTCCTCCTCCTAAGTATGAGAAACATGAAGATTTTGATTCTTGGGTTTATCGCTTCAAGCGTCATTTAAAACATGTGAATACTAACCTTTGGAGAATCATTGAAGAAGGTTTATATCCTCATGACCCAAGCAACTTCACCCCTCGAGAAGCCGTGGATAATCAATTCAATGAGAGTGCTCTCTTCATCATCCAAGATGCAATTCTTCCCGAAGATCTCCCTCATCTTCGACCTCATGCCATGGCTAAAGACGCATGGAAATGTGTTGTGTCTCTCTATCGAGGAAGTGCTAGCATTCAACACTCCAACTATGAAGTGGTGCAAGATGAAGCCGATGAGTTTGCAATGAAAGAAGATGAAGAACCTCGTGAGCTCTTTTAAAGAGTGACCAAACTCGCGGTCTCACTCCGAGATCATGGAAGCAAGGACACGGATGACAATTGGATCAAGCGCAAGTTCCTCAAGGCCATGATGCCCTACAACAAGGCCATGTCCTCCGTCATCCGTCAAAGACCGGACTTCCACTCCATGACCACAAGTGAAGTTTTGGATGAGTTCGTTGCAATGAGCATCTTGGACAAGACCGCCGACAATGCGGTGCTCCGTTCTCAAAGGGCAAAGAAGCCCAACCTTGCATTGAAGGCCAAGGTTATTATGGAAGAAGAGGAAGAAGTGGAAGATGAGGAGAGCAACCCCGAAGACACCAAATATGGTTATCATGAGCACATGGCTCTTGCTTCAAGACAATTTTGGAGCAAGAAGAATACAAGACCCAACTTCAACAAGAACAACTCAAGTGGCGTCAAGGGCAAGTAACGAGTTAGAACTTGCTTCAACTGTGGCAATGTGAGCCATTTCGTTGCGGATTGTCCTTATGAGAAACGGGAAGACAATGGTGGCAAGTTCATCCGAAAAGACAAAGCCAAGTCCTTCCCCAACAAGAACAACTTCACCAAGAAGAATCCCACTCGTGGGTTGGTGGTTCAAGAAGAATACCAAGAGGATGACGATGATGATGAAAGCGGAGAAGAAATGGCCATGGCATCCGTTGCCATTGCTACTACTCCCCGAGCGTCTCTCTTTGATTCACCCAACGAGAACATCATCGCCAAGTGCCTCATGGCTAAAGCTTCAAACAAGGTAACCCCTAACATCACTACTACCATCATTACTAATCCCTCCTTGGAGGATTGCATTGATGAACATGATGGGTCTAATGATGAAGTGAATGAATTGGAGTCTTTTATGAGTAAGCTCAAGGGCAAGTCCAAGAAGCATTTTGTTGCTCTCTTGGAACAACTTGGTGAGGCCAATGACATGATCGAGGCTCACGAAGATACCATCTCTAAGATGGAAGGTCATAGTCATGACTATGCCGATGAGATATCGGATCTCTCCAATGCTCTTGAGGAAGAGCGTGTGCATTGTTTGACTTTTGAGGAGTCACACAACGATGACCATGCTAAGTTAAAGAAAGATCTTGATCATGCTCTTGTTGTGTCTCATGGTGTTAACTTCCGAGAAGGCTAAACTTGGGGTTGATCATGCTAGACTCAAAGAGGAGTTTGAGATACTTGACAAGGCCCACAACATCTTGAAGGGTGCTCACGCTAACCTCAAGGAGTCTCATGCTCAACTCCAAGTTAAGATAACCAAGGAAAAGGCCACATTCCCACACATGATATTAATTGATAATGCTTGTGCTACTAACCCGTGTTGTGAGCATGTGCATCTTGTGGAGGAGCATGCCAAATTGAAGGATCAACTTGAGAAAGGCCTTGTGACATGCATTCAAGGTGAGAAGAACCTCAACGACCTTTTGAGCAATCAAAAGGAAGTTGTGGCCAAGGAAGGAATTGGGTTTGCACCCAAGTCCAAGAGCAAGAAGAAGAAGAACGACAAGACCAAACGTCCTCCTCCTCTCAAGCAAACTTTTGTGAAAGAGGGAGAGGGTGCTTCTAAGGAGAAGAAAGTAAGAGGGAAGAGAGTTGACGTCCAAAAGGGCAAAAGCATTCCCTCCAACATAGCTGGCGACTTTAACCCGTCATATGTGTTGTGCCGTGCTAGTGATGGACATGTTTATGCTAAATTCGTTGGTTCTCCTTATGAGTACATTGAATGGTCTATTTGGGTTCCTAAGACCCTTGTTACTAACATCAAAGGACCCATTACTAAATGGGTACCTAAAACCAAGCATTGATCTCTTGTAGGTGTTTGCTTCCGGTGGGGGATCATGGTTGCTCGATAGTGGAGCAACAAATCATATGACCGGAAGCAAGGACTTGGTGGTGGACGTGCAAAAGATTCCATCTATGCCCACCAATGTTGAGTGGGTTGATGCCTCACATTCTAAGGTATTGGGTCTTGGCAAGGTTGTCATTTCTCATGATCTAACGATCGAGAAAGTCATGCTTGTTGAGTCCCTTGCATACAATTTGCTTTCCGTTCGTCAACTTGCACTCATGGGTTTTGCTACCTTCTTTGACATTGATACCGTGGCCCTCTTGTGGAGTAAGACTCTTAAAGTAGCCTTTGTTGGGCATGTCGAGAACGGTCTCTATGTGATTAACTTTTTGGAGCGACCCACTAAGACCGCGACATGCCTAATGGCTAAAGTTGACGTGGGATGGCTTTGGCATCGCCGTTTGGCCCACGTCAATATGAGATCTTTGCAAAGTCTTCTCAAGGGGGACCATGTCCGTGGACTAACAAATGTTAGTTTTGCCAAAGATCGTGCTTGCGGTGCTTGTATTGAAGGAAAGCTTCATGAGAAGGCTCACCCTCCCACGACCATCATCTACTCGAAGAGACCCTTGGAGCTCCTTCACATGGATCTCTTTGGGCCTCCATCTTTTGATAGTCATGGAGGTAGAAAGTATTGCTTGGTGATTGTGGATGATTATTCAAGATACCCTTGGGTATATTTCTTCAAGAGGAAGAGTGAGACTCAACAAACCGTCATCGACTTTGCAAATGAAGCTCAACGTCAACATAATGCAAAGATCTTGACAATCAGAAGTGACAACGGGACCGAGTTCAAGAACTACACCTTGGATGAGTTTCTTAGTGATGAGGGGATCAAGCACCAATATGCTGCTCCATATACCCCTCAACAAAATGGTGTTGCGGAGAGGAAGAACCGGACGTTGATGGATGCGGCAAGGACCATGATGGCGGAGTTCAAGTCTCCATACAACTTTTGGGCCGAAGCCATCAACACCGCTTGTCATGCATCCAATCGGCTCTATCTCTGCAAAGGCTTGAACAAGACTCCTTATGAGATACTCACCGGCAACAAGCCCAACCTCAAGTACTTCCGGGTGTTTGGTTGTAAGTGTTTCATTCTCAAGAAAGGTGTTCGTTTGGCTAAATTTGAGGCTAGAGCTCATGATGGCATATTTGTTGGTTATGCTACAAACTCTCATGCTTATCGTGTACTCAACAAGTCCACCGGACTCATTGAGGAGACGTGTAACGTGGAGTTTGACGAAAATAACGGCTCCCAAGTGGAGCAAAGTGGCACTTGTGATGTAGGTGATGAAATTCCTCCCCAAGCCATAATAAGAATGGGTATTGGTCATATTCTACCCATTGAGGAACCCCTTGTGGCCGAAGGAGAAGGACAATGCTCCACTCGAGTGGAGCCATCACCTCCCCAAGACCCACTCGCTTCCGAAGAACAAAGTGAAGGCCCTCAACCTCGTGAACAAGCAAGGGCAAGATCAACCTCAAGATGGTGGTGAACCTCTAAATGATGCCCAAGGTCAAGTTCTCCCCCTCGAGCAAGTTCAAGATCATGAGAAAGCTCAAGATCTAGAACAAGCTCAAGACGGCGCTCAAGATAATCAAGTTAACCCTCCTCCTTCCTCACCCGAGGAGGAATTAGAGCGTCGTGCCGCGAAGATTTCTTCCAAGCTCACCACCCAAGGCCATCTCATGGAAAATGTGGTTGGAAGCCTAAGAAAGGGGGTAAGCACTTGTAGACAATTAGCAAACTATTGTGAACATCACGGGTTTGTTTCTTGTGTTGAACCCAAAAGGTCTATGAGGCACTCGAAGACTTGGATTGGCTCAATGCCATGCATGAAGAACTCAACAACTTCGAGTACAACAAGGTGTGGAGATTAGTGCCAAGGCCATCGGGGGACCACAACGTCATTGGAACCAAGTGGATCTTCAAGAACAAGCAAGATGCTCATGGGAACATCGTTCGCAACAAGGCAAGTTTGGTAGCACAAGGCTACTCCCAAGTCGAGGGTATCGACTACGGTGAAACCTTTGCTCCCGTTGCTCATCTTGAATCCATACGTTTGTTGATTGCTTATGCTTCCCATCACAACTTTAAGTTGCAACAAATGGATGTGAAAAGTGCTTTTCTTAATGGTCCTATTAATGAGTTGGTCTATGTCAAGCAACCCCGTGGGTTCGAGGATCTCTACTTCCCGGATCATGTGTATCAACTCGATAAGGCACTCTATGGCCTTAAACAAGCCCCACGTGCGTGGTATGACCACCTTACCGAGTTGTTACAAGATCGTGGATTTGAGGTGGGGCTAATCGATCCCACTCTTTTTACTAAGAAGGTCAAAGGGGAGTTGTTTGTATGCCAACTATATGTTGATGATATTATCTTTGGTTCTCCTAACAAAGCTTTCAATGAGGAATTTTCTGCTCTCATGACCTCCAAGTTCAAGATGTCTTCGATGGGAGAGTTGAAGTTCTTCCTTGGTTTTGATATCAAACAAAGAAGAGAAGGAACCTTCATCAACCAAGCCAAATACACTCAAGACATGCTAAAAAGATTCAAACTAAGTGATGTCAAGCCGGATACTACACCAATGCCCACCAAGTGCCAACTTGACATTGATCCCAATGGTAAAGCAGTGGATCAAAAGGTATATCTATTGGGGAACGTAGTAATTTCAAAAAAATTCCTACGCACACGCAAGATCATGGTGATGGCATAGCAACGAGAGGAGAGAGTATTGTCCACGTACCCTCGTAGACCGTAAGCGGAAGCGTTATAACAACGCGGTTGATGTAGTCGTACGTCTTCACGATCCGACCGATCCAAGTACCGAACGCACGGCACCTCCGAGTTCAGCACACGTTCAGCTCGATGACGATCCCCGGGCTCCGATCCAGCAAAGCGTCGGGGATGAGTTCCACAAGACGACGGCATGGTGACGATGATGATGCTCTATCGGCATAGGGCTTCGCCTAAACTCGCGACGATATGACCGAGGTGGAATATGGTGGAGGGGGCACCGACACGGCTAAGGAACGATCACGTAGATCAACTTGTGTCTCTCTGGGTGCCCCCTGCCCCGTAAATAAAGGAGCAAGGGAAGGGGCGGCCAGCCAAGGAGGGCGCGCCAGGAGGAGTCCTACTCCCACCGGGTGTAGGATTCTCCTTTCCTAGTCCAACTAGGAGACCTTCCATGTAGTAGGAGTAGGAGAGAAGGAAAGGGAAGAGAAGGGAAGGAAGGAGGGGTGCGGCCCTCCCCTAGTCCATTCGGACTAGGCCTTGGGGCGCGGCCTGCCCTAGAAGCCCTCTCTCTTTCCCGTATGGCCCAATAAGGCCCAATACTTCTTCCGGCGAATTCCGTAACTCTCCGGTACTCGAAAAATACCGAATCACTCGGAACCTTTCCAAGTCCGAATATAGTCGTCCAATATATCGATCTTTACGCCTCGACCATTTCGAGACTCCTCGTCATGTCCCCGATCTCATCCGGGACTCGAACTCCTTGGTACATCAAAACTCATAAACTCATAATATAACCATCATCGAAACCTTAAGCGCGCGGACCCTACGGGTTCGAGAACTATGTAGACATGACCTAGAACTATTCTTGGTCAATAACCAATAGAGGAACCTGGATGCTCATATTGGCTCCTACATATTCTCTTAAGATCTTTATCGGTCAAACCGCATAACAACATCGTTGTTCCTTTGTCATCGGTATGTTACTTGCCCGAGATTTGATCGCCGGTATCCAATACCTAGTTCAATCTCATCTTGGCAAGTCTCTTTACTCACATGGCAAGTCTCTTTACTCGTTACGTAATGCATCATTCCGTAACTAACTCATTAGCTACATTGCTTGCAAGGCTTATAGTGATGTGCATTATCGAGAGGGCACAGAGATACCTCTCCGACAATCGGAGTGATAAAACCTAATCTCGTAATACGCCAACCCAACATGTACCTTTGGAGACACATGTAGTACTCCTTTATAATCACCCAGTTACGTTGTGACGTTTGGTAGCACCCAAAGTGTTCCTCCGGTAAACGGGAGTTGCATAATCTCATAGTTACAGGAACATGTATAAGTCATGAAGAAAGCAATAGCAACATACTAAACGATCAAGTGCTAGGCTAACGGAATGGGTCAAGTCAATCACATCATTCTCCTAATGATGTGATCCCGTTAATCAAATGACAACTCATGTCTATGGCTAGGAAACTCAACCATCTTTGATTTAACGAGCTAGTCAAGTAGAGGCATACTAGTGACACTATGTTTGTCTATGTATTCACACATGTATTATGTTTCCTGTTAATACAATTATAGCATGAACAATAAACATTTATCATGAAATAAGGAAATAAATAATAACTTTATTATTGCCTCTAGGGCATATTTCCTTCGGTCTCCCACTTGCACTAGAGTCAATAATCTAGTTCACATCATCATGTGATTCAACACTAATATTCACATCTGTATGTGATTAACACCCATAGTTCACATCGTCATGTGACCAACACCCAAAGGGTTTACTAGAGTCAATAATCTAGTTCACATCGCTATGTGATTAACACCCAAAGAGTACTAAGGTATGATCATGTTTTGCTCGTGAGAGAAGTTTAGTCAACGGGTCTGTTACATTTAGAGCCATATGTATTTTGCAAATATTCTATGTCTACAATGCTCTGCACGGAGCTACTCTAGCTAATTGCTCCCACTTTCAATATGTATCCAGATTGAGACTTAGAGTCATCTGGATCAGTGTAAAAAGCTTGCATCGATGTAACTCTTTACGACGGGCTCTTTTTATCACCTCCATAATCGAGAAATATTTACTTAGTCCTCACTAAGGATGTTCTTGACCAATGTCCAGTGATCTACTCCTAGATCACTATTGTACTCCCTTGCCAAATTCAGAGCAAGGTATACAATAGGTCTGGTACATAGCATAGCATACTTTATAGAACCTATGACTAAGGCATAGGGAATGACTTTCATTCTCTTTTCTATTTTCTGCCGTGGTCGGGATTTGAGTCTTACTCAATTTCACACGTTTGCAACACAGGCAAGAACTTTTCTTTGACTGTTCCATTTTGAACTACTTCAAAATCTTGACAAGGTATGTACTTATTGAAAAACTTATCAAGCGTCTTGATCTATCTCAATAGATCTTGATGCTCAATATGTAAGTAGTTTTACTGAGGTCTTTCTTTGAAAAACTCCTTTCAAATACTCCTTTATGCTTTGCAGAATAATTCTACATTATTTCCGATCAACAATATGTCATTCACATATACTTATCAGAAATGCTGTAGTGCTCCCACTCACTTTCTTGTAAATACAGGCTTCTCCAAAAGTCTGTATAAAACCATATGCTTTGATCACACTATCAAAGTGTTTTATTCCAACTCCGAGATGCTTGCACCAGTCCATAGATGGATCGCTGAAGCTTGCACATTTTGTTAGCTCCTTTAGGATTGACAAAACCTTCTGGTTGCATCATATACAACTCTTCTTTAATAAATCCATTAAAGAATGCAGTTTTGACATCCATTTGCCAGATTTCATAAAATGTGGCAATTGCTAACATGATTCGGACAGACTTAAGCATCGCTACAGTTGAGAAAATCTCATTGTAGTCAACACCTTGAACTTGTCGAAAAACTTTTTTTTTTGTGACAAGTCGAGCTTTGTAGATAGTAGCACTACTATCAGTGTCCGTCTTCCTCTTGAAGATCCATTTATTTAACATGGCTTGCTGATCATCGAGCAAGTCAATCAAAGTCCATACTTTGTTCTCATACATGGATCCTATCTCAGATTTCATGGCCTCAAGCCATTTCATGAATCTGGGCTCATCATCGCTTCCTCATAGTTCGTAGGTTCATCATGGTCTAGTAACATGACTTCCGAACATGATTACCGTATCACTCTGTGCGGATCTTACTCGAAGACCTACGAGGTTTGGTAGCAACTTGATCTGAAGTTCCATGATCATCATCATTAACTTCCTCACTAATTGGTGTAGGAATCACTGGAACTGATTTCTGTGATGAACTACTTTCCAATTCGGGAGAAGGTACAAATTACCTTATCAAGCTCTTACTTTCCTCCCACTCACTTCTTTCGAGAGAAACTTCTTCTCTAGAAAGGATCCATCTTAGCAAGAAATAACTTGCCTTCGGATCTGTGATAGAAGGTGTACCCAATAGTTACCTTTGGGTATTCTATGAAGATGCAATTCTCCGATTTGGGTTCGAGCTTATCAGGTGAAAACTTTTTCACATAAGCATCAAAACTCCAAACTTTAAGAAACGACAGCTTAGGTTCACTGTTAAACCATAGTTCATACGGTGTCGTCTCAACGGATTTAGACGGTGCCCTATTAACGTGAATGCAGCTGTCTCTAATGCATAACCCCAAAACGATAATGGTAAATCAATAAGAGACATCATAGATCGCACCATATCCAATAAAGTGCGGTTACGACGTTCGGACACACCATAACGTTGTGGTGTTCCAGGTGGCGTGAGCTGTGAAACTATTCCACATTGTTTTAATTGAAGACCAAACTCGTAACTCAAATATTCGTCTCCGTGATCAGATCGCAGAAACTTTATTTTCTTGTTACGATGATTTTTCCACTTCACTCTGAAATTCTTTGATCCTTTCAATTATTTCAGACTTATGTTTCATCAAGTAGATATACCCATATCTGCTCAAATCATCTGTGAAGATCAGAAAATAACGATACACGCCGCGAGCCTTAACACTCATCAGATCGCATACATCGGTATGTATGATTTCCAACAAGTCAGTAGCTCGTTCCATTGTTCCAGAGAACGGAGTTTTAGTCATCTTGCCCAAAAAGCACGGTTCACAAGCATCAAATGATTCATAACCAAGTGATTCCGAAAATCCATCTTTATGGAGTTTCTTCATGCGATTTACACTAATATGACCTAAACGGTAGTGCCACAAATAAGTTGCACTATCATTATTAACTTTACATCTTTTGGTTTCAATATTATGAATATGTGTATCACAACGATCGAGATCCAACAAACTATTTTCATTGGGTGTATAACCATCGAAGGTTTTATTCATGTAAACAGAATAACAATTCTTCTTTAACTTTAAATGAATAATCGTTTTGCAATAAACATGATCAAATCATATTCATGCTCAACGCAAACGCCAAATAACATTTATTTAGGTTCAACACTAATCCCGATAGTATAGGGAGTGTGCGATGATGATCATATCAATCTTGGAACTACTTCCAACACTCATCGTCACTTCCCCTTTAACTAGTTTCTGTTTATTCTGTAACTCCTGTTTCGAGTTACTAATCTTAGCAACCGAACAAGTATCAAATACTGGGGCTACTATAAACACTAATCCCGATAGTATAGGAGTGTGCGATGATGATCATATCAATCTTGGAACTACTTCCAACACTCATCGTCACTTCCCTTCAACTAGTCTCTGTTTATTCGTAGACTCCTGTTTGAGTTACTAATCTTAGAAACCGAACAAGTATCAAATACTCAGGGGCTACTATAAACACTAGTAAAGCACACATCAATAACCTGTATATCAAATATACCCTTGTTCACTTTTCCATCCTTCTTATCCACCAAATATTTGGGGTATTTCCGTTTCCAGTGACCATTTCCTATGCAGTGTAAGCACTCAGTTTCAGGCTTTGGTTCAGCTTTGGGTTTCTTCGTGGGAGTGACAACTTGCTTGTCATTCTACTTGAAGTTCCCCTTTCTTTCCCTTTGCCCTTTTCTTGAAACTAGTGGTCTTGTCAATCATCAACACTTGATGCTCTTTCTTGATTTCTACCTTCGTCGATTTCAACATCACGAAGAGCTCGGGAATCGTTTTCGTCATCCCTTGCATACTATAGTTCATCACGAAGTTCTAGTAACTTAGTGATGGTGACTAGAGAATTCTGTCAATCACTATCTTATCGGAAGATTAACTCCCACTTGATTCAAGCGATTGAAGTACCTGACAATCTGAGCACATGCTCACTAGTTGAGCGATTCTCCTCCATCTTTTAGCTATAGAACTTGTTGGAGACTTCATATCTCTCAACTCGGTATTTGCTGAAATATTAACTTCAACTCCTGGAACATCTCATATGGTCCATGACGCTCAAAACGTCTTCAAGTCCCGATTCTAAGCCGTTTAAGCATGGTGCACTAAACTACCAAGTAGTCATCATATTAAGCTAGCCAAACGTTCATAACGTCTGCATCTGCTCCTGCAATAGGTCTGTCACCTAGCGGTGCATTAAGGACATAATTGTTCTTTGCAGCAATGAGGATAAACCTCAGATCACGGATCCAATCCGCATCATTGCTACTAGCATCTTTCAACACAATTTTCTCTAGGAACATATATAAAAACATAGGGAAGCAAAAACATAGGGAAGCAACAACGCGAGCTATTGATCTACAACATAATTTGCAAAATACTACCAGGACTAAGTTCATGATAAATTTAAGTTCAATTAATCATATTACTTAAGAACTCCCACTTAGATAGACATCTCTCTAGTCATCTAAGTGATCACGTGATCCAAATCAACTAAACCATAACCGATCATCACGTGAGATGGAGTAGTTTTCAATGGTGAACATCACTATGTTGATCATATCTACTATATGATTCACGCTCGACCTTTCGGTCTCCGTGTTCCGAGGCCATATCTGCATATGTTAGGCTCGTCAAGTTTAACCTGAGTATTCTGCGTGTGCAAAACTGGCTTGCACCCGTTGTAGATGGACGTAGAGCTTATCACACCCGATCATCACGTGGTGTCTGGGCACGACGAACTTTGGCAACGGTGCATACTCAGGGAGAACACTTCTTGATAATTAGTGAGAGGTCATCTTAAAATGCTACCGTCAATCAAAGCAAGATAAGATGCATAAAGGATAAACATCACATGCAATCAATATAAGTGATATGATATGGCCATCATCATCTTGTGCTTGTGATCTCCATCTCCAGAAGCACCGTCGTGATCACCATCGTCACCGGCGCTACACCTTGATCTCCATCGTAGCATCGTTGTCGTCTCGCCAACTATTGCTTCTAAGACTATCGCTACCGCTTAGTGATAAAGTAAAGCAATTACATGGCGTTTGCATTTCATACAATAAAGCGACAACCATATGGCTCCTGCCAGTTGCCGATAACTCGGTTACAAAACATGATCATCTCATACAATAAAATATAGCATCACATCTTGACCATATCACATCACAACATGCCCTGCAAAAACAAGTTAGACGTCCTCTACTTTGTTGTTGCAAGTTTTACGTGGCTGCTACGGGCTGAGCAAGAACCGTTCTTACCTACGCATCAAAACCACAACGATAGTTTGTCAAGTTGGTGCTGTTTTAACCTTCGCAAGGACCGGGCGAGCCACACTTGGTTCAACTAAAGTGAGAGAGACAGACACCCGCGGTCACCTTTAAGCAACGAGTGCTCGCAGCGGTGAAACCAGTCTCGCGTAAGCGTGCGCGTAATGTCGGTCCGGGCCGCTTCATCTCACAATACCGCCGAACCAAAGTATGACATGCTGGTAAGCAGTATGACTTGTATCGCCCACAACTCACTTGTGTTCTACTCGTGCATATAACATCAACGCATAAAACCTGGCTCGGATGCCACTGTTGGGGAACGTAGTAATTTCAAAAAATTTCCTACGCACACGCAAGATCATGGTGATGGCATAGCAACGAGAGGAGAGAGTATTGTCCACGTACCCTCGTAGACCGTAAGCGGAAGCGTTATAACAACGCAGTTGATGTAGTCGTACGTCTTCACGATCCGACCGATCCAAGTACCGAACGCACGGCACCTCCGAGTTCAGCACACGTTCAGCTCGATGATGATCCGCGGGCTCCGATCCAGCAAAGCGTCGGGGATGAGTTCCACAAGACGACGGCGTGGCAGGACGATGATGATGCTCTATCGGCGCAGGGCTTTGCCTAAACTCCGCGACGATATGACCGAGGTGGAATATGGTGGAGGGGGCACCGACACGGCTAAGGAACGATCACGTAGATCAACTTGTGTCTCTGGGGTGCCCCCTGCCCGTATATAAAGGAGCAAGGGGGGGCGGCGGCCAAGGGAGGCGCGCCAGGAGGAGTCCTACTCCCACCGGGAGTAGGATTCCCTCCTTCCTAGTCCAACTAGGAGACCTTCCATGTAGTAGGAGTAGGAGAGAAGGAAAGGAAGAGAGAAGGAAGGAAGGAGGGGTGCGGCCTCCCCTAGTCCAATTCGGACTAGGCCTTGGGCGCGGCCTGCCCTAGGCAGCCCTCTCTCTTTCCCGTATGGCCCAATAAGGCCCAATACTTCTTCCGCGAATTTCCGTAACTCCCCGGTACTCCGAAAAATACCCGAATCACTCGGAACCTTTTCGAAGTCTGAATATAGTCGTCCAATATATCGATCTTTACGTCTCGACCATTTCGAGACTCCTCGTCATGTCCCCGATCTCATCCAGGACTCCAAACTCCTTCGGTACATCAAAACTCATAAACTCATAATATAATTGTCATCGAAACCTTAAGCATGCGGACCCTACGGGTTCGAGAACTATGTAGACATGACCTAGAACTATTCTTGGTCAATAACCAATAGCGGAACCTGGATGCTCATATTGGCTCCTACATATTCTACGAAGATCTTTATCGGTCAAACCGCATAACAACATACGTTGTTCCCTTTGTCATCGGTATGTTACTTGCCCGAGATTTGATCGTCGGTATCCAATACCTAGTTCAATCTCGTTCTTGGCAAGTCTCTTTACTCGTTACGTAATGCATCATTTCGTAACTAACTCATTAGCAACATTGCTTGCAAGGCTTATAGTGATGTGCATTATCGAGAGGGCCAGAGATACCTCTCCGACAATCGGAGTGACAAAACCTAATCTCAAATACGCCAACCCAACATGTACCTTTGGAGACACATGTAGTACTCCTTTATAATCACCCGATTACGTTGTGACGTTTGGTAGCACCAAAGTGTTCCTCCGTAAACGGGAGTTGCATAATCTCATAGTTACAGGAACATGTATAAGTCATGAAGAAAGCAATAGCAACATACTAAACGATCAAGTGCTAGGCTAATGGAATGGGTCAAGTCAATCACATCATTCTCCTAATGATGTGATCTTGTTAATCAAATGACAACTCATGTCTATGGCTAGGAAACTCAACCATCTTTGATTTAACGAGCTAGTCAAGTAGAGGCATACTAGTGACACTATGTTTGTCTATGTATTCACACATGTATTATGTTTCCGGTTAATACAATTATAGCATGAATAATAAACATTATCATGAAATAAGGAAATAAATAATAACTTTATTATTGCCTCTAGGGCATATTTCCTTCAATATCGCTCCATGATTAGCTCCTTGCTTTACCTTTGTGCATCTAGACCGGATATCATGTTGAATGTGGGGATGTGTGCATGGTTTCAAGCCGCACCGAAGGAAAGTCACTATGTGGCGGTCAAGCGAATCTTTTGATATTTGGCTCATACCCCAAACTTTGGCTTATGGTACCCAAGAGGGGCAAACTTCAAGCTTAAAGGATTTACGGATTCCGATTGGGTGGGAGACAAAGTGGATAGGAAGTCCACTTCCGGAGGGTGCCAGTTTCTTGGGTGCTCTTTGGTGAGTTGGTCTTCCAAGAAGCAAAGTTGTGTGTCTCTCTCGTCCACCGAAGCGGAATATGTGGCGGCCGGTAGTTGTTGTGTACAACTCTTATGGATGAGGCAAACTTTAAAGGAATACGGTGTCATTTGTGACAAAGTTCCTCTTTGGTGTGACAAAGAAAGTGCCATCAAGATTTCTCTCAACCCGGTGCAACACTTCAAGACGAAGCATATTGAGATTCGGTATCATTTCATCCGGGATCACATTAGGCGAGGGGAGATCGAGCTCAAGTATGTCAACACTCATGATAACCTTGCTGATATTTTCATGAAGCCCTTGGATGAAGCAAGATTTCGCGAGTTAAGGCATGAGCTAAATATCATTGATTCGAGCAATATGACTTGAACCCTTGCACACCCCACCTCACTCAACTTGGTGTCTAGTTTAGGTGTAGGCATGGACATAGGGGGAGTGTTGTTCTCTCAATGAACTCTCCCTCCCCCCATTATGCATAAAACGATCAACTCTTTCACTTTCGCCATTTTTGATGGTACTTGTGCTTCAAAGACGAGTTTTGGTCATGGGCCCAATGATAATTCTTCGTGGTGCCATACCAATTGACTAAAACATAGGTGGCTCCAGCCACCACCCTCTCTTGAGAGAGGCCAGAGCTCGCTTTGCTTTCGTGTGGTTGTTTTGAATGAGTGGGTTATGGACCGTTGTTAGTGTGTGTGTTGCCTTGTTGGTCTTTCCTTTTTCTTGGCCTTGCCTTCTTGTCTCGTTGGTGCTTTAGCCGTGTGTTTAGAGGCCATCTGGTTGCTGAGCGGTACTACCGCCTTCCAGCGCGATACTACCGCTGTGAGGCGCGGGCAGGGGGTTATATCGGGGGCAGGGGGAGTTTTCTTCTCCCCCATACCCATTCGCACGCCCCCTCGCTCTGTTCCTCTCTCCAGCAACCGGCGCCGCGGGAGGGATTCGGCGGATCTCCCTCTCCGGGGCGTTCCTCTCCATTTCCTTCGGTGGAGACGATCCCCACCTTGTCCTCTTGCCATGGATGCCGGTATTGCCCCTGCTCCCTCTTTCTTCTTGTCTAGAATTCCAATCTAGCATCTTAGGGGCAATAGCAGTTGCATCTCTAGATTTTTGGCCAAATCTAGGCTTGAGTAGGATGGAGAAAGCTTCTAGGCAGTTTGGATTGATGTTTGGTTGGAGTATTTTTGAGTTTGGTAGGACGGTAGTGCCGGATCTGACCACGGTAGTAGGAAACTGTTGTTTCCCCGTCTCGAGCGGTACTACCGCTCTCTGTGGAGCAGTACTACCGCTTGGGGCGGTACTACCGCTCGCAGGTCGCGGTACTACCGCCCTCTACCAATTTCCACAATTCTCTTACCTCTCAGTAATCTTTTTGCTCGTGTTCTGTGGCTTATGCTCGTTCTTTCGGTTGTTTGCGTGTTCTTGTGTGTGGTTCCGGTGATGAGGTTCTGAGCATCGGGCTCGTCGTGTCAACCCCGGTCGTGCCTCGCCCAAGCGCTATCCGCACCATCGAGTCTGTCGGAGGTTCCTCAAGTGCTCCACCTCCACCTCAACTCCAAAAGAAGACTGGTGTCAAGTCAGAGAACTCGCAAAACCGTGCTGTAAATGCAACCCAAGGAGTTCGGGCAAGGCGCCGCCACAACCCATATGAGGCAGACTAAGATCCCTCATTGGTCAACCGTCCATTCTGGAACAGGTTTCAGTTCGCAATCTTCTTTGATGTTCTCAAGGCCAAGAAGAACCTCTTTGTCAACATGCACTCCATCGACACCGACCATATGGAGAAGGATCCTGAATACTTTGGTGAAGCTCTTCAGATGTGCACTCAACTGAACATTCTTGGGGTCATGCAATTCAACAAAGATTTTGATGCTGATATTGTGGCCCAATTCTATGCCACGGTTCATCTCGGGACTGATGAGGACAGGACACTGACTTGGTTGACCAATGGCAAGTTGCTTTCAGTCAAGTGGAAAGCTTTCATGAATTTGATTGTGCAAGACCTAGGACTTGAGTCTCCTGTCGGCTTTCGCCCACACCGCAACACCAACTCCACTCACAAGCAAGCTCTGTGGCCGTACTGCACTTTGAGGATCAACCCTGAGACGAAGAAGGAAACTTATGAGCTGCCTGCCTTTCTGGATATCCTTCACCATGTCTTCAGAGAGACTCTTTTCCCTCGTATCGGGAATCTGGATATGGTTCACTCCTATCCCTTGGACATGCTTCTCTTCTGCCAGCGTGAGAAGGAGCAGAACACCAGAGAGTCCCTGGATATCTCTCATGTTATGTGGTCTGAATTGTTATATGCTATCTCCGAGCGCAAGTGCCCGATTTATGGTCCGTTCATCATGTTGCTTACTGAGAAGGCCTGGGCTCGTGTCTATCCCAAGGTAATGCTGGAGACTGGAGAGTTGGTTTCTCACGACATTAAGCGTCTGAGGAAGAAGGATAACTGGGGCACTCAGGCCCCTAAGACTGGAGTTTCTTCGTGTGCTACTGCCATGGAGACCGAGGAGGAGACTGAGGCCTAGGATGATGATGATGACTATGTGCCTTCTAAGACAGAGCCCTCTTGGGCAAAGAAGCTCAAGCTCAAGATGAGAAGCTGTTCTGCATGGAGTCTCACGGTCAGTACATGACTCATGTGGCTGAGAAGAAGGCCCGAGGTCGCCACAAGGAGCTCATGCGTCAGTTGGGTGCTACAGATTAATAAGTGGGGTCCGAGGACCAGCCATCGAGGAGGAGGTGGATTCAGAAGACCGCCTGTGGACTGATTCTGATGCCGAGCACTTCCCGACTGACGACGGTGGCGCAGATGTTCCCGCTGAGATCTGATGTGTGTATCCCTCTATTGCTATCACCTGGAGCCATAACAACACTCCCTCTCTTTTTTTTGGTGTCTCGATGCCAAAGGGGGAGAGAGTTTAGGTATTTGTGCCTTGTGTTTGTGTCTTCCATCTTCTGTGTTTGTGCTTTCCCTCGCAGTTAGCTTTGTTTTGTTTGTGTCAGTAAGACCTAAGTTCCCGTCATATGGTGTGAGACATATGCTACCTTATCTTTCCAGTATCTTTATCTATGTCACTATCTAGCTTATGAGTTGCATGCTTATCTTGTTAAGTTATCTATGCTCCTCTATTATACACTGCTTAGGTGATTGGTCGGTCTCTAAAATGTAGGGGGAGCGTTGATCCTAGTATGTGTGTCGTGCAGTCCAAAGCACTTATCTAGATAGCACACATCTAGGGGGAGCCCATCTACATTTTAGGACGCACTACTAGGAAAAGGCCTACTAATGGCGCACCTAATTTGGCCATTAATGGCGCATTAGTGGTGCGCCATTAGTGCCACACCATTAGTATATTTTACTAATGGCGCACCACTGGTGCGCCATTAGTATCTGGTGTACTAATGGCGCACCACTGGATGCGCCATTAGTATATACAATAGTGCGCCATTAGTATGCCTCCTGTGGGGCCATGTATACCAGTGCTTTGGCATACTAATGGCGCACAACGGCAAGATGCGCCATTAGTAACCCGGCATACTAATGGCGCATCGCTTAATGATGCGCCATTAGTATCCTTTGGCATACTAATGGCGCATCGTGATGTGATGCGCCATTAGTATGAATATTAGGTTTTTTATTTTTTATTTTCTGTTTTTGCACAGGTTACAAAATGTATAATTGGACAAAATATAGACAGCACACAACAATAACAGATTCATCGAATACAATAGAAGATTAGTCTCTGAATACAATTCATCATATTAGTCTCTGAATACAATTCATCATATTAGTCTCCGAATTGAAAAGACCGAACAAAAATAGAACATTATATTACAAGTCTCGAGACCGCGAGTAGCGAGTTTTTCTTCACATTACAAGTCGATATCGATCATCTAAACTACCATCACATAGAAGAGAGCTGCGGTCAACACGATGAGCATCATCACGATGAAACTCGCTTTCATCCGGTTCCTCCAACGCCCTCCCTCTCTCGCTAGATAGCGGGCGATCTAGATTCAGCCTCGCCCTAGTGGTGTACCCTTTGTAACTGTTATCGCTGAATCGGTCAACCTGTCTCCGACACTCCTCGCAATCGTCAGAGACTCCGGGAACCTTACCCTTGTACACGACATACGACGGCATCGCTATGCACTAGCCAAACGTAAACGTTAGTACCAATTCACAGACAATACATAAGCAATATATAAGTATGCAGCAGAACGATCGAAGAGAAAAGCAAGACATTAATAGCATCGATTACATCTAAGTTGAACGACTCTCGAAACCAAAGAGACATACTACAAGTTCATTAAAGTTTAATTACAACATGAGCCAATCGATGTTTCGTAACTAGACACAACATCACCGCTTTCGACTCGACTCAAGGGACCGGAGCATGGATGAAGCCGCCGTCATCGTGGGAGTCATGAAAGAACGGCCGTTGTCACCTGCATTTGTAGCATTGTGTCGATGTCACTTTGTTGGACGGTTGATTTCTGAGGTAGAACTGCCCCGAGGTACGGCGACATCTTGATGGATGATTTCCGCAAACTCCGACTGGATGCAAAAGAATTCTTGTGTGATGTCCGCGTCCTGGATTGCCGACACGCTCGCGGCCCAATCTTTGAGTTTACTCGGTAGCAGAAGTTGATGATGGTCCCGTACGATCGCCCACATGTGATGGATGGCGAGTAGGCACCCTTCGATCACAAAGCGGCTGCTTGACGCAGCAGAACATCGTATTGTGGGAGAACACGTGCTTGCCGTACTTATGAATAGGCCTGGTGAAGGTGCCTCCAGATTGGGCGTAGCCGGGGAGAACATCATCAAGAACCTTCTTGACATTTGTGTAGTCTACGTTCGATCGACGGTCGGGTCGAAATACGTGGCCATGGAATATTTGGGGCTTAGGAGGATGAGCGCAATGTGTGTCTTTGAGAAAACACGGAATGTTAAAAGAAAACGATCAAATCTAAGAATTCATATGTTACGGGCGGTTGAGGGAGGACTTACTCGGAAAGTAAGGCACGAGGAAGTTATCCTTATCTTGGTTTGCCGAATGACGCCTTCGAGGTAAGAACTCGTGACTTGCGGTCCCAGCGCTGCCCAAGATCTTGGCATGCATGTAGAAGGGTCGACTATCACGATGTCCGGGTCTTGTCGCGAATGATCCGCATCTCCATACTCAAATAAAATAGCCGAACGAAGGTGTAGTGCAGCGGATGAAGGTTCAACATAGCGTGGATGTCATCAAACCGCAGGACGATCGTGACGCCCGATGGAGTTATCCACAAATCCCTTGCCCTCCGCACCTTGGCCACGAAAACCGGTATGCCACATCCTTCTCTCTGAGACGCCGCTTCTCCAAATAAAGAACACTGTCATGCAGACTCCGCATAGCACCGGTTGCAGCATTGAGCATATTTGTCGGTAGCATCACCCTACCCGCCACATGAACCCTCCTCGAGATATCCTCAGGTGAAGGTGGCCCGTCCTGAGCACGGATCGTACTCGGTGCCGGCTGGTGTAACGCCCCGGATTCGATGCGCCAGGTGTCTGTCAGTTATTCGTCATTGTTGCCATGTCATGTGCTTGCGTGTTGCACTTTGCCATGTCATCATCTGCATTTCATATCATGTCTTCATGTGCAACGCATTTACATACGTGTTCGTCTCATGCATCCGAGCATTTTCCCCGTTGTCCGTTTTGCAATCCGGCACTCCTATGTCTCCCGGCGCCCCCTTTTACCTCTTTTCATGTGTGGGTGTTAAACGGTCTCGGAATGGACCGAGGTTTGTCAAGCGGCCTTATTATAGCACCGGTAGACCGCCTGTCAAGTTTCGTGCTATTTGAAGGTCGTTTGGTACTCCAACGGTTAACCGGGTAACCGTGAAAGCCCCTTTCTCTTTGCAGCCCAACACCCCCTCCAAACTGGCCCAAAACCCACCTAACTCCCCTCCATGCTCTCGGTCGTTCGATCACGATCGCGTGGCCGAAAACCGCACCTCATTTGGACTCTCCTAGCTCCCTCTACCTATATAAACACCTCCCCCTCCAAAAATCGCAGTCCAATCCCCCCCAAAAGACTAAAAATTGTCCTCTGCCGCCACCGGACACGTCTGGCCGGCGCCGGACATGTCCAGCCGCCGCCCCCGACCAATCCCGCCTTGCCACGTGGCCTCCCCGCCGCCCGCCGCCGAGGCCCGCTGGGCCCATCGCGGACCAGCAGGCCCGTCCGCCGCCACCCGCTGGCCCAAGGCCTCCGCCTCCGCGCCGTCGCCGCCGCCGCCGCCATGGTGTGCCGCCCACGCCAGATCGCCTCCGCCGCCCTTGCCGCTTTTTGGCGCCGCCGCGTCCCGCCACCGCCTGCCGCGCCCGGCCTCGCCCTGCGCCTCCCGGCTCCTCGCCGGAGCCGCCCGACTAGTTCCGCCCCGAAGGCCGACCTCTCCGGGCCAGGCCAAGCCGCCAAGCAGCCTCCTCGTCGCCCGTCGCCTCTCGGCTCGCCGCCCGCCGGATCCGCGAGATCCGACCGGGAGCAGGCCGCCCCCCAGCAGCGCCCAACTCCGCGAGGTTCTCCGTGAACCTCGTAATCCGTGCCGAGAGGTTGATTTTCCCCCCTCCAAATTTGCCTAAGTCCCGAAATTATTGCATTATCATGCCATATTCATCAGGCCGTATCTCTGCGTCCGTAGCTCCGTTTCGTGTGTGTAATATGTCAACTTGTTCGCCTCGACGAGTAGATCATTTCATCTCATTGCATCATTTTGATTTGAGCTCATCTTGATGCCCGAAATGCTGTTGGAAGAGTGTTATGTGATGTTAGTTTCAGATTCTTATCAGAACATGCACTTTTGTCATTTTTGCCATGATTGATGTGTGCACGCTTTGTACTTGAGTCCTACATTTGTTTTGTAATATGCCATGCCATATTTACAGGGGTGTATGCCATTTATTTTTGTGATCTCTGAGGTGACTAGCACAAGCATGCAAACTAGGCTTCTTGATGTTGCTGATTTCAGCCCCTGTTCTGCTGATATTTTTATGCCATGTAAACTTGATGCTACCGAGAGATCCATGCTTATTTTGAGATACTTCAGTAAGGGTGTTTTGAATATATGGTTATTCTCTATCCATCCATGCCCTTGTTTGCAATTATGGAGTGCCATAGCTTGAGTCAATCGAGCTCTACTTTTGCTATAAAATGTTTCCTGGCAGATTGTTTACATGTTATTCAATTTTGCCAAGGTTGTTGTAGTTGATCCGTGTATGCTATGATGTTGTTCTTGCCATGTATAGCTTCTATGCCATGTCTTATTACTGTTGGGTCCCAGGCCATGCCATGTATTGCTCTGTGGTGAGTGGTTCAACCTCACCAACATGCCTACTTATTGTTGTTCCTGCCATGTATGAATCTGTAATATAACTTGCCATGTTTACATGGGTGCCATGATATCTTCTGATCCTTTTTGGCTTATGGTCAGTAAGGGACTTTTGTTTTATGCATTTAGTAGTATCATGCCATGCCTTTGTTTGCCATGATAAGTTCCTGTAACATGTTGTTTGATAGCTCTAAACATTGCAACCTGATGTTATTTCTGCTAAAGTCTGAAACTGTTATTATTTGCAATCTTGCCATGTCATTTTGAGCATGTTATAGTGATTTCTGGAGATAGCTCAGTGTTCATGTTCTGTAATGCTTTACCTGGACTTCATGCCCGTGCCTTTTATTTTCATGTTGAGGTCCTGTAGCATGTTGTTTTGATGCTTGCAATATGCCTAGTTGCTGTTTTGGACAGATTGTTGTCATGACTTGTATAGGGGGTATCTGTTGAACCGTTGCTCCGTTTTGAGTGTGCTCTATATGAAACTTCCTTGATTTTGCATGTAGTTTCATATTATCATGTTGCATCCTTGTTTTGAGGTGTTTGCTTGATGTTTGTATGCATTTTGCATCAATGCCATGTTTATCTTGTTTTGCTCATATCTTCTAGGCCGTAGTCTCAATCTAATGAACTTTATATGTAACTTGACTAGAATTTCGTGTAGAACATCGTGGTGCATCTTAACTTGCTGTTTAACAACTTGAACATAAAGTTATTCAGATCTGGACCAATTTCGAAATTTGCATATGAGGACTTACCGGAATTGTTCTATGTTGTTTTCGGCCTCATTTAAACTTGCTTTGATGTGTTCGTCTTGTATGCATCACCTTTTGCCATGAGTAGCTTCATGTAGCTTTGTCATGCATCATGCTTGTTGTGCATCATGTCTTGTCTATGTGTGGTGTGTTTACTATGTTGTGTGCTTCTTCTTGTTAGTTCTGCTTCGCTATGCGATCGTGAGGATTCGTTCGTCTACGCTTGGTTCGACTTCATCCGTTCGTCTTCTTCATGGATTCGTTCTTCTTCCTTGCGGGATTTCAGGCAAGATGACCGCTATCCTGGATCTCACTACTATCATTGCTATGATAGTTGCTTCGTTCTATCGCTATGCTGCGCTACCTATTACCTGTTTATCAAGCCATCCCAAATTGCCATGTCAGCCTCTAACCTTTTGCACCCTTCCTAGCAAGCCGTTGTTTGGCTATGTTACCGCTTTGCTCAGCCCCTCTTATAGCGTTGTTAGTTGCAGGTGAAGATGAAGTTTGTTCCTTGTTGGAACATGGAGTTGTTGTTCCTTGTTGGAACATGTTTACTTGTGGGGATATCACAATATATCTTATTTAATTAATGCATCTATATACTTGGTAAAGGGTGGAAGGCTCGGCCTTATGCCTGGTGTTTTGTTCCACTCTTGCCGCCCTAGTTTCCGTCATATCGGTAATATGTTCCCGGATTTTGCGTCCCTAACGCGGTCCGGTGATTTGTGGGACCCCCTTGACAGTTCGCTTTGAATAAGACTTTTCCAGCAAGGCCCAACATTGGTTTTACCATTTGCCTAACCTATTACCTTTTTCCTTTGGGAGTCGCGCATCCCAAGGGTCATCTTTATTTTAGCCCCCCCCCCCCGGGCCAATGCTTGTCTAAGTGTTGGTCCAAACTAGAGTGCTTTGCAGCGCCACCTCGGGGAAACTTTAGGGCTGGTTTTAGTTGTACGGACTGCTCATCCGGTCGTGGCCTGAGACGAGATACGCGCGGCTACTATCAGGGTGTCGGCACGCTGGGAGGTCTTGCTGGTCTTGTTTTATTACTGTCGAAATGTCTTGTAGCCGGGATTCCGAGACTGATCGGGTCTTCCCGGGGAGAAGGAATATCCTTCGTTGATCGCGAGAGCTTATCATGGGTTGTTGGGATACCCTGCAGGTATAAACTTTCGAGAGCCGTGCCTGCGGTTATGTGGCAGATGGGAATTTGTTAATATCCGTTGTAGTAAACTTGAAGCAAACTCTTCTAAAATACACCAACCGAGTGCGTAACCGTGAGTGTCTCTTTTCGGGGTTGATCGAGAGGAGAACACGGTTTATGGGTTATGTCTGACGTAAGTAGGAGTTCAGGATCACTTCTTGATCATTACTAGTTGGCGTCTGTTCCTTTGTTTCTCTTCTCGCTCTCATTTGCGTATGTTAGCCACCATATATGCTTAGTCGCTGCTGCAACCTCACCACTTTACCCCTTCCTTTCCCATTAAGCTTTGCTAGTCTTGATACCCATGGTAATGGGATTGCTGAGTCCTCGTGGCTCACAGATTACTACACCACCAGTTGCAGGTACAGGTTGCGATGATCTTGACGCGAGAGCGATGTTTGCTTGTATTGGAGTTCTTCTTATGCTTCTTCTTCGATCAGGGGATAGGTTCCAGGTCGGCAGCCTGGGCTAGCAGGGTGGATGTCGTTTGAGTTTCTGTTTATGTTTCATCCGTAGTCGGATGTTGATCTTGTATATGATGTTGATGTATTCTTGTGGCTTTTGTACCTTATGTATGTATCCCTATCTATAATGTAATGTTGATGTAATGATATCCACCTTGCAAAAGCGTTCCAATATGCGGGTCTATCCTGGGTGGGACCGTCGAGTTCCTTTTGGATAGGGTCGCATATTGGGCGTGACAAGTTGGTATCAGAGCCTCAACCGACCTTAGGAGCCCCCTTGATTGATCGTGTAGTTTGGCCGTTGTGGAGTCTAGAAGAAAACTGTTTTGGAGTCTAGTTATATTGGAGAGTAGGAATTCTTTTTACTCCTCAGCCCCTTCGTCGCTCTGGTGAGAAATCTTGACGTAGGTGTTTTAAATTACTTCTCTTCCCCTTCAAATTTTTCTTTAGGATCACGTGGTTAGTTTCGGGGGTTGTCCATCCTCTTTTGTCCGGTGCATTTCTCGTCAAGTCGACTCGACCATCTTCATATTTGCCAAGTTCAATCCTCAGTTCTTCCTCTGACGTCGTTGTTTTTCCTTGTCCGAAGTTGTCCTTGTTTTTTTCCCACCCGCCCTCCCTTCTTCTTCTCCGAACCGGAGTCTGTAATCGAGTATCCATCCTACTCGTGCGAAGTCATTGCTTCCTTTCCTTAATGATTTCAACCGGTGTTTTCTCTTCAAGATATTCGTCGATTCCCCTTCCAGTGGCCTGTGTTTTTACCGCCCTCCCACCCTATTATTCCCGCAGTTCGAGTTTCTTCCGACCATCAATTCCATTCGTGTGGAGCCTCTTCAGTCTTACCTCAATTGTTTCAACCGGTGAGTTCTCGTCTCGTTCGTCATTCTTCATCCCTTTCTTTTTCCGGTGGATTCAATTCAAGTTTGCGGGGTAATCACATTATTTTCCCTCGGATCAAGCGTTCTCCTTGCTCGTTCGCCTCTCGCCAGTTTATTCTTCCGGAGCTCAAGACATCTCAGAGATTCGTCTGTGTTCGAGTTAATTCGAGGTTATCACCTCATTCTAATATTTCAATTGTGCTGGTGCATCATCTATCTCTTTCCTTTCCAACGGTGTTTTCTTTCAGTGGGCCCTAACCCACAGGTCTTTTCCCAGGATCTTACCTGACTCTTTTAATTTCCCCGGAGCTATTCTCAATTCTTCTCGGAGTTTGACGTAAGAATGAATTTCATCAGTCACATGCCTTTTCCAAGATCGATTTCAAATCATTTTCATTGTTGACTCAACGTCTTTGTTTTTCATTCTCCCGGAGCGTCTCAACAATTCTGTAGGGTGGTTCTCGTCGTCATTATCAACATTTGAAGACCGTCGTAGATTTTTTTCTCTTAAATCTTGTTCGTTCTCCCGGAGATTCGCGATGCTAGCTCGATGTTATCATATCTAGTTGTTTCCAGTTGTGCAATTATTTTCATCCATCCGGAGTATTTCAGGAGTTGTTTTCCGTCTCGATCATCTGGAGGTCATCTTTTCGGAATATTTCTTCGTTCCAAGTTTTCAGCTTCGTTCATATCAATATTCTTCCGGTGCTTCGTTCAAATATTCTTCTATCAGTTCGCGATCTCTTTGTTCTCTTGCATTTTAATTCCCTCAAGTATCTCCGTGCTTCTCTAATTCTTCTCGGTGTTTATTTCTTTTTCATCAGTCATTTCGAATTCTTACGGTGGTTCGTTCAAGATTCTTTTTCCTTGATTATCATGTAAATTCATTCGTTCTTTCCAATCCTACCGGTGGTTCATGAAAACTTCCTCAAGTTTTGTGCTATCCCTTCTCAATCCTTTTTCAAGAAGAATAAGTAGCATGCCAGATCCATTGTTTCTCATCAATTTAATTTGATGAAGGATAAGCATACAATAAATCTTATTCTTATTTCATCCAAGTGAGTAATCCCTTCCTTCGGAGTTTGTTCGTGATGAATAAATTCTAGTTCCAAGTGTTTTCATCTTTTCTTTTCCGGAGTTCAAATTTACTTGGCCATCTCGTCGGAACCTCCATCTAAGTCATCGCAAGGCTTTAATCTTATTCTTTTCGTCCTTCAATTCGATGTCATCATCCTTTTGTTACCGGAGTTCTTCATGGTGGTTCTTCATTATTTAATTCATTCTCCAAAGAGTTCATCAAGATTCTTGTTGGTGGAGTTCAAGTATCTTTCCTTCTCGCATCTCGAAGTGCAATTAATTCTCCATATTCTTTTGAAGTGGAGTTTTGCATTTCTTCGTTCTTCTCAGCTATCCAATCATTTTCGTTTGTGGCCGGTTATCACCTTATGATCTTGAGATGTTACCTATAAGACCACAACAAGCTATTTCTTTTTGTTGTTGAATTTCCAACAACTCAGTTCAATCTTTTCTTCTAAGATTGCTTTCTGTTCCATTCGTGGCACAAGTTGTCATTTTCTTCTCTGTTCTTATCATTCAACTCTTTCAATTCTTTCCGGAGGGTTTTTGTGTCATGTCTTCATCAAGTATCATTCCATCCTCTGAAGCCCCTGTTCTATTCCCCCATGTTTCAGTCGGAGTGCTGTCTAAATCCTTTCAGTCTTATTCATTTCTTATCTTTTTTGAACCGGAGTTGTTTCTGAGTCTATCATGTTTCCATGAGACTTCGATTCTCGTCATTCTCGTCGTTTCTCTCTTCTCCTCGTGTGCTCTCGATTCTTTGCTTCTTTTCTTGAGTTCTTGTTTCACCTCTTCCCTTTCCCTTCCGTCTCGGTCCTAAGATCTCGGGACGAGATCTCTTGTTAGTGGAGGAGTGTTGTAACGCCCCGGATTTGATGCGCCAGGTGTCTGTTAGTTATTCGTCATTGTTGCCATGTCATGTGCTTGCGTGTTGCACTTTGCCATGTCATCATCTGCATTTCATATCATGTCGTCATGTGCATCGCATTTGCATACGTGTTCGTCTCATGCATCCGAGCATTTTCCCGTTGTCCGCTTTTGCAATCCGCACTCCTATGTCTCCGGCGCCCCTTTTACCTCTTTTCATGTGCGGGTGTTAAACGGTCTCGGAATGGACCGAGGTTTGTCAAGCGGCCTTGGTATAGCACCGGTAGACCGCCTGTCAAGTTTCGTGCCATTAGGAGGTCGTTTGGTACTCCAACGGTTAACCGGGTAACCGTGAAAGCCCCTTTCTCTTTGCAGCCCAACACCCCCTCCAAAGTGGCCCAAAACCCACCTAACTCCCCTCCATGCTCTCGGTCGTTCGATCACGATTGTGTGGCCGAAAACCGCACCTCATTTGGACTCTCCTAGCTCCCTCTACCTATATAAACACCTCCTCCAAAAATCGTGGTCAATCCCCCAAACCCTAAAATCGTCCTCACCGCCATCGGACACGTCCGCCGGGCGCGGACATGTCCAGCCGCCGCCCGACCAATCCCGCCTTGCCACGTTGTTTCCGCCGCTGCCGCCGAGGCCCGCTGGCCCATCGCGGACCAAGCCCGTCCCGCCGCCATGCATTGGCCCACAAGGCCTCCGCGCCCGTCGCCGCCGCCGCCATGGTGATGCCGCCCGCCCGGCGTCGCCCTCCGCCGCCCTTGCCTTTTCATGGGCGCCACCGCGTCCCCGCCGCCGCCTGCCCGCGCCCGCCGCGCCCTGCGCCTCCTCCGCCGAGCCGCCTGCTAGTTCCGGCCCCGAAGGCCGGCCATGGCGCATGCGCCAGCCTCCTCGTCGCCCCGTCGCCTCTCCGGCTCGCCGCCGGCCGGATCCGGCGAGATCCGGCCCGGGAGCTGGCCCGCGCGCCTCCCCCCTCCCCGCAGCGCCCAACTCCAGCGAGGTTCTCCGGTGAACCTCGTAATCCGTGCCGAGAGGTTGATTTTCCCCCCTCCAAATTTGCCTAAGTCCCGAAATTATTGCATTATCATGCCATATTCATCATGCCGTATCTCTGCGTCCGTAGCTCCGTTTCGTGCGTGTAATATGTCAAATTGTTCGCCTCGACGAGTAGATCATTTCATCTCATTGCATCATTTTCATTTGAGCTCATATTGATGCCCGAAATGCTGTTGGAAGAGTGCTATGTGATGTTAGTTTGAGATTCTTATCAGAACATGCACTTTTGTCATTTTTGCCATGATTGATGTGTGCACCCTTTGAACTTGAGTCCTACATGTGTTTTGTAATATGCCATGCCATCTTTACAGGAGTGTATGCCATGTATTTTTGTGATCTCTGTGGTGACTAGCACAAGCATGCAAACTAGGCTTCTTGATGTTGCTGATTTCAGCCCCTGTTCTGCTGATATTTTTATGCCATGTAAACTTGATGCTACCGAGAGATCCATGCTTATTTTGAGATACTTCAGTAAGGGTGTTTTGAACATATGGTTATTCTCTATCCATCCATGCCCTTTTTTGCAATTATGGAGTGCCATAGCTTGAGTCAATCGAGCTCTACTTTTGCTTAAAATGTTTCCTCGCAGATTGTTTACATGTTATTCAATTTTGCCAAGGTTTTCGTAGTTGATCCGTATATGCTATGATAGTTGTTCTTGTCATGTATAGCTTCTATGCCATGTCTTCTTACTGTTGGGTGCCTTGCCATGCCATGTATTGCTCTGTGGTGAGTGGTTCAACCTCACCAACATGCCTACTTATTGTTGTTCCTGCCATGTATGAATCTGTAATATAACTTGCCATGTTTACATGGGTGCCATCATATCTTCTGATCCATTTTGGCTTGTGGTCAGTTAGGGACTTTTGTTCTATGCATTTAGTAGTATCATGCCATGCCTTTGTTTGCCATGATAAGTTCCTGTAACATGTTGTTTGATAGCTCTAAACATAGCAACCTGATGTTATTTCTGCTAAAGTCTGAAACTGTTATTATTTGCAATCTTGCCATGTCATTTTGAGCCTGTTATAGTGATTTCTAGAGATAGCTCAGTGTTCATGTTTTGTAATGATTTACCTGTACATCATGCCCGTGCCTTTTGTTTTCATGTTGAGGTCCTGTAGCATGTTGTTTTGATGCTTGCAATATGCCTAGTTGCTGTTTTGGACAGATTGTTGTCATGACCTGTATAGGGGGTATGTGTTGAACCGTTGCTCCGTTTTGAGTGTGCTCTATATGAAACTTGCTTGATTTTGCATGTAGTTTCATATTATCATGTTGCATCCTTGTTTTGAGGTGTTTGCTTGATGTTTGTATGCATTTTGCATCAATGCCATGTTTATCTTGTTTTGCTCATATCTTCTAGGCCATAGCTCCGAATCTAATGAACTTTATATGTAACTTGACTAGAATTTCGTGTAGAACATCGTGGTGCATCTTAACTTTCTGTTTAACAACTTGAACATAAAGTTATTCAGATCTGGACCAATTTCGAAATTTGCATGTGAGGACTTACCGGAATTGTTCTATGTTGTTTCCGGCCTCATTTAAACTTGCTTTGATGTGTTCGTCTTGTATGCATCACCTTTTGCCATGAGTAGCTTCATGTAGCTTTGTCATGCATCATGCTTGTTGTGCATCATGTCTTGTCTATGTGTGGTGTGTTTACTATGTTGTGTGCTTCTTCTTGTTAGTTCCTGTTTCGTTGCGATCGTGAGGATTCGTTCGTCTACGCTTGGTTCGGCTTCATCCGTTCGTCTTCTTCATGGACTCGTTCTTCTTCCTTGCGGGATTTCAGGCAAGATGACCGCTACCTGGATCTCACTACTATCATTGCTATGCTAGTTGCTTCGTTCTATCGCTATGCTGCGCTACCTATTACCTGTTTATCAAGCCATCCCAAATTGCCATGTCAGCCTCTAACCTTTTGCACCCTTCCTAGCAAGCCGTTGTTTGGCTATGTTACCGCTTTGCTCAGCCCCTCTTATAGCGTTGTTAGTTGCAGGTGAAGATGAAGTTTGTTCCTTGTTGGAACATGGAGTTGTTGTTCCTTGTTGGAACATGTTTACTTGTGGGGATATCACAATATATCTTATTTAATTAATGCATCTATATACTTGGTAAAGGGTGGAAGGCTCGGCCTTATGCCTGGTGTTTTGTTCCACTCTTGCCGCCCTAGTTTCCGTCATATCGGTATTATGTTCCCGGATTTTGCGTCCCTAACGCGGTCGGGTGTTTTATGGGACCCCCTTGACAGTTCGCTTTGAATAAGACTTTTCCAGCAAGGCCCAACATTGGTTTTACCATTTGCCTGACCTATTACCTTTTTCCCTTGGGAGTCGCGCATCCCAAGGGTCATCTTTATTTTAGCCCCCCGGGCCAATGCTTGTCTAAGTGTTGGTCCAAACTAGAGTGCTTTGCAGCGCCACCTCGGGGAAACTTGAGGGCTGGTTTTTGTTGTACGGACTGCTCATCCGGTCGTGGCCTGAGACGAGATACGCGCGGCTACTATCAGGGTGTCGGCACGCCGGGAGGTCTTGCTGGTCTTGTTTTATTGCTGTCAAAATGTCTTGTAGCCGGGATTCCGAGACTGATCGTGTCTTCCCGGGGAGAAGGAATATCCTTCGTTGATCGCGAGAGCTTATCATGTAGCGACCCGACCTCAGACGGTCAAGCCTCTGTGTATCTGTGCCATCCCTGGATCAGTATGCTGGCACACACAGTACATCAATGTATATATCAAAGTGCAATCACATGTATAAATAACGTAAAATGATATATACCTCATAATACTCAGCGGAAACAATCAAACGGGTGTGGAGTCCCATCAACGCCATCGGCAGGTTGAGTGTAGACCGTAACCCTGTATCGTAACTCTTACTCGTCGAGGAAATATCTGCAACATGATACGTTGCAGCCGTGTAGGTCAGTACATTGAATGTACCGGCAAGATCACAGATGATAAAACTATACTATATGCAACATGGCTTTGTGGCTCTGTATCTGAGTTTTGTTTGCGTAAAAGCTGGTTTTATTTACCCTACATCAAAGGAATAAATGAAGTCTGTATTATGGAGTTTTCTATCATGACATGGTTCCGCCAACCGATGTCTCATAGCCCAAATTCATCATAAGTTGCCCACAATTAAGTTATCAATCCGGTGTTGAGAGTTCCGAGATAGATCCAAGTCCAGAGGCTCAAATTGTCCGTAACCGGGGACACGGCTAATCGATTAGGTTTAAACCCTCTGCAGAGGTTTGTACACTTTACCCGCAAGATTCGATCCCTCTCTTTACGTTCTCGCACTTCAGGGTGTTTGAGAACAAGATGACCGAAACATGGTCTTCCAATGAGTTCCTCTGACCACTGTCCGGTACTCAACCCATCCTACCGTAGTTCTACATCTGCTAGTACCGTCCCAGCCAGAGTCACAACTAAGGTCAACCAAGCCAGAGCCCATAATGACTTGCGGTTGCACGGGTAAGCTTCCGGCGTGAAGTATTCTTCCGTCTCTTTGAGTCTGGGTGAAGCTTTCGCAAGATGTCATGGCGCTTCTCCATGCATCCCGCCAACCACTGGTTTCTCCAGGTGCCCTCAACCGTCCTTCACCCAGAGTGAGTGTGTATTGAATTTCTGTCTTGAGTCTCAAGTCTTGAGGCCTTGAAGATGCAGTCCTTGCAGCTTTCCATCATGGAGTTGTCGTCATTGACGTAGAACCTCCATTCTCACACCACTCCCGAGCACTCATACCAACCCCGTCTACTATAGCGTAGAATTAAAATAAATAACGTCCCAGGCTTGGTAACAGGGTGATGGGTTCCTACCTCATGCATACTACTCAACTACAAGGATTCAATAACACTACTGAGGGGTGGTTGCAAAGGTGCCACTAAATGCAATAAACATAGTATGAAAGCAATGGTCAAAGTGAACTTGCCTTGTTGACGATCTTCGAAAACTAGGGATTCGTAGTAGCATTCTTCGCACTCCGGAAATTCTACCGAGGCAAACAATAACTATAATAAGCACATAGCATAACATCACTTAACACAATAACATAACAAAGTAACACACCAAAACCAACAAAGCAAAACCCAAAGGAAAACTTAAAGAAAAACAACTCAAAGTTTTCCTACTTCAAATAACAACAAAAATAGTTTTATATAACAAAATTTCTTAACATCACCTAATCATGGTTTTATGTTAACTAAACAGAAAATATTTCATTAAGCAACTAGGAGCAAAAAGAATTAAATAAAATCTATTATGAAACTCCCGGAATAAGCAAAACAAGCTTTAATTCAAATCTGATCTAACTCAATTTTTATAAATCCAAACATAGACAAATTATATATTTTTGGAAACTACAAGAAAATTGTGATCTAACGCAAAAAGAATCAGCATCATTGGACTTCTAGATCAAAAGTTATAGGCTAAACAAGAACGGAACTAAATCTGTTACGGGAATAAATCTGAAAACGAAAACGGAGTTACCTGTACGTGAGGCAGAGATGGCAGGAAGGAGACGGCGATGTGGAGGGCTGCTCCGGCGAGGGGGCGAGGTCGCCGGCGAGGGTGGGGTGGCGGAGGAGGGGGTCGGCGCTTGGGGAGGCACAACAGGGGTGGGCACGCAGGGGTGCTGCAGGGCGATGGGGAGGTTCCAGGAGAGCTCCTGGTGAGCGTTTCTAGGAAGGAAAAGGAGGACGGTGGCGAGAAGGCTACGGGCAGGGAGGGGGCGTGGTGATGGGAAAAATGGAACGAGGAGAGGGAGGGGGTTTTATAGGCGGTCTCGGGAGGCGCTGGGAAGGAAAGACGAGGGAGATCGGGAAGGTGGAGATTTCCTGTCTCCATGGACATGAAAAGCTTCTGTAACGTGAGAGGAAACAGAGGAAGGAGATGATCTCTTGTTGGGCTAGAATAGGAAAGTGCTTAATGGGCCAGGTTTTTCCTAATAAAAACGATTCCATTCCTATTTTTAAAATTAGGAAACTAAAACAATAAAAGGGAAATCAAATCAATTCGAATAAAGAGTTTTATATACTAAAATTATCAGAAAAATAAAATGTAGATGATGAGCATTATTCCACGGCCAAAATAAAAACTTTAAAAATATGTTTTTCAGAAAATCCCTAAAGGCTTTATTTCTTTTTGCAAATAATTTTAAATAAAAACTTTGGTTTTCTTGGCTCAAATATTTTCAAAATGCCCCTGATTTTGGAGGGTCATTTTCCTCCGCTCTTTCTTGCTTGCAAGAATTTATTTTCGGGTATTTCTCGGGAAGAAAAATAGAGAAGCCAGTGCAAATATTTGAAAGAATTAAATTGCAAAACTCCGCTCAAATTCTTTATAGTTGAAGAAGTCATGTCATCTTCTCTCATTGATTTTAATAGGATGAATTTGAATTTACGGAGAAGGGAAAGTCATTTTATTCCTCTCATTCAAAAGTTTTTGAAAAGGTTCAAATTTCACTCAAGTTTAATTCACTCAAGCAAACAAACAAACAATTCAATTAATTATATTAACATTCCAAAATTTGGGATGTTACATATCATGGGCTAAGTTGGGACACCCCTGCAGGGTATAAACTTTCGAGAGCCGTGCACGCGGTTATGTGACAGATGGGAATTTGTTAATATCCGGTTGTAGTAAACTTGAAGCAAACTCTTCTAAAATACACCAACCGTGTGCATAACCGTGAGTGTCTCTTTTCGGGGTTGATCGAGAGGAGAACACGGTTTATGGGTTATGTCTGACGTAAGTAGGAGTTCAGGATCACTTCTTGATCACTACTAGTTGGCGTCCGTTCCTTTGTTTCTCTTCTCGCTCTCATTTGCGTATGTTAGCCACCATATATGCTTAGTCGCTGCTGCAACCTCACCACTTTACCCCTTCCTTTCCCATTAAGCTTTGCTAGTCTTGATACCCATGGTAATGGGATTGCTGAGTCCTCGTGGCTCACAGATTACTACACCACCAGTTGCAGGTACAGGTTGCGATGATCTTGACGCGAGAGCGATGTTTGCTTGTATTGGAGTTCTTCTTCTGCTTCTTCTTCGATCAGGGGATAGGTTCCAGGTCGGCAGCCTGGGCTAGCAGGGTGGATGTCGTTTGAGTTTCTGTTTATGTTTCATCCGTAGTCGGATGTTGATCTTGTATATGATGTTGATGTATTCTTGTGGCTTTTGTGCCTTATGTATGTATCCCTATCTATAATGTAATGTTGATGTAATGATATCCACCTTGCAAAAGCGTTCCAATATGCGGGTCTATCCTGGGTGGGACCGTCGAGTTCCTTTTGGATAGGGTCGCATATTGGGCGTGACAGCTGGCCCGCACCCTTGTTAGTCTTTCTTTTGCGTGCCTTCTTCTTCTCCTGTAATGGGACCGAGTTCTGCTCACAGACCGCCTTCTTGAGTGTGTTGGGGCTGATAATATTTCGCACCTCGCCTATCTGAGGCTCGGTGAAGTCGGCAGCTGGAGGCGTGTCCTGAGAGCTGAACGGCAGACGACGCCTGTGGCAACTTGGCTTCTCCGCGGTACCAGCTAGATCGCGCACGTATTTTGTTGGGTTGGGTTCTTGAGAAGGAGGCCAAATGAAGTCGCCACCGTGATCGGCAAAGTACTGATCGACGTTGGCAAATGTATCGTCGTCGTCGTCGTTCTGATCCTGTGCCATATGCATGTTTGGATCCAGTGGCATAGGGATGTCCGGCACCGTTGCGGCGGTCTTGCCATGGGGCCGACTTGGCGACGGCACGACTGGCGGTGTTGTCTTTGGGGTGGTGTCCCCCGCCCCCAAACGAATCTGGCTCTTCGGCCAAAGCAGGGGCCAGCTCAGGCAGGCGCTGAGGGTCATCACGTCATCATCGTCGGCCCCGACGGGTCGAATCGGAGGTAACAACTCGTCGCAGCCTGGCAGCACCCGAACCAGGTGGGGTTTTTGCGCGTGTCCTATATCTCTCATGTTTGTGCAAATCCCGTATTGTCATCAATCCACCAAAAAGGGGGAGATTGTAAGGGCATATTTATCCCCAAGATGTTTTGGTGATTGATGACAATGCTTTTGCGGACTAATCGTAAAGCGTTAAGTTCTTTCGAGATTCATCCATTGGCACGAGACGATTACCTCCCTCGTGTGTTATTCAAGACGTTGTAGCTCCATTGTTTCTTTGTTGGTGGACTAGTTTCGTAGGAGTCACCGTACTATCAAGAGGGGATCCGCTTTGGTAAGGCTAGGGTGGAATCAACACGTACACATCCGTAACACACCCGATGTTTTCCTTCCGCTTCGATGGAGCAGCCTTTCCTTCCCCTGTGCCTGCCCTAACCTGCCCCAGCGGTAGTACCGCGGTCCTCGGCGGTAGTACCGCCGAAGCACTCAAGCGGTAGTACCGCTCCCAGAGCGGTAGTACCGCTCCCCAAGCCGTAGTACCGCAGTGGTTCCGGGCTACAACCGCCTCGACTCGAGACCGGTGTTTTTCATGTCGGGTTTTACGGTACAAAGTGCGGTAGTAGTGGCGGTAGTACCGCTCCAAGCGGTAGTACCGCTCCTACTCCCGCGGTATTACCGCTCTAGGGCCAGGACCCTGACCTCCTCGTCAGCACGGCAGTACCGCTGGGTGGGAGCAGTAGTACCGCTCTTAAAGTGGTAGTACCGCTCTGTGCGGGGCTGTTCAGTGGGGTAACGGTTGGATTGGTTCCCTCACTATATATAGGTGTCTTCTTCCCCAAAGTTGACCTACCTCTTTCCCCCAAAGCTCCGTTGTTGCCTCAAGCTCCACTTTCGCCCGATCTCTCTCCCTAGCCAATCAAACTTGTTGATTTGCTCGGGATTGGTTGAGAAGGCCCCGATCTACACTTCCACCAAGAGAAATTTGATTCCCTCTCTTATCCCTAGCGGATCTTGTTACTCTTGGGTGCTTGAGCACCCTAGACGGCTGAGGTCACCCCGAAGCCATACTCCATTGTGGTGAAGCTTCGTGGTGTTGTTGGGAGCCTCCAATTGTTGTGGAGATTTCCCCAACCTTGTTTGTAAAGGTCCGGTCGCTGCCTTCAAGGGCACCAATAGTGGAATCATGGCTCTCGCATTGTGTGAGGGCGTGAGGAGAATACGGTGGCCCTAGTGGCTTCTTGGGGAGCATTGTGCCCCCATACCGCTCTAACGGAGACGTACTTCCCCTTAAAAGGAAGGAACTTCGGTAACACATCCTTGTCTCCACCGGCTCCACTCTTGTGCCTTTACTTTTGCAAGCTTCTTGTGTTATATCCTTGCTTGCTTATGTGTTAGTTGTCATTGCATCATATAGGTTGCTCACATAGTTGCACATCTAGACAACCTATATTATTGCAAAGTTTATATTGGTAAAGAAAAGCTTAAAAATTGTTAGTTGCCTATTCACCCCCCCCCCCCTCTAGTCAACCATATCGATCCTTTCACCAACCAGTCTGGTTTGCTGCAACTACCACTCCCCACTTCGGACAATAACTACCATGTAATCCAGTACGCTGACGACACGATCGCTGTGTTCCCGGCTTGTCTCTCGCAAGCGCATGTCCTGAAATCTATCCTGGTTGATTATGCGAAATCGGTGGGCCTAAAGATTAACTTTCACAAGTCGACTCTAGTCCCCATCAATTCTGTTCCGGTGCTGGCGGGGGAGATTGCTACAATTTTTGGCTGCTCTATTGGCAACATGCCCTTCACGTACCTGGGCCTGCCCATGGGCACCACACGCCCGAGCGTGACTGACCTGATGCCTCTGGTCTCCTTCGTTCAGAGAAAGGTGCCTGCTGCAGCCTCGATTCTGGACTATGGCTCCAAGCTAACATTGCTCAACTCTGTGGTCACCTCTTTGGCTATATATGCCATGTGTTCCATCAGTATAAACCCCAAGATTATTGATCACCTTGACAAACTGCGTAGATCATGTCTTTGGGTGAGGAAGTCAGATGATGGGGTAAAGGGCAGCTCGCTGGCTGCTTGGGATATGGTGTGCAAACCCAAAAGTAAGGGTGGCCTAGGGATCATTGATCTTAAGACACAAAACCAAGGGCTGGTGTTGAAACAACCCCACAAGTTTTATAACAAACCTGATGTTCCGTGGGTCAATCTGATTTGGGATACCTACTATGTGGGTAAAATACCGCATGCTTCTGACCCATGTGGATCCTTTTGGTGGAGAGACCTCATGTCTATATCTGATATATACAGAGGTGGCACCAAAGCAGAGGTGTTTGCTGGTGACACGATCCTGTTTTGGAAGGACAATTGGAATAAAGATATTTTTCAAGACAGATACCCGAGAGCTTTTTCTTTTGCTAAAGACCCTGACATATCTGTGAGAAATCTTCTGTCTTCTGAGAGATTGGGATATGTGTTCTTCTTGCCTCTATCTTTGGAGGCTAAGAATGAGGTGGTCGAACTGCAGTCAGAAACCCTGGGAATCTCGATGACTAATGACAAAGATGTGTGGTCTTGTGTTTTGGGAGATGGAGACTTTCGATCTGCAAAATACTATGCACACTGTTTTAGTCGACATCTGAGTTGATGTGATCTTTGGCTGGATTTGGAAAACCAAGTGCACTATGCAATGGAAGGTGTTCCTGTGGCTGCTGTTGTCTGATAGATTGAACACCAGGCATATGCTCAGGAGAAGGAATTTTCAGAATCCATAATGATGACTATACCTGTCTACTCTGCAACCACCCGCCTGAGGAAGACATTGTTCATCTCTTCTTCACTTGCCCCTTCAGTCAGAGATGATGGGATGCATTGGGCATACGTTGGCCAAATGACACTGACTGGATTAGAATGATGCATGAGGGGCAGAACAACTGGGCAAGGCCGATGTTTTTAGAAGTTTTTGCAGTGGCTGCATGGGGATCTGGAAGGAGAGGAATGATTAGCACTTCAGAGGGATTCATCCTTCTTTTGTATCTTGGAGGAACAGATTCAAGAAGGACTTTGCTATGCTGGTTCATCGATCAAAGCAGGAGCAAGGCCCTTACATTCTTTCAATAGTTGACTTGCTTTGATTGTGCTATTTTTTCTGGTTGATTAGCTAACCACCCTCCCCCCATGTAATTTGTATAGTGCTGGACACTCTAACCCCTAACCTTATATATTTAATATAAAGGCAGTGAGAGAATCTCACTGTCATCAGTTTCCAAAAAAACTATTCGGATCATATTCAACCTTTGTAACTAACATAAGTATGTCCAATATAGTTTCCTACTCACCATACCCGCGCGATGGAACACATCGCATCGTTGATATGGTAGAAAAGTATGTGAATATAGAATGCCTTTTTATATATTGCAGAGAAGCAGTACAAAAATTGGAAATAGCCAGAATGAATGAACTTAAATTAACAACAGAACTAAACAGTGCCCAATATAGAAGATTAAGAATCAGCCCTTGAATCTGAAATTGTAATAAAAAGAATCAGCCCTTGAATCTGAAATTGATATAAAATTGAAAGGACTATACTATCCAAACCTAAAGCATTAAATTTCCCTCAAGTGGATGACCTAAGGTTTATCAATCCGTGGGAGGCGTAGGATGAAGATGGTCTCTCTCAAGCAACCCTGCAACCAAATAACAAAGAGTATCTTGTGTCCCCAACACACCAAATACAATGGTAAATTGTATAGGTGCACTAGTTCGGCGAAGAGATCGTGATACAAGTGCAATATGGATAGTAGATAAAGGTATTTGTAATATGAAAATATAAAAACAGCAAGGTAACTAATGATAAAAGTTGGCGTAAACGGTATTGCAATGATAGGAAACAAGGCATAGGGTTCATACTTTCACTAGTGCAAGTTCTCTCAAAAATAATAACATAGATAGATCATATAACAAGCCCTCAACATGCAACAAAGAGTCACTCCAAAGCCAATAATAGCGGAGAACAAACGTAGAGATTATGGTATGGTACAAAACCACCTCAAAGTTATTCTTTCGGATCAATCTATTCAAGAGTTCGTACTAGAATAACACCTTAAGACACAAATCAACAAAACCCTACTGTCACCTAGATACTCCATTGTCACCTCAAGTATCCATGGGCATGATTATACGATATGCATCACACAATCTCAGATTTATCCAACCAACACAAAGTACTTCAAAGAGTGCCCCAAAGTTTCTACTGGAGAGTCAAGAAAACGTGTGCCAACCCCTATGCATAGGTTCATGGGCGGAACCCGCAAGTTGGTCACCAAAACATACATCAAGTGGCACGTGATATCCCATTGTCACCACAGATAAAAACGGCAAGACATACATCAAGTGTTCTCAAGTAAAGACTCAATCCAATAAGATAACTTCAAGAGGGAAACTCAATTCATCATAAGAGAGTAGAGGGGGAGAAACATCATAAGATCCAACTATAATAGCAAAGCTCGCGGTACATCAAGATCGTGCCATAGAGGGAACACGGGAGAGAGAGAGATCAAACACATAGCTACTGGTACATACCCTCAGCCCCGACGGTGAACTACTCCCTCCTCGTCATGGAGAGCGCCGGGATGATGAAGATGGCCACCGGTGATGGGTTCCCCCTCCGGCAGGGTGCCGGAATGGACTCCCGAGAGGTTTTTGGTGGCTACAGAGGCTTGCGGCAGTGAAACTCCTGATCTATCTTGATATTCGATATTTTTAGGGTACGTGGGACTATATAGGCGAAAGAAGTCGGTCAGGAGGTGCTCGAGGGGCCCATGAGACAGGGGGCGCGCCTAGTAGGGGGGCGCGCCCCCTATCTCCTGGCCTCCTCGAGGATCTTCTGACTTGAACTCCAAGTCTCCAGGATGGTATTCTTCCCAAAAATAACGCTGCCGAAGGTTTCATTCCGTTTGGACTCTGTTTGATATTCCTTTTCTTCAAAATACTGAAACAGGCAATAAAACAGCAATAGCATGGAATAAATGTGTAGAATAAAGCCCACAAACATCCAAAAGGGGTAATATAATAGCATGGAACAATAAAAAATTATAGATACGTTGGAGACGTATCAAGCATCCCCAAGCTTAATTCGTGCTCGTCCTCGAGTAGGTAAATGATAAAAACAGAATTTTTGATGTGGAATGCTACCTAGCATAATTCTCAATGTAATTTCCTTAATTGTGGCATGAATGTTCAGATCCAAATGATTCAAGATAATAGCTTATAAAACATAATAATTCTTCGAAGCATACTAACAAATAATCATGTCCTATCAAAATAGCATAGCCAAAGAAAGCTTATCCCTACAAAATCATATAGTTAGGCCATGCTTCATTTTAATTACACAAAATACTCCCATCATGCACAACCCCGATGACGAGCCGAACAATTGGTTCATACTTTTTAACGCGCTTCAGCTTTTGTCAACTCTTACGCAATACATGAGCGCAAGCCATGGACATAGCACTATGGTGGTGGTTGTAAGGACAAAAAGGGAGAAGATAGTCTCACATCAACTAGGCGTATTAACGGGCTATGGAGATGCCCATCAATAGATATCAATGTGAGTGAGTAGGGATTGCCATGCAACGGATGCACTAGAGCTATAAATATATGAAAGCTCAACAAAAGAAACTAAGTGGGTGTGCATCCAACTTGCTTGCTCACGAAGACCTAGGGCATTTTGAGGAATCCCATTATTGGAATATACAAGCCAAGTTCTACAATGAAAAATTCCCACTATTATATGAAAGTGACAACATAGGAGACTCTCTATCATGAAGATTATGGTGCTACTTTGAAGCACAAGTGTGGAAAAAGAGATAGTAGCATTGTCCCTTCTCTCTTTTTCTCTCATTTTATTATTATTTTTCTTTTTCTTTCTTTTTCTCTTTTTTTTTCTTTGGCCTTTCTTTTTTTTCTTTTTTTCTCTTTCTTTCTTTTTCTTTTTCTTTTTGTAAAGTCCGAAGTCTCATCCCGACTTGTGCGGGAATCTTAGTCTTCATCATCCTTTCCTCACTGAGACAATGCTCTAATAATGAAGATCATCACACTTTTATGGATTTACAACTCAAGAATTACAACTCAAAGCTACACAAGATATGACTATATGAATGCCTCTGGCGGTGTACCGGGATATGCAATGAATCAAGAGCGACATGTATGAAAATTATGAAGGTGGCCTTGCCACAAATACGATGTCAACTACATGATCATGCAAAGAGCAATATGACAATGATGGAACGTGTCATATGAACGGAACGGTGGAAAGTTGAATGGCAATATATCTCGGAATGGCTATGGAAATGCCATAATAGGTAGGTATGGTGGTTGTTTTGAGGAAGGTAAATAATGGGTGCAATACTGGCGAAAGTTGCGCGATATAATAGAGGCTAGCAAAGTGGAAGGATGAGTGTGCGTATATCCATGGACTCACATTAGTCAGAAAGAACTCATATACTTATTGCAAAATTCTAATTAGCCCTCGAAGCAAAGTACTACTACGCATGCCCCTAGAGGGATAAATTGGTAGGAAAAGACCATCGCTCGTCCCCGACTGCCACTCATAAGGAAGACAATCAAAAGAGCACCTCATGCAACAAATTTGTCACACAACTTTTACCATACGTGCATGCTACGGGACTTGCCAACTTCAAAAAAAGTATTTCTCAATTTCATAATTACCCACTAGCATGACTCTAACATTACTACCTTTATATCTCAAAACAATTATCAAGCAACAAATTGATCATAGCATCCAATTCACTTTCTATGATAGTTTTTATTATACCCAACTTGGATGCTCATCATTCTAGGACCAAATTTGTAACCATAGAAAATACCATGATGTTCTAAAACACTCTCAAAATAATATAAGTGAAGCATGAGAGACTAGCAATTTCTTCAAAAATTAACCACCGCCGTGCTCTAAAAGATATAACTGATGCACTAGAGCAAAAGACAAACTACTCCGAAAGATATAAGTGAAGATCAATGAGTAGTCGAATAATTGTGCAACTATGTGAAGACTCTCTAACATTAAGGAATTTCAGATCTTGGTATTGTATTCAAACAGCAAGCAAAGCAAAATAAAATGACATTGCAAGGATAGCACAACTCATGTGAAGAAGCAAAAACTTAGGCTCAACCGTTACTAACCGATAGTTGTTGAAGAAGAAAGGTGGGATGCCTAATGGGGAATACCCAAGCTTAGATGCTTGAGAATTATTGAAATATTATCTTGGGGTGCCTTGGGAATCCCCAAGATTGATCTTTTATGTCTCCTTAATTCCTCTCATATCATGGTTTCTCTTTTTATTAAAAGCTTCATCCACACCAAACTCAACAAGAACTCGTGAGATAGGTTAGTATAAACCAATGCAAAACCTTATCATTTTCTACTGTAACAAATCACCAAAATTATTATTCAACATTGCATAATAAATTCCTCTGCATATTTAATACTCCTATCCTAAAATAGAATCATTAAACAAGCAAACATATGCAAACAATGCAAACATAACAACAATCTGCCAAAACAGTATAGTCTGTAAAGAATGCAAGAGTATCAATACTTACCTAACTCCAAAAATTATGAAATAAATTCCCACGGTAATAAATTTATCAGAGCTCATTATGCAAAAGGTTTCATCATTATATCATTCTCTGACTTTTCTAGGGAATTTTTGCAACAGCTGTAAACTTTCTGTTTTCAAACAGCAACATGTATAGTAGCAAAATAAGCATGGCAAAGGCTATCCTTGACTTTTTTTATTGAAACTAAAGATGCAAAACATTATTATAAATAACAGAAAGCTAATACTAACAAAAGAAAATGACGCTCCAAGCAAAACACATATCATGTGGTGAATAAAAATATAGCTCCAAGTAAAGTTACCGATGAACGAAGATTTAAAGAGGGATGCCATCCGGGGCATCCCCAAGCTTAGGCTCTTGGTTGTCCTTGAATATTACCTTGGGGTGCCTTGGGCATCCCCAAGCTTAGGCTCTTACCACTCCTTATTCCATAGTCCATCGAATCTTTTCCCAAAACTTGAAAACTTCACAACACAAAACTCAACAGAAAACTCGTAAGCTCCATTAGCGAAAGAAAACAAAACACCACTTCAAGGTACTGTAATGAACTCATTCTTTATTTATATTGGTGTTAAACCTACTGTATTCCAACTTCTCTATGGTTTATAAACTAATTTACTAGCCATAGATGCATCAAAATAAGCGAACAACACACGAAAAACAGAATCTGTCAAAAACAGAACAGTCTGTTGTAATCTGTAACTAATGCAAACTTCTGGAACTCCAAAAATTCTACCAAAATAGGAAGTCTTAGGAAATTTGTCTATTGATCTACAGCAAAAAGAATCAACGCAAAAGAAGTTTTCTGTGATTTACTAAATGTTTTCTCGTGCGTGCAAAGTTTCTGTTTTTTAGCAAAATCAAATTAACTATCACCATAGGTTATCCTATAGGTATTACTTGGCACTTTATTGAAACAAAAGCTATAAAACATGATTACTACAGTAGCATAATCATGTGGACACACAAAAACAGTAAGGGTAAATATAGGGTTGTCTCCCAACAAGCGCTTTTCTTTAATGCCTTTCTAGCTAGGCATGATGATTTCAATGATGCTCACATAAAAGATAAGAATTGAAACATAAATAGAGCATCATGAAGAATATGGCTAGCACATTTAAGTATAACCCACTTCCTATGCATAGGGATTTTGTGAGCAAACAACTTATGGGAACAATAATCAACTAGCATAGGAAGGTAAAACAAGCATAGCTTCAAGCTTTCCAACACATAGAGAGAAAACTTGAGATTGTTGCAATTCCTAGAAGCATATGTTCCTCCCTCATAATAATGTTCAGTAGCATCATGAATGAATTCAACAATATAACCAGCACCTAAATCATTCTTTTCATGATCTACTAGCATAGAAAATTTACTACTCTCCACATAAGCAAAATTCTTCTCATTTGGAATAGTGGGAGTATCATAAGAGACTTGAACACTAAAAATTGTTTCCACATTAAAAGAGTAATGTTCAGAAAAAGGGTAATCATAATCATGACAATATTTGTAAATATAATCATCACTACTTTTTATAGCATAAGTTTCATCACAATAATCATCATAAGTAGCAACTTCGTTCTCATCATAATCGATTGAAACCTCTCCCAAGATAGTGGAATCACTAAATAAAGTTGACACTCTTACAAATCCACTTTTGTATTCATCACAATAAAATTCAACATCCTCCAAAATAGTGGGATCACTACTTCCTAAAGTTGACTCTCTTCCAAACCCACTTTCATCAATATAATCATCATAAGTAGGAGGCATGCTATCATCATAACAACTTTGCATATAAAAACTTGGGGTGCTAAAAATATCATCTTCATTAAACATAGCATCCCCAAGCTTGGGACAAACATTAATTTCAGCAAATATATTCTCAAATATTTCATCCTCATCAAACATAGCTTCCCCAAGCTTGGGCCTTTTCATATCATAAGCACAATCACTCTCATCATTAAAAATATGGATAGCACCAATAGTAAAGCAATTATCATCATCACAATGAGTAGTAGGAGCAACATCATTTGGGAGGGATACCTTTCTACCTTTGTTGTTCCTTCTTTTCTTTTTCTTTTTCACATTATGTGTGAGTTCAACCTTCATCTTTGAGCTCCTTATTGACGAGATTGGTTGAATAGAAAGCTCCTCCTCGTTACCTGATTCATCATAAGAAATATTAGGAGGATATTGGGAAGTCTCTTCGCGTTCATTAGTATTCTCATCATATTTTATTTGCTTTCTTTTCTTTAGGTAATGGGCAATATAAGGATTTTCAATGCAATTCTCCGCACAAAACATATAAATCTTTTCTAGATCAATATCAAGGAATTTCTAATGGGCAAATTCTGGAAGGTCCTTCATTAAACGTTTCAATTCTTCATAACCCAAAAGTAAACTAAGTTCATTGTAATGTGCAAGGGAAATCAAATCATCACAATTTTTGGACACGATTTGATCATGAAATAATTTGCATAGGAGATGTAGATGACCACGTTCATTGCGAAGTTCACAAGTACGGCAAAGGAATTTTAAATCTTCGGCACTCACATCTAGCCTTTCTTGCAACCATTTAGTTTCTAAATTCTTATGCCTCTTGCAATAAATATCTTCTCTATTTGGTGTGTTCATGCAAACATGCACTCCACAAAAGTTGACATGCTCATAAGAGATATTTTCATCATGACTAGAGCAATCATCATTAATACTATGGATATTCAAGGAGTTTATACTAACAACATTGCAATCATGCTCATCATCCAAAGATTTAGTATCAAGCATTTTAATGCACTCTTCTTCTAGAACTTGAGCACAATTTTCCTTTCCATCAAACTCACGAAAGATATAAAAAGATGAAGCGTATGAGACAAACTCAATTCCAATTTTTTTGTAGTTTTCTTTTATAGACTAAACTAGTGATAAAACAAGAAAAAAAAGATTCTATTGCAAGATATAAAGATATACCTTGAAGCACTCACATCCCCGGCAACGGCGCCAGAAAAGAGCTTGATTTCTACTACACAACCTTCTTCTTGTAGATGTTGTTGGGCCTGCAAGTGCACAGGTTTGTAGGATAGTGGCAAATTTCCCTCAAGTGGATGACCTAAGGTTTATCAATCCGTGGGAGGCGTAGGATGAAGATGGTCCCTCTCAAGCAACCCTGCAACCAAATAACAAAGAGTCTCTTGTGTCCCCAACACACCCAATACAATGGTAAATTGTATAGGTGCACTAGTTCAGTGAAGAGATGGTGATACAAGTGCAATATGGATAGTAGATAAAGGTATTTGTAATCTGAAAATATAAAAACAGCAAGGTAACTAATGATAAAAGTGAGCGTAAACGGTATTGCAATGATACGAAACAAGGCATAGGGTTCATACTTTCACTAGTGCAAGTTCTCTCAACAATAATAATATAGATAGATCATATAACAAGCCCTCAACATGCAACAAAGAGTCACTCCAAAGCCACTAATAGCGGAGAACAAACGTAGAGATTATGGTAGGGTACGAAACCACCTCAAAGTTATTCTTTCGGATCAATCTATTCAAGAGTTCGTACTAGAATAACACCTTAGGACACAAATCAACCAAAACCCTAATGTCACCTAGATACTCCATTGTCACCTCAAGTATCTGTGGGCATGATTATATGATATGCATCACAAAATCTCAGATTCATCCAACCAACACAAAGTACTTCAAAGAGTGCCCCAAAGTTTCTACCGGAGAGTCAAGAAAACGTGTGCCAACCCCTATGCATAGGTTCATGGGCGGAACCCGCAAGTTGGTCACCAAAACATACATCAAGTGGCACGTGATATCCCATTATCACCACATATAAACACGGCAAGACATACATCAAGTGTTCTCAAATAAAGACTCAATCCGATAAGATAACTTCAAGAGGGAAACTCAATTCATCACAAGAGAGTAGAGGGGGAGAAGCATCATAAGATCCAACTATAATTGCAAAGCTCGCGATACATCAAGATCGTGCCATAGAGGGAACACGAGAGAGAACACGAGAGAGAGAGAGAGAGATCAAACATATAGCTACTGGTACATACCCTCAGCCCCGAGGGTGAACTACTCCCTCCTCGTCATGGAGAGCACCGGAATGATGAAGATGGCCACCGGTGATGGGTTCCCCCTCCAGCAGGGTTCCAGAACGGACTCCCGAGAGGTTTTTGGTGGCTACAGAGGCTTGCGGTGCCAGAACTCCCGGTCTATCTTGATATTCAATGTTTTTAGGGTATGTGGGACTATATAGGCGAAAGAAGTCGGTCGGGAGGTGCTCGAGGGGCCCACGAGACAGGGGGCGCGCCCAGTAGGGGGGGGGGGCGCCCCCCTATCTCCTGGCCTCCTCGAGGATCTTCTGACTTGAACTCCATGTCTCTAGGATGATATTCTTCCCAAAAATAATGCTGCCGAAGGTTTCATTCCGTTTGGACTCCATTTGATATTCCTTTTCTTCGAAATACTGAAACAGGCAATAAAACAGCAATATGGGCTGGGCCTCCGGTTAATAGGTTAGTCCCAAAAATGATATAAATGTGTAGAATAAAGCCCATAAACATCCAAAAGGGGTAATATAATAGCATGGAACAATAAAAATTATAGATACGTCGGAGACGTATCAGACGACAACAATCATAATCATAGGCTAGCTTCTAGGGTTTAGCATCTACGATCTCGTGGTAGATCAACTCTTGTAATACTCATATCATCAAGATCAATCAAGCAGGAAGTAGGGTATTACTTCCATCGAGAGGGCCTGAACCTAGGTAAAACATCATGTCCCCTGTCTCCTGTTACCATTAGCCTTAGACGCACAGTTCGGGACCCCCTACCCGAGATCCGCCAGTTTTGACACCGACAGGTACACCTTCTATCACAGATCTGAAGGCAAGACTTTTGTTGCTAAATTTGGATCCTTTATAGAGAAGGAGTTTCTCTCGAAAGAAGTGACTGGGAGGAAAGTAGAACTTGATGAGGTAACTGTACCTGCTCCCTTATTGGAAAGTAGTTCATCACAGAAACCGGTTCCTATGATGACTACACCAATTAGTGAGGAAGCTAATGATAATGATCATGAAACTTCAGATCAAGTTACTACCGAACCTCGTAGGTCAACCAGAGTAAGATCCGCACCAGAGTGGTACGGTAATCCTATTCTGGTGGTCATGTTACTTGACCATGGCGAACATACGAACTATGAGGGAGCGACGATGAGCCCAGATTCCCGCAAAATGGCTTGAAGCCATGAAATCTGAGATGGGATCCATGTATGAGAACAAAGTATGGACTTTGGATGACTTGCCCGATGATATGGACTTTGGTTGACTTGCCCGATGATCGGGAAGCCATCGAGAATAAATGGATCTTCAAGAAGAAGACTGACGCTGATGGTAATGTTACTGTCTACAAAGCTCAACATGTTGCAAAAGGTTTTCGACAAGTTCAAGGGGTTGACTACGATGAGACTTTCTCACCCGTAGCGATGCTTAATTCTGTCCGAATCATGTTAGCAATTGCCGCATATTATGATTATGAAATATGGAAAATGGATGTCAAAACTGCATTCCTGAATGGATTTCTAGAAGAAGAGTTGTATATGATGCAACCAGAAGGTTTTGTCGATCCAAAAGGTGCTAAAAAAGTGTGCAAGCTCCAGCGATCCATTTATGGACTGGTGCAAGCCTCTCGGAGTTGGAATAAACGCTTTGATAGTGTGATCAAAGCATATGGTTTTATACAGACTTTTGGAGAAGCTTGTATTTACAAAAAGGTGAGTGGGAGCTCTATAGCATTTCTGATATTATATGTAGACGACATATTGTTTATTGGAAATGATATATAATTTCTTGATAGCATAAAAGGATACTTGAATAAAAGTTTTTCAATGAAAGACCTCGGTGAAGCTGCTTATATATTAGGCATCAAGATCTATAGAGATAGATCAAGACGCTTAATTGGACTTTCACAAAGCACATACCTTGATAAAGTTTTGAAAAAGTTTAAAATGGATCAAGCAAAGAAAGGGTTCTTGCCTATATTACAAGGTGTGTAGTTGAGTCAGACTCAATGCCCGACCACGGCAGAAGATAGAGAGAAAATGAAAGATGTTCCCTATGCTTCGGCCATAGGCTCTATCATGTATGCAATGTTGTGTACCAGACCTGATGTATGCTTAGCAATAAATTTAGCAGGGAGGTACCAAAGTAATCCAGGAGTGGATCACTAGACAGCGGTCAAGAATATCCTGAAATACCTGAAAAGGACTAAGGATATTTTTCTCGTTTATGGAGGTAACAAAGAGCTAGTCGTAATTGGTTGCGTCGATGCAAGCTTTGATACTAATCCGGACGATTCTAAATCGCAAACCGGATACGTGTTTATATTGAATGGTGGAGCTGTCAGTTGGTGCAGTTCTAAACAAAGCGTCGTGGCGGGATCTACATGTGAAGCGGAGTACATAGCTGCTTCGGAAGCAGCAAATGAAGGAGTCTGGATGAAGGAGTTCATATCTGATCTAGGTGTCATACCTAGTGCATCGGGTCCAATGAAAATGTTTTGTGACAATACTAGTGCAATTGCCTTGGCAAAGGAATCCAGATTTCTCAAGAGAACCAAGCACATCAAGAGAAGCTTCAATTCCATCCGGGACTAAGTCCATGTGAGCGACATAGAGATTTGCAAGATACATACGGATCTGAATGTTGCAGACCCGTTGACTAAGCCTCTTCTACGAGCAAAACATGATCATCACCAAGGCTCCATGGGTGTTAGAATCATTACTATGTAATCTAGATTACTGACTCTAGTGCAAGTGGGAGACTGAAGGACATATGCCCTAGAGGCAATAATAAAGTTATTATTTATTTCCTTATATCATGATAAATGTTTATTGTTCATGCTAGAATTGTATTAACCGGAAACATAATACATGTGTGAATACATAGACATACATAGTGTCACTAGTATGCCTCTACTAGACTAGCTCGTTGATCAAAGATGGTTGTGTTTCCTAACCATGGACATGAGTTGTTATTTGATTAACGGGATCACATCATTAGGATAATGATGTGATTGACTTGACCCATTTCATTAGCTTAGCACTTGATCGTTTAGTATGTTGCTATTGCTTTCTTCATGACTTATACATGTTCCTACAACTATGAGATTATGCAACTCCCGTTTACAGGAGGAACACTTTGTGTGCTACCAAACGTCACAACGTAACTGGGTGATTATAAAGGAGCTCTACAGGTGTCTCCGAAGGTACATGTTGAGTTGGCGTATTTCGAGATTAGGATTTGTCACTCCGATTGTCGAAGAGGTATCTCTGGACCCTCTCGGTAATGTACATCACTATAAGCCTTGCAAGAAATGTAGCTAATGAGTTAGTTGCGGGATTATACATTACATAACGAGTAAAGAGACTTGCCGGTAACGAGATTGAACTAGGTATTGAGATACCGATGATCGTATCTCGGACAAGTAACATACCGATGACAAAGGGAACAACGTATGTTGTTATGCGGTTTGACCGATAAAGATGTTCGTAGAATATGTGGGAGCCAATATGAGCATCCAGGTTCCTCTATTGGTTATTGACCGGAGACGAGTCTCGGTCATGTCTACATAGTTCTCGAACCCGTAGGGTCCGCACGCTTAAAGTTCAATGATGGTTATATTATGGGTTTATGTGTTTTGATGTACCAAAGGTAGTTCAGAGTCCCGGATGTGATCACGGACATGACGAGGAGTCTCAAAATGGTCGATACATAAAGACCGATATATTTGACGACTATATTTGGACACCGGAATGGTTCCGGGTGAGATTGGGACAATACCGGAGCTCCGGGAGGTTATCGGAACCCCCCCCCCCCCGGAGGTATATGGGCCTTAATGGGCTTTAGTGGAAAGGAGGGGAAAGGAGCAAGGTAGAGGGCGCACCCCCCAAGCCCAATCCGAATTAAGAGGGGGGCCGGCCCCTCCTTTCCTTCCTCCCTCCTTCCTCTTCCTTCCCTCTCCCTCTACAAATAGGAAAAGGAGGAGTCCTACTCCCGGTGGGAGTAGGACTCCACCCCTTGGGTGCACCTCCTCCTCCTAGCCATCCCCTCCTCAACTCCTTTATATACGGGGGAGGGGGGCACCCCATAGACACAACAATTGATCCCTTGGATCTCTTAGCCGTGTGCGGTGCACCCATCCACCATAATCCACCTCAATAATATCGTAGCGGAGCTTAGGCGAAGCCCTGCGTCGGTAGCACATCATCATCGTAACCACGCCGTCGTGCTGACGGAACTCTCCCTAAAAGCCCGGCTGGATCGGAGTTCGAGGGATATCATCGAGCTGAACGTGTGCTGAACTCGGAGGTGTCGTGCGTTCGGTACTTGATCGGTTGAATCGTGAAGACGTACGACTACATCAACCGCGTTGTGCTAACTCTTCCGCTTTCGGTCTATGAGGGTTCGTGGACAATACTCTCCCCTCTCGTTGGTATGCATCACCATGATCTTGCGTGTGCGTAGGAATTTTTTTGAAATTACTATGTTCCCCAACATCAACGGGTACCCTGTTCGTATTGATCAACTAAAGAGCAACGAGAAAAGAAATTGAACAAGCAAAGAGAAGATAAGTCGCTTAGTGGGGATCCGATGCGGAATATAGCATTTCTTCTTTCTCCAGGGGAGATGCCGAGGAGGGCCTTCCACTGGCTGTTGGCCGGACGTAGTCATGTACTAGCGGAGCCCCAGAAGCAACACCTGCACCGCGGGAGGTAAGGAGCATAGGTGGCGTGGGCGCGGCCATGAGAGGGCTCAAAATCGAGCCTAGGTTGACCCGCCCCCACCCACTTTTTCGGATTCTCCCTGTCCCACATCCATCCTCGAGGGGATCATCTGGCACACAGTTTGTGAAAGAGGGGAGGGAGGGGGCAAGGAAGAAGAGAAGTAGTGGCGATGCCGATGAAGTGGAAGGCGAGGAGCGAGAGGAGGAGGAGGTGTGTTTGGTGTAGGTGATATTGATGTGCGAGATGAGAGGGGACGGTGACGTGCGATGGGGAGTTGCCTTTTTAATGAAGGAAACGAAGTCGCATGGAAATTATTTGGAGCAATCGCTGCATTTTTTCTTCCTCTATTATTTGCGTTGATGCACAATTCCTACACTACAGACGTTAATACGCCCAGAGTGCGCCTTGCCTTTCCCCCTTGGACACTGTAACTGTGTCCTTTTTCAAACATTCGCTCTCTTGTAGGGAGCAATGATACGTCTCCAACGTATCTATAATTTTTGATTGCTCCATGCTACTTTATCTACTGTTTTGGACTATATTGGGCTTTATTTTCCACTTTTATATTATTTTTGGGACTAACCTATTAACCGGAGGCCCAGCCCAGAATTGCTGTTTTTTGCCTATTTCAGTGTTTCGAAGAAACAGAATATCAAATGGAGTCCAAACGGAATGAAACCTTCGGGAACGTGATTTTCTCACCGAACGTGATCCAGGAGACTTGGACCCTACTCCAAGCAGTGCCAGAGGCGGTCACGAGGGTGGAGGGCGCGCCCCTGACGCTCCACCGATGTACTCCTTCCTCCTATATATACCTACGTATCCCCAAACGATCAGAACAGGAGCCAAAAACCTAATTCCACCGCCGCAACCTTCTGTATCCATGAGATCCCATCTTGGGGCCTGTTCCGGAGCTCCGCCGGAGGGGGCATCCACCACGGAGGTCTTCTACATCAACACAATAGCCCCTCCGATGAAGTGTGAGTAGTTTACTTCAGACCTTCGGGTCCATAGTTAGTAGCTAGATGGCTTCTTCTCTCTTTTTGGATCTCAATACAATGTTCTCCCCCTCTCTCGTGGAGATCTATGCGATATAATCTTCTTTTCGCGGTGTGTTTGTTGAGACCGATGAATTGTGGGTTTATGATACTGTCACATCCCTAGTTCTAGTATGCACTGAGCTAGCTAGTCATGTGTTGCATCATGTTTAAATTCTTTTGAAATTGAAATGGGGATTGCCTAAACCCTACCATTAAAGGAATTCAAATAGGTTCACCCAAAAATATTTTTCAGTGAATCCAAATGGCTTTAGAAAATGTTCATCATTTCTGGAAAAATGCTATAAACCATAACCAGAGGTGATGCACATTTTTCATGACATATTTGGTCACTGGATTAATTCTTAAAGTATTTGAATTGGAGCATTTAATGCCTATAAATATTTTAAATGCTTCAATACTTCTGAAAACAATTAAGGGCTGTTGGAAATAATTCAAATAGTGCCCACAATTTTTGACAGGATTTTACAAAATGAGTTAGTATTTTTACTAATTCAAAACAGATCAAAATAAATAGAAAACAGAAACAATAAATAAAATAACACAGAGAGAGAGAGTTAGTACCTGGGCCTTACCTGGCGCCACCAACCGGCCCAGCACGGCCCAGCCCACCGCCGCTGCCCCCCCGTCGTCTTCCTCCTCGCTTGGAAGGACAGAGGCGCGTGGCCGCCCCGCGCCGGCCACCTCCTCCCTTCCTGCCTGCCTGGCTCCTCCCAGTGCTCCTAGACGATGCCACGGGGACGCCACGACACCTCCTGGACCCTCCTCGCTCTCTCCTTCACCCTCACTTCCCCCTGGATCCTCTCTCTCCCCACCGAAGCGCCATTGCCGCCACCGACGCTGTTCGCGCTGCCCTGACCACCTCCCCGCCTCGCCGATGACCCAGGAAGCTCCGCCTCGCCCCTCTTTTCATCCTCACCCAGACGAAAGGCGCCGGAAACCCCTGGATGCCGCTAGCTCCGCCGTTCCCCTCCTTGGGTCCCGGCGATCGCCGCCGTGATTCCACCGCCGTCCGGACATCCCCGAGCTCGCCGTCTTCTCCAACAGACTCCCCGTGAGCTCCTCTTCCTTCTCCCCCTTCCCGTTCTCGCTCTCGAGCACCACAGCAACTGCACCGAGCTCGGCCGTACCCGCCGCCGCCACCACACGTCCCCGTCGTGGCCACATACACGTTGGATCGATTCCGAGCACGTCATCGTCTCCGCCGCACTCGCACGAGCCCGTAGCACTTCCCACGCGCCTCGTCATGCCCCCCTAGCATCGGAACCAACCTCGCCCGAACTCCGGTGACCGCCAAGGTCATCGCCGGCGTCATCTCCGGCCACCCCCGCACACACCGCATGCATCACTCGACGCGCAAGTCCACCAGCAGCACGTACCGCCTCTCCGCCGTTGATTTGGTCGACGGAGGACCAAACCCGAAGCCCGCCGCCGCATCTGGCCTCGCCGGCGGCTAAACGCCGGCGACCGCTGACCCGTTGACCGGCGTGATTTGACCCCACTGCCAGGTTTGACTTTCCCCCTCTCTCTCACTGACTTGCGGGGCCCGCCCGACTAATTACTCTGGTTAGCACTAATTAGCAGTTACTACAGTCACTGACTAGTGGGCCCTGCCCAGTTAGTTAGGGCTAACTAACTTAGTTAGTTGACTGGGTCACTGACCAGTGGGCCCCACTGGTCAGGTTTGACCTGGTCTACGCCTGTTGACCGCCGACGTCAGAGTGACGAGTCTTGACGCAATAAGCTATTTTCTGGATTAATTTTAATTCAGGAAATTTCAGAAATATCCAAAACTTCAAAAAATCATAGAAATAAAACAGTAACTCCAAATGAAATAAGTTATATATGAAAAATGATCAGAAAAATCCAATCTATACATCTGTACTGTTTTCATGCATGTTAGAACAACTTATAGCTGCTGTTTAGGACAAATCATATAAATGGCATTTGAATTTCACATATGGAGTTTGGATTTGAACCTAGGGTTCAAACCAACTTCATTTAACCTGCTGCTAGTTGCATTAGCTCAATCAACAGCATATTGCCATGACATTATCATGCATCATGTTTGTTGCATTGCATTGATTGTGTTCCTCTTTGTTTGCCGGTATTTGTTCCCTCTCGATAGACGACGTACCGACGATGAGTTTGATGACACCGATGAAGAACTATATTATCTTCAGAAGTGCCAGGCAAGCAAAACCCCCTTGTTCATTCCGATACAATCCCACTCTCTCGCTCCTGCTCTATTTTACTGCATTAGGACAACAACGATACAACTGTTATTTGCTGCGGTATCTGAACCCCTTTATCGTCTGCATGACCTGTCATTCCACAGTAATTAGATGAAACCCATTAGCATGAGTAGGAGTTGTTTGAGCCCTGATGTGCCTACTCATTCATGCTTGTTTGTCATGCCTGCTATTGTTTAGAGTTGTGTCAGGTCTGATTCATCGGGAATGAATTGGAAAGTGGTGAACATGTCCTACTGTGTGTGAGCTAAGTGTGTGAACACGATTTGGTAAAGGTAGCGGTGAGAGGCCATGTAGGAGTACATGGTGGGTTGTCTCATTGCAGCCGTCCTCAGGAACTGAGTTCTGTGTTTGTGATCCATGAATAGCTACTACCACACATTGGGTTCCGGTAACTCGACCCCTCTCGACTTATTAATCAACTTGATCCCTGTCCAGGAGTTGCAACTAGTTTCTGGTGTTTGTAGGTAGTGTTAGGGTGTGTTTGGTTGAGGAACCAAGTGGAACGGAATGGAATGGTTCCATTCCACTGGAACAGGTCCGTTCCATTCATGTGTGTGGTACAAACAGAAAAGTGAAACGGGTCGGTTCCGTTCTTGTGTTTGGTTAGAGAGATGGAATGAAAAAGGAACCACATAAAATTCAAAATTTTGGCAGCATTTCATTTGTATTTCGAAGAAAAACAACATAACAGTATATATATTGACAAGAATCACACATATATGACATCAATCAAACACAAATTTCAACAGAAGGTACCAACTTCATCAATCACACCCAAAAGCAACCAAGTGCACTACATCTATACATGCCAAGTTATCATACTCAGTCATACAACAATATCGAAATATTGGCTTCTTTGCTGCGTCGTTCATGTGGCCAATAATAAGCCAAAGAAATAAAGATTAACTACTAGTAGCTCTTCTCGAGCAATGAATTGAAATACATAGAAGAATATCATCATAGATAAAACGATATGTTGGTCGTATGTACTCCCAACTCTTACCAATATGAGAGCTTATTTCTTCTAGAAGCTAAGCTAATTAATCAGCTAGTCTAATCACCCACTTAATAACAATTTACACCACATAGCTTTAGATGGAGAAGAAGCCCATGCCAGAGCCGGAGTGGAGCGCCACGAACGGGAGCACGACGTCGGGCGACGCCACGGGCGCTGGAGCATACGCCTTGTCGGCGGCCCCTACGCCGCGCGTTGTATCTCCGGCGCGCGGACGGCCGGGGCAGGTTCTCCGGCACGACGTTCTCCAGCGAGTTGGCGTGCCACGGCGGGCACTACCTCCAGTCGCTCCACCGGCGCGGCGCCATGCGCAAGACCAAGACCACCGCGCGTCGCGCGCGCCACCGTCGCGCAGGTCCCCACGCCATGGCCTCTCACCGCCCCGCTGCGTCGTTCCCGCCCTGCCGCTGCCTGATCTCCACCCGCTGCATGTTGTGCGCCATCACGGAGGAGAGACCGAGGGGAGGAGAGTGAAGCCGGCGCCGGAGAGGAACGGAGGTGGCGGATCGGGAGGGAGAGAGATGCGGGAGGGTGGCGGCGCTGAGACAGGGGAGTCACGAGGGAAGAGGCGCGTGCGAGAGGGGAAGAGGGCTCGTTCCCTGTCGTCCGCTCGATTTGAAGGTATGCCTCTGTTCCGCATAATGAGCGAATATTCCGTTCCTTGGGACGGGTGGGTTCTGGTTCGTTCGACTAACCGAACGCGAGAATGGGCTGTGGGAACGGGTCAGACCCGTGACATTCTAGCCGGTGACAGCAACTAAACACACCCTTAGTAGTCTACCAAGTGGCACCCGGTACAGGTGGGCTTGGGACAGACTAGGCACCGTGGCACGGTGTACCAAGCGTAGATCCACCCGTCGAGGTGGGCTTGGGAACCCTGCTCACATCGTTTGGGGCCGTGAGCGACACCCCGGCCGGATCTCCTTGCGGATGGAACCCGAATAGGCGATAAACCTGGACGAGAGACTTGTGTGGTTAGTCAGGTCGTGGCCGACTCCCTCGCCCGCTTCCGCTTGAAGGTTGCCGAGGTACATGACGTGTACAGGGCGATAAGTGGCGAGAGCGTGTGTGAAGAAGTACACCCCTGCAGGGTTAATATGATCTATTCGAATAGCCGTGTCCATGGTAAAGGACTTCTGGGTTGCCTATAACAGTTCATAGACAAGTGAAAGTGGATACTCTAAAATGCGCAAGATAAGCGTGAGTGCTATGGATGGCGTTCTCGTAGGGAGACGGGAGTGGATCCATAGTGGTGTATTGATATGGTGAATATGTGGACTCGTGTGCGCCACCTCAAAAGAGTTACTTGCAGTCGTAGTTCAGGATAGCCACCGAGTCAAGCTGGCTTGCTGCAGTCAAACTCCACCACCCCCCTTTTGATAATCATGCATATGTAGTTAGTTCTGATGTAAGTCTTGCTGAGTACATTTGTACTCACGTTTGCTTATTTTATGTTTTGCAGAGAGACATCAGTCTCGCTAGTAGTTCCGCTTGGACTTCGACGTTTAGCTTATTACCTCAGCTACGATCTTGTGCCCTCGGCAGGATCTGGTAGATAGTCAGGCTTCTCAGCCTTTTTCATTTGTAGATGTCTGTACTCAGACATGTTAAGCTTCCGCTTGTGCTTTGACTTGTATGTTCACGAGTGTTGGGTCATGAGACCCATGTTTGTAATATCTCGCTCCTCGGAGCCTAATAAATAAATATTTGAGTCATAGAGTTATGTTGTGATGCCATGTTGTATTTACACAGATTGAGCATATTGTGTGTATGTTTGAAATGCTTGGTATGTGTGGGATCCGACAATCTAGTTGTTTATCCTTGGCAGCCTCTCATATGGGGAAATGTAGCCTAGTGCTTCCTGAGCGATAGTAGTCCGCTACAGCCCGGTTCACGGAGTCCTGCTAGCCCAGCACTCTTGCTTTGGACACTTGACTGGCGGCATGTGTTTCACTTCGTTCCTATCTGCATCTTCGGGAAATGTCACGCGGTGATATTCGAGTCCTGCCTAGCCTGCTACAGCCGGGATCTGGAGTCCTGTTAGCCCGGTGCTACAGCCCGAATTCATACGTTGATGACCGACATGCTCGATGTGATTCATGTATGCCTGTCCCCATGGGTTATTGCGCTTTGGGTTCATGACTAGCCATGTCGGTCCGGGTTCTCATCATATGGATGCTAGCGACACTATCATATCGTGAGCCAAAAGGCGTTAAACGGTCCGGGCCATGGTAAGGCGACACCCATGGGAATACCGTGCGTGAGGCCGCAAAGTGATATGAGGTGTTACCGGCTAGGTCGATGTGACTTAGAATCAGGGTCCTGACAGCGTTGGTATCAGAGCCTGACGGCCTGTAGGATTACCAAGCCAAACTGGTCGAAGTTGTGTCTAGAAATGCTTTAGTTATGTAAGGGAATTGATGGTTGGACGGAACGTAAGGCTCTTTTTACTCCTTATACCTCATGGCCTTCTAATCTGAGTCATCCTCTTCTCTTCGACGGGGTTAAGAACTAGGCTTCTCATCTTTCTATCAGGATGACGTGTTACTAAACCATAGACTTTTAAGATTGTTGGTTTTAAGCCCAGTTCAGTTCCTACTATTTCCGTATGTTAACTGTGATCTCGGAACCTTGATATGATGTTGTTGAGTGGCTATGCCACCATTTTGCATGATGTCTCAAATCTTTTTGAGCATTTACAGCCGTTATGCTGTCCGAGTCATCCCAGGTCTCTAAATAGTCTGATGCATTTGCAAATCCCTTCTCTCCATTTCTAATGTTCATCTGGGCCAGATTAATCACACAAATTATTATGTTGAGGTACTCCGCTGCCTCAACATATATGTTGGAGCTATTGTTATGACCCTAGGTGTTTTAGGAAGTCACCTAGTAACTTATCAATGCTTTTGTATCCCCAGCGTGATGATTCTGGCCACTATTCTTGAAAGCATCCCGTGATGTTATTAGTTAGTAGGAAATCTATTCCTGGGTTCTTGAACCCGAGATTCACCCTAATTACCTCTTGTTGATAGTATTTGCTAGTTCCTTTAGGATATTAGTAACCTTGCGATAGTCCTCGAGGTCCGTGGTATCTCATTCTTCCACATACCATGAACTAGTTATGGCAGAAGTTCCTCTTTGAGCCTAAAGATCGCAATCAGAGTACTCTTGAAGAGTTCTCCATTCATAATTGTGACTCTGCCAGTTCTACCTTCTCTGCATGGGTTATCCGGGAGAAATGTTGAGCTTTGCTCGATATACTAACCTATGCATCCACAACTCAGAAAGTTATATGTTCCTTTGAGTTGTCCCTCTTTAGTTGTTTTCTAGGCCTCGTTTATCAATTGATAATCAGGACCAGTTGTGCATTCGTGTTATCGATGCCTATTATTCTTGTGGTCCGTCAAGCCATTCTATTCGGGAATGACTAGGAGAAACAAACTCCAGTACCCCATCCATATCCAGGATTGGGTCAAAGCAGTTGTATTCCGTAGATCGAAATGCCAATTCAGCTTTTGTTCTGTTCTACCCTGAAGTATCACCCACTTTATGTCAGGAACGTCATGAGAATTGCACCTTCTCTTATGGATTCTTGACGCAGTGATACTTCTCGCTATCATTATTCATTCCTCGGTCCCGTGTTGATGCAACCGGAATGCCGACAAGTGAATTGTGATGTGTGAAATCAATACTCCTAGCAACCTCGTTGCTTGGTAGTAAATGGACAATATTCTCATTCTTAGCGTGTTGGTTATTGAATCATCATCCTAAGATTAATCGTGCTACCTAGTCCTTAGTTCTGGTGCACTCTTCGATCTATGAATTAGGATTGTGTCAATCCCTCACTCTTTTGATCATATCGTCTTGCCCTCAAAAGCAAGATTGTTCTCGAGCTTAGTAACATATCGGTGGTTCGTGACTCTCCAAATATCTTCTTGGAAGTGTTACCGGGTTGTCTCCTGACTCTTATGTGGAGCTCGTGATCAAGTTGGTTTCTTGTGAACCACCCTTTCTCCAAGAATCTGTGTTGGATACCCTGAACTAATTGGATAAGCTAAACAACAACTTGGAGAGTTGGAAGATAAAAGCTTGCCTAACTTAGTTCACTTTAAGGGATATTCTTGTGTATTGTGTGTTGAAGGAAGATGATATCTTCATCGATTGGTCCCTGTGATCAGTTGTTGGATCTATTGACTTGACAGAACTTTGACTTGAGTATGGGCTATTGTCAAGTCAAAGCAGTACCAACGATGCTCGTAATGTTGTCTAACTCTTGGTTCATCCCTCGAACATACACCATTACATCTTTTGGTCTGACCAATACTATCACCGTGTTCACATGATGGTGGAAGTCCAGTGATATGGAAATTCCGATGAGTTGCCGTTGAGCCCACCAGCAGCATTTTGTCTCCCCCGTGATTCATGTTGAACATCAACCTAGTGTTGAAACTTTGTAAGCAATGCCTTCGTTATCCGTTCATGAAGCCTATGCTTGGATGGAAGAAGTGACTTCCTCGAATTCATGTGCTTTAGGTGTAAGTTGCCGCCACGAATTTGAGAAAGGTTTGTTTTGTTTCCTCTGGAATCATCCCAAGTCAGTCATACTTGTGCAAAGTATTCTATGGTCTAATAGACTGATCATCTTCATTCCATATGCAATTCCTAGCACCCCAAGCCACTGATTGATTTGTTCAAGGAGAAGGAGTTCCTTCATAAGAGCAAATCATGACTTATGTTAAGACTTCGATATCCTCGATGATGGTTCCCCACCTGAACTCGGTAATGTTTCATTATAAGACTACTATGTGGTCATGCTTGTCTTGGACAGCGTGTTCATGGGTTTGTAGCAGAACCAGCTCATGTTTTGGAGCTTGCTATCGTAGTTCATCTCCCGGGAGTCTCGCAACATTATCTCGTCGATTTGTGTTGCAACTTTTCTTTTCAGACATGTGAGTCTGAAGTATCCTGCTTCTAACCAGATCTGAATCTCAGGCAGATATGATGGTTGCAACATTCCCAACAGTTGCATCTTGTTCCCAGCTTGCACCGTCCTTGTGCCATTTCACTATGGGCTGCCTTTTAATAATTCTTGTTCAGGATCATCTTCAGAAGTGGTCCTACCATGGGTCCCCTCCACCTCCGATGATAAGCAAAAATCATTCCTTGCGTTGTCTTCAACAAGGTAGTCCACATCATCCATTCTAGTCTGAGTATGTCATTCTACCGAACTCCTTCAAATGGCCAATTGTGATTTCCTTAAGCTAGTATGAAGAGTTTCAATGATCTATGGATCAAAAGTAATTCTTTTTGCCACTTAAGGGAATAGTTCTTTGCGTCACCTTTCTCGAGGTGCCCCGTTACGGGATCTTGGTAAATATTTCCTCGCCACCTTGACACCATCCACCAGCTCTCTAAGCGTGGAATTGTTGCCCACCAAATCAAACCCCCGTCATCTGTTCTTCCATCCCTCCCGAAGTGTGTTTGAACATCTCAGCACAAGAGGTGTTCTATGCCTCATTCCGTGATTTTATCGTCAGTTGCTCGATCTTCAAGAAGATCAAATCTTGTAGGGTTTCCCTCTCTTCTGTTGTCGTGTCGAGTGAAGATCTCGAAGGCAAAGATGTCAAGACCAAGTTGATGGAATGAATCAACATCTTCGAGAAGGGCAATTGGATCGAGAAGATTGTGATAGTTTTGTGCCCCTCTGTCTTCTTACCTCACGTCCTGAATGTCGGGACGAGATTCTTGTTTAGTGGGGGTGAGTTGTCACATCCCTAGTTCTAGTATGCACTGAGCTAGCTAGTCATGTGTTGCATCATGTTTAAATTCTTTTGAAACTGAAATGGGGATTGCCTAAACCCTAGCATTAAAGGAATTCAAATAGGTTCACCCAAAAATATTTTTCAGTGAATCCAAATGGCTTTAGAAAATGTTCATCATTTCTGGAAAAATGCTATAAACCATAACCAGAGGTGATGCACATTTTTCATGACATATTTGTCACTGGATTAATTCTTAGAGTATTTGAATTGGAGCATTTAATGCCTATAAATATTTTAAATGCTTCAATACTTCTGAAAACAATTAAGGGCTGTTGGAAATAATTCAAATAGTGCCCACAATTTTTGACAGGATTTTACAAAATGAGTTAGTATTTTTACTAATTCAAAACAGATCAAAATAAATAGAAAACAGAAACAATAAATAAAATAACACAGAGAGAGAGAGAGAGTTAGTACCTGGGCCTTACCTGGCGCCACCAACCGGACCAGCACGGCCCAGCCCACTGCTGCTTCCCCCCTCCCTGTCGTCTTCCTCCCTCGCCAGAAGGACAGAGGTGCGTGGCCGCCCCGCGCCGGCCACCTCCTCCCTCCCTGCCTGCCTGGGTCCTCCCGGTGCTCCTAGACGACACCACGGGGACGCCACGACACCTCCTGGACACTCCTCGCTCTCTCCCTCACCCTCACTTCCCCCTGGATCCCTCTCTCTTCCCCACCGAGCGCCATTGCCGCCACCGACGCTGTTCGCGCAGCCTGACCACCTCCCCCCGCCGATGACCCAGGAAGCTCCGCCTCGCCCCTCTTTTCATCCTCACCCATACGAAAGGCGCCGGAAGCCCCTGGATGCCGCTAGCTCTGCCGTTCCCCTCCTCGGGTCCCGGCGATCGCCGCCGTGATTCCACCGCCGTCCGGACATCCCCGAGCTCGCCGTCTGCTCCAACCGACTCCCCGTGAGCTCCTCTTCCTTCTCCCCCTTCCCGTTCTCGCTCTCGAGCACCACAGCAACTGCACCGAGCTCGGCCGCACCCGCCGCCGCCACCGCACGTCGCCGTCGTGGCCACAGACACGTCGGATCGATTCCGAGCACGTCATCGTCTCCGCCGCACTCGCACGAGCCCGTAGCACTTCCCACGCGCCTCGTCGTGCCCCCTAGCATCGGAACCAACCTCGCCCGAACTCCGGCGACCGCCAAGGTCATCATCGGCGTCATCTCCGGCCACCCCCGCACACACCGCATGCACCACTCGACGCGCAAGTCCACCAGCAGCACGTAGCGCCTCTCCGCCGTCGATTTGGTCGACGGAGAACCAAACCCGAAGCCCGCCGCCGCATCTGGCCTCGCCGGCGGCTAAACGCCGGCGACCGCTGACCCGTTGACCGGCGTGGTTTGACCCCACTGCCCGGTTTGACTTTCCCCCTCTCTCTCACTGACTTGCGGGCCCCGCCCGACTAATTACTCTGGTTAGCACTAATTAGCTAGTTAGGTTAGTTACTACAGTCACTGACTAGTGGGCCCTGCCCAGTTAGTTAGGGCTAACTAACTTAGTTAGTTGACTGGGTCACTGACCAGTGGGCCCCACTGGTCAGGTTTGACCTGGTCTACGCCTGTTGACCGCTGACGTCGTAGTGACGTAGTGCTGACGCAATAAGCTATTTTCTGGATTAATTTTAATTCAGGAAATTTCAGAAATATCCAAAACTTCAAAAAATCATAGAAATTAAACCGTAACTCCAAATGAAATAAGTTATATATGAAAAATGATCAGAAAAATCCAATCTATACATCTGTACTGTTTTCATGCATGTTAGAACAACTTATAGCTGCTGTTTAGGACAAATCATATAAATGGCATTTGAATTTCACATATGGAGTTTGAATTTGAACCTAGGGTTCAAACCAACTTCATTTAACCTGCTGCTAGTTGCATTAGCTCAATCAACAACATATTGCCATGACATTATCATGCATCATTTTTGTTGCATTGCATTGATTGTGTTCCTCTTTGTTTGCCGGTATTTGTTCCCTCTCGATAGACGACGTACCGACGATGAGTTCGATGACACCGATGAAGAACTATATTATCTTCAGAAGTGCCAGGCAAGCAAAAGCCCCTTGTTCATTCCGATACAATCCCACTCTCTTGCTCCTGCTCTATTTTACTGCATTAGGACAACAACGATACAGCTGTTATTTGCTGCGGTATCTGAACCCCTTTATCCTCTGCATGACCTGTCATTCCACAGTAATTAGATGAAACCCACTAGCATTAGTAGGAGTTGTTTGAGCCCTGATGTGCCTACTCATTCATGCTTGTTTGTCATGCCTGCTATTGCTTAGAGTTGTGTCAGGTCTGATTCATCGGGAATGAATTGGAAAGTGGTGAACATGTCCTACTGTGTGTGAGCTAAGTGTGTGAACACGATTTGGTAAAGGTAGCAGTGAGAGGCCATGTAGGAGTACATGGTGGGTTGTCTCATTGCAGCCGTCCTCAGGAACTGAGTTCTGTGTTTGTGATCCATGAATAGCTACTACCACACATTGGGTTCCGGTAAATCGACCCCTCTCGACTTATTAATCAACTTGATCTCTGTCCAGGAGTTGCAACTAGTTTCTGGTCTTTGTAGCTAGTGTTAGTAGTCTACCAAGTGGCACCCGGTACAGGTGGGCTTGGGACAGACTAGGCACCATGGCACGGTGTACCAAGCGTAGATCCACCCGTCGAGGTGGGCTTGGGAACCCTGCTCACATCGTTTGGGGCCGTGAGCGACACCCCGGCCGGATCTCCTTGCGGATGGAACCCGAATAGGCGATAAACCTGGACGAGAGACTTGTGTGGTTAGTCAGGTCGTGGCCGACTCCCTCGCCCGACTTTCGCTTGAAGGTTGCCGAGGTACATGACGTGTACATGGCGATAAGTGGCGAGAGCGTGTGTGAACAAGTACACCCCTGCAGGGTTAATATGATCTATTCGAATAGCCGTGTCCGCGGTAAAGGACTTCTTGGTTGCCTATAACAGTTCATAGACAAGTGAAAGTGGATACTCTAAAATGCGCAAGATAAGCGTGAGTGCTATGGATGGCGTTCTCGTAGGGAGACGGGAGTGGATCCGTAGTGGTGTATTGATATGGTGAATATGTGGACTCGTGTGCGCCACCTCAAAAGAGTTACTTGCAGTCGTAGTTCAGGATAGCCACCGAGTCAAGCTGGCTTGCTGCAATCAAACTCCACCACGCCCTTTTGATAATGATGCATACGTAGTTAGTTCTGATGTAAGTCTTGCTGAGTACATTTGTACTCACATTTGCTTATTTTATGTTTTGTAGAGAGACGTCAGTCTCGCTAGTAGTTCCGCTTGGACTTCGACGTTTAGCTTATTACCTCAGCTACGATCTTGTGCCCTCGGCAGGATCTGGTAGATAGCCAGGCTTCTCAGCCTTTTTCATTTGTAGATGTCTGTACTCAGACATGTTAAGCTTCTGCTTGTGCTTTGACTTGTATGCTCTGAGTGTTGGGTCATGAGACCCATGTTTGTAATATCTCGCTCCTCGGAGCCTAATAAATCAATATTTGAGTCGTGGAGTTATGTTGTGATGCCATGTTGTATTTACACATATTGAGCATATTGTGTGTATGTTTGAAATGCTTGGTATGTGTGGGATCCGACAATCTAGTTGTTTATCCTTGGCAGCCTCTCATATGGGGAAATGTAGTCTAGTGCTTCTGGCGATAGTAGTCCGCTACAGCCCGGTTCACTGAGTCCTGCTAGCCCAAAGACTACTGCTTTGGACACTTGGTGGCGGCATGTGTTTCACTTCGTTCCTATGTCTGTCCTTCGGGAAATGTCGCGGTGATATTCGAGTCCTGCCTAGCCTGCTACAGCCCGGGATACCGGAGTCCTGTTAGCCCAGTGCTACAGCCCGAATTCATACGTTGATGACCGACATGCTCGATGTGATTCATGTATGCCTGTCCCCATGGGTTAGTGCCGCTTTGGGTTCACGACTAGCCATGTCGGCCCGGGTTCTCTGTCATATGGATGCTAGCGACACTATCATATACGTGAGCCAAAAGGCGCAAACGGTCCCGGGCCATGGTAAGGCGACACCCGTGGGAATACCGTGCGTGAGGCCGCAAAGTGATATGAGGTGTTACCGGCTAGGTCGATGTGACTTAGAATCGGGGTCCTGACAGATACAGTATTATCTATGGAAAATATTTTATTCTTCTCTGAATTCTTTTATGTATGATTGAGTTATCTTTGCAAGTCTCTTCGAATTATCCGTTTGGTTTGGCCAACTAGATTGGTAGTTCTTGCAATGGGAGAAGTGCTTAGCTTTGGGTTCAATCTGGTGGTGTCCTTACCCAGTGACAGAAAGGGTTGCAAGGAACGTATTGCATTGTTGCCATCGAGGATAACAAGATTGGGTTTTTATCATATTGCATGAATTTATCCCTCTACATCATGTCATCTTGCTTAAGGCGTTACTCTGTTTTTAACTTAATACTCTAGATGCGTGCTGGATAGCGGTCGATGACTGGAGTAATAGTAGTAGATGCAGAATCGTTTCGATCAACTTGTCTCAGACGTGATGCCTATATACATGATCATTGCCTAGATATACTCATAACTATGCTCAATTCTGTCAATTGCTCAACAGTAATTTGTTCACCCACCGTAGAAAATCTATGCTCTTGAGAGAAGCCACTAGTGAAATCTATGGCCCCCGGGTCTATTCTCATCATATTAATATCTATCACTTTATTTACTTGCTTTGTTTTTACTGTGCCTTTTACTTTTCACTTTGCATCTATCTATCAAAAATACCAAAAATATTATTTATCATCTCTATCAGATCTCACCCTCGTAAGTGACCGTGAAGGGATTAACAACCCCTAAGCGTTGGTTGCGAGTAGCTATCGTTTTGTGTAGGTACGAGGGACTTGTGCGTGGTCTCCTACTGGATTGATACCTTGGTTCTCAAAAACTGAGGGAAATACTTACGCTACTTTGCTGCATCATCCTCTCCTCTTCAGGGAAATCCAACGCAGTGCTCAAGAGGTAGCAAAAAGAATTTCTGGCGCCGTTGCTGGGGAGGCTCACACAAGCAAGTAAACCATACCAAGTACCCATCGCAATCCCTATCTATCGCATTACATTATTTGCCATTTGCCTCTCGTTTTCCTCTCCCCCACTTCACCCTTGCCGTTTTATTTGCCCTCTCTTTCCCAATCTCCTCCTCTCTTTCACGTTTGCCCTTTTCCTGTCCGCTTGTTTGCCCGTGTGTTAATTTTCTTGCTTGTCACTATGCCTGAAATTGGGGAAATTATTGCCGACATGGGCGATAATAATATCATGGAAAATTCTGAGGCTCCTGCTGAAGAATCCCCTACCTATCATACAAAAAGATTTCAAATCGGTAGTGGTAATATTATTGGAAAAGGAGCTATTCAAGATTTCTTTACTTGTGCCGGTGCTTTTCCCTCTATGGGCAGTTCAATTCTTCATAGAACCAGTAGTCTTGCTGATGCCATTGCTATGCTTATCGTTGAACTTGAAAGGCAATTTTATGCATATGCACCCTTCTATACAAAGGATTTTCCTAGAGTTTTCTAATATCGAACACTCCTCTGTTAAGCGTGCCGCTACTATCTTTTTGGCTCATGAATTCAGGTTTATAATAAAAGAGGCCAAATAAATCTTTGCGCATTATAGGGTGGACGCTGGCCGTCCTCCCATGGAATCTATCCTCTTTGATCAAGAAGAAATTATGCGTTTTCAATCTCTTGACTATGTTGCTTTCAATGAAAACCTTAGAAAAAAGGTACAACCCAATATTTTAATTGATAGAATCTCTGAACTTAATGATGATTTGGCTATTCGAAATAATGAGTTAGGATACTCTCTTGAGTGTAGACTCACGAGGTTCTGTCAAAAGAACGCTTATAATGATGAGTTGGTTGTTCATTATGAAGGGCCGAAAAAGGAACCTATACCTCCTAAAATTGATCTTGGGGATTTTTGCCCTAGTAAGTTTAGCCCTTTTGATTAATTTTTCTTACCTCAAAGAAAACTTGCTGCCGAACATAGAGAATATGAAATGAGTTTCACCGATCTATCTTATTACTACGGAACTACCTAGGTCTATCCTTGCTTTTATGCCTAGCTAGGGGCGTTAAACGATAGCGCTTGTTGGGAGGCAACCCAATTTTATTTTGTGTTTTTTGTTTTTGCTTCTGTTTAGGAATAAATAATCCATCTAGCCTCTGTTTGGATGTGGTTTTATGTTTTAATTAGTGTTTGTGCCAAGCTAGACCTATTGGATCTTCTTGGATGATAGTTATTTGATCTTGCTGTAATTTCCAGAAACATTGCGCTCAGTGCCCGAATTGTTTAAAATCACCAGAATGTGATAAAATACTGATTCCAATTGCTGCTGATCAATAAACAAATTTTCCAGGTCTTCTAATTTTTGTAGAACTTTTTGGGTTCCAGAAGTTTGCGTTAGTAACAGATTACTAGAGACTATTCTGTTTTTGACAGATTCTGTTTTACGTGTGTTGTTTGCTTATTTTGATGAATCTATGGCTAGTAAAATATTTTATAATCCATAGAGAAGTTGGAATACAGTAGGTTTAACACCAATATAGATAAAGAATGAGTTCATTACAGTACCTTAAGGTAGTCTTTTGTTTTCTTTCTCTAACGGAGCTCACGAGATTTCTATTGAGTTTTGTGTTGTGAAGTTTTCACGTTTTGGGTGAATTCTTTTTGATGGATTATGGAACAAGGAGTGGAAAGAGCCTAAGCTTGGGGATGACCATGGCACCCCCAAGATAATCCAAGGACACCAAAAAGTCAAAGCTTGAGGATGCCCCGGAAGGCATCCCCTCTTTCGTCCAATTCCATCGGTAATTTACTTGGAGCTATAATTTTTATTCACCACATGATATGTGTTTTGCTTGGAGCGTCTTGTATTATTTGTGTCTTTTCTTGTTAGTCTACCACAATCATCCTTGCTGTACACACCTTTTGAGAGAGCCATATATGTATTGGAATTTGTTAGAATACTCTATGTGCTTCACTTATATCTTTTGAGCTTGATAGTTTTGCTCATAGTACTTCACTTATATCTTTTGAGCGTGATAATTTTTGCTCTAGTGCTTCACTTATATCTTTTAGAGCACGGTGGTGGATTTGTTTTAAAGAAACTATTGATCTCTCATGCTTCACTTAGATTATTTTGAGAGTCGTTAATAGCATGGTAATTTGCTTAATGTTAATATACTTGGTATTCAAGATATGTGAAACTTTCTTTCAGTGTGTTGAATACTAAGAAAAGTTTGATGCTTGATAATTGTTTTGAGATATGAAGATGATGATATTAGAGTCATGCTAGTTAAGTAGTTGTGAATTTAAAGAATACTTGTGTTGAAGTTTGTGATTCCCGTAGCATGCACGTATGGTGAGCCATTATGTGATGAACTCGGAGCATGGTTTATTTGTTGATTGTCTTCCTTATGAGTAGCGGTCGGGGACGAGCGATGGTCTTTTCCTACCAATCTATCCCCCTAGGAGCATGCACGTAATACCTTGCTTTGATAACTTATAGATTTTTGCAATAAGTATATGAGTTCTTTATGACTAATGTTGAGTCCATGGATTATACGCACTTTTTCCCATCCTTCCACCATTGCTAGCCTCTCTAATACCGCGCACTTTTTGCCGGTATCATACACCCACCATATATCTTCCTGAAAACAGCCACCATACCTACCTATTATGGCATTTCCATAGACATTTCGAGATATATTGCCATGCAACTTTCCACGCTCCATCATTGTCATATTGCTAGCACGATCATGTAGTTGACATCGTATTTGTGGCAAAGCCACCGTTCATAGTTCTTTCATACATGTCACTCATGTTTCATTGCATATCCCGGTACACCGCCGGAGGCACTCATATAGAGTCATATTTTGTTCTAAGAATCGAGTTGTAATTGTTGAGTTGTAAGAAAAATAAAAGTGTGATGATCATCATTCTTTAGAGCATTGTCCCAAGTGAGGAAAGGATGATGGAGACTATGATTCCCCCACAAGTCAGGATGAGACTCCGGACGAAAAATAAAAAAAATGAAAAAAAAGATACCATAAAAAAGAGAAAAAGCCCAAATAAAAAAAATGAGAGAAAAAGATAGAAGGGACAATGTTACTATCCTTTTATCACATTTGTGCTTCAAAGTAGCACCAAGATCTTCACGATAGAGAGTCTCTCATTTTGTCACTTTCATATACTAGTGGGAATTTTTCATTATAGAACTTGGCTTGTATATTCCAATGATGGGCTTCCTCAAATTGCCCTAGGTTTTCGTGAGCAAGCGAGTTGGATGCACACCGACTTAGTTTATTTTGTTGAGCTTTCATATACTTATAGCTCTAGTGCATCCGTTGCATGGCAATCCCTACTCACTCACATTGATATCTATTGATGGGCATCTCCATAGCCCGTTGATACGCCTAGTTGATGTGAGACTATCTTCCCTCTTTCTGTCTTCTCCACAACCACCATCCTATTCCACATATAGTGCTATATCCATGGCTCACTATCGGGGGAGAGCTGATCGTGTCCCACGAGCACCTACGGGACCTGGGTCCCTTGTGGTTCGGAGGGGGGCGGAGATTGCACAAAGAGCGGATCGAGGCGATGCACACGAGCGGATTTACCCAGCTTCGGAGCTCTCCGGGGAGATAATACTCCTACTGCTGCTTTGTGGATTATCTTGTGTTCTTGCTAGGGAGCAATGGGAGCTACAAGACCTAGCCTGAGTGTGGTTTCGTATGAATGTGATGAACTAAGCCGGAGCTGGACCGAACCGAACCTCCAACCCTTGCTACGTTGCCCTTGGGCCTCCTTTTATAGGCACAAGGGGTCACCACATGTGGCAAGTAGACAAGGGTATAATGGTAAAAACATGGGTTGGTACACCGCTTTGTACAGAGTACAGTAATCTATACCTAACTCTGACGGCAAGGGACAAGAGTCATCAATGCCCGTCTCAGTCGCGCGAACAGTGTAACAGGGACCGTCAAGTGCGCCTCCGTTTGCCACGATGGTAGCTTGTCAACGCTGCTTGTCGCTACTCCCCGCTGGCTGCACAGCTTGTCGACACGCGTGCTTGGGAGAGCCCCGTGGTGACACGTTGGCGGGTGAGCTGGAGTGGAGATGAAGAGAGGTCGCCCGCCCCGGCAAGCGCCTTGCCGCGGCGGGAACCTTGTCGCGCTTGGGGGCTCGGCGCCCGCCAAGCCTTCCGGCAAGCTCCTCTTGCCGGGCCTTGTTTCTTCGCTACTGAGTGGCCTTCCCGGCAAGCTCCTCTTGCCAGGGGTCTTGAATACTTTGTTCTTGAATGGCTCCAAAGGAGCCGCTGAGGGTCTTTGGCAGACGCCCGGCAATGGCTTGCCACGGGGACGCCGCGACTGCCCGTGCACGGGTTCGGGGTACTAAGGTACCCCTACTTTAGTACACCGACAGGAGCCCTTGGGTCTGGGCCATACACGGTGCCGAGCACTGTTTGGCCAGGCCCAAAACAGGGCACGGGCACGCGCGGCCCGGGTCCAAACCAAATCCACTCCGAATCCGCCGCGTTCCCCTGTAACGGCACGCGTCAATTGCGGTGTCGTGGGGGAAGTGGGCGGCGTGCGAGGTCGCCTCATCTGTCGCCTCAGTTCTGCATCTCCGCCACGTGGTTCCCATGCTCTTGGGGTCACGGACGGTGAAAGTGGGAAACTGGGCCGTTGCGAGCAGAGGCAGCAGGTCTGCCCCGATTCCCTGCCCTTCCTATGCCTTGATTCGCTGAGCGGGGCGGCCGAGCCCCCACCTTGCTTCTTTTAAGAAGGGCGGAAGGGGAGCGCCGAAGCCCGCACTCTCCCATCTCTTCCTTTCTTCAGCTTTAGCTCCCCTTTCCCCCATTCGTCATGGAGAAAGTGAACCTTGGTTCTTCATCGGTGGCGGCGAGGGTCGCAGCTAGATAGCGCACCCCTCCCAATCCCACGCCCGGGGTGGCAGGGCCATCCACAAGGGGAAGAGGGAGGGGGCGAGGTCGTGGACGAGGTCGAGGAGCTCGGGGAAGAGGCGGACGAGGCGGCGCGCCGTCTCCGCCTCCACCGGCGGTTCCCCTCCGGGGGCGAGGTCGCGGATGAGGTCGAGGCGCTCGGGGCAGAAGCGGGCGGGGTGGCGCGCCGTCTCCGCCCCCGCCGGCGGTTCCCCTCCCCGCGGCGGTCCATACAGGGGATGACCCTTGCGAGTTCTTCGTCAAGCTGCGCCGGGCGTCTCGTTGTCGCCTCCGGCTTCCAGCTCCGTTCGCGAGCGCGATGGAGTCGGATCCGCCCGAGACATTGAGACTGCACATGAGGGGCTGTGGGATCAGCGGCACGCGAGTCCGCGTTGTTTTCCCAGCCCCTAATGTGATGTATATTGATCGTGGGTGGAAGACGTTCGCCCTCATCCACAACCTGCTGGCGGGGTTTACCCTCCATTTTAAGTTAATGGAGGGTGATCTCCTCTCCGTCAAGGTCTTCGGGGATCTCGGCACTCGGGCGAGGTGCTGCGTGGATAGCTCCTCCGACAGCGAAGATTCCTCCTTGAGCGAGAGTGGCGAGGAGGAGAGCGATAGCGACGACGAGGGTAGCGGGCCCAACTAGTTGTCGGGCGCCGCTTCGCGCGTCACCGACGACCCCATCATCCGCTTCGCCGGCTCCTTGGGCTCCCCGGGGTCGTCTCCTTGGGCGACTGGCGTAGGGAGGCTGCGGAAGGGGAAGAGGGATGGAGACAAGGCCGTCAAGTCGGAGTACGAGGGCGTAGTGCCCTCTACAGCGTGCTGACGTCCTGCCGCCCCGTCTTCGAGCCCCGCTTCCGGCGCCGCCATCTCCGCCAAGCCCTCGAAGAGCCCCCGGGATGTTCTCTTGGTGCCTTCTGGCATCTGTAGCTCGCCTAGGCGTTCCTTTTGCCCTCCTCGCCTCCTTGACCTATCTCCTGAAGAGAGGGACAGGAAAAGGGATTATGGGCATCTTATCTTTTTAATTTGTAAGCCTTCGGGCCTTATCTGCATTTAAAACTTGTAATCCTCTCTTTCATGTTTTTTTATTCTCCACGGACTGTATCCGAGTAGAATGTTTTTAATGAAAAAGGGATGTTCGAGAAAGGACGAAAGGCTTATCTGATACCGCAGCCCCCCGGCAACTCTGGCTTGCCACAGCCCCCGGCAACTCTGGCTTGCCGCAGCCCCCGGCAACCCTGGCTTGCCGTAGCCCCCGGCAACTCTGGCTTGCCGGGGCTTGGATGCCGGCGCACCTTTCTTCTCTTTGCTGTTATTTCAGTTCTGAGAACTATTTAGCTAGTGCCGCGATAAGTTATTTTTGTAATATACACTATCTTAGGCAATCGAATGCAATGTTATTTCCTTTACTCGATTTCTTCCCTTGTATGTTACTGCCCCACGCAGTGGAAACTTGCGGTGCAGCACCCTTGTCATGAGCGCCGAAAAGCGGAACTTCAGCAGCCTCTTTGGCGGGGTCGCTACCGACAAGCAACCTCGTCATGGAGTAGCCGCAGCTCACTTAAGTTGTTGAGCGGACTCGAAACAAAGTAAGGGCGCGACCAGTCACGATTTGGTTCCTTCGCGCATAGGTTTTCCATACAAAGTACTATCGTTCGAGGAAGATAACTTAAAAATTTAAAACTAGTCGTTTAAACTTAGCAACTTAGCTTTTCTGTTGTCCATTTTCCGGCAAGGCGACAGTTCCTCGAGCGACGCTTGGCGGCCCACACCATTATCTCCTCCTCCCCGGTTAACTTGTGGGTGGATGAACCTTCTTCTTGTTTGAGAAGAAAGAAGAGAAAATAAAGTTATGGAGCCTAGTGGCTCATTATCTCTTACCGGGTGCGGGTGCTGCACAAGATGTTAGTAAACACATGCATATATGATTATGAAAGCATGTATTGACAAAATGTGCGCAACACATAGGCTTTACTGATGCACGGGGTCTGCGCCCGGCTTTGTACAAAGGATTACATGCAACAGCGGCAAGACTTGTACAAAAGGGTGGTTGCCGGAACGGATTCCGGCAACCGCGCCTCATGGGTAAAACTTGCGAAGATGCTCTATATTCCAGGAATTGCTCACCGGAAGACCATCTTCGGTCTCAAGGCGGACAGCGCCGGGCCTAGTGACTCGTTTCACCCGATAAGGGCCTTCCCACTTCGGCGTCAACTTGTTGGAATTCTTGGCGGATTGAACGCGCCGAAGAACAAGGTCGCCTTCCTCGAAGCTTCTGGCATTAACTTTGCGGCTATGGTAGCGACGCAAAGCTTGCTGGTAACGAGCAGCTCGTACAGCAGCCTGAAGACGATCTTCCTCGAGGAGCAGCGCGTCATCTTGTCGCAGCTGCTCTTGCTCAAGCTCATCATAAGCGAGCACTCGAGGTGACCCGTACACGAGTTCCGTGGGGAGAACTGCCTCTGCTCCGTAGACTAGAGCAAAGGGTGTCTGGCCAGTGGCTCGATTTGGCGTCGTCCTGATCGACCAAAGAACCACCGGCAGCTCCTCGATCCAGTTCCTTCCGCGACTTGCGCAGCCTCGCCGAAAGTTCTGGTCTTGAGTCCTCGCAGCACTTCAGCGCTTGCTCTCTCGCTTGACCGCTGCTTCTCGGATGAGCAATGAAGCAAAGCAGATCTTGGCGCCAAGATCTTGGGCGATCGCATGAAGGTGCGGCTCGTGAACAGTGTGCCGTTATCGGTGATGATCCGGTTAGGAATCCCAAAACGGCAAACAATTGACCAAGAACTTGACGGCCGATCTGTGCTGTCACCTTCCTCACCTGGTTCCACTTCCGACCACTTTGTGAACTTGTCGATTGCGACGCATAAGTATTCAAAGCCCCGACAGCTCGGGGAAGGGGCCGAGATGTCGAGCCCCGCACCGAAAAGGGCCAGGATAAAGGGATCGTCTGGAGATCTTGAGCTGGTTGGTGTATCTGTTTGGAATGGAACCGCACGCTTCACACTCGGTTACTTGTGCGTTGCATCTGGAGGGCTTCGCCGAAGAAACCTTGCCGTAAAGCTTTGCCGGCAAGTGCTCTTGCGCCAATGTGGTGACCACATATGCCTCCATGTATCTCTCGCCAACAGCTTCGTCCATCTTCCCGCAAATACACTTCAATTTCACACCGTTGAGCCTTCTTACGCATGTAATGTTGTCAACAAACTGGTACATACTTGACTGTCGGGCTACTTTTTCCGCTTCTTCTTGCTCTTCGGGAAGTTCCCCTGTCTGAAGGAAACAGACGATTTGCTGTGCCCATGTTGGAGCCTGTGGCTCGACAACAAGGACTAAAGGCTCATATATCATCAAGGAACATCAGCTTCTACGGCAAGGACCTGTGGGTCCGCCGAGCTTGATGATCCCGGCAAGCTCGCCGAGCTAAACTTGTCGGGAGCGTTTGCTTCAACAATACAAACTGCATGGTTTGTCGGAGCATACTGCTCCTCAGTGATACTTGTGCTGGTTTTAGGGACCTTCTTGGCGGCGGTTTCAGAGAGCTCTGCCGGAAAGTAGTCGCCGGAAACCAATTTTCTCTTCTTGCTTTGTCCCGTTGATGGTGTTACGGTTGGCTGAGTCAGCTTGAGCACAAAAATTCCTGGTTCCACAGGCAACTTAAGTGCGGCACATTTGGGGAGGCCATCAGCTATATCATTCTGAGCTCTTGGAACGTGTTCCATTTGCAGGCCTTCAAAGTGCTCTTCCAGCTTCCTCACTTCATCGACGTACGCTACCATCAACGGACTCTGATAATCTTTATTTACTTGGCGGACGACAAGTTGCGAGTCCCCTGACAATGAGCTTCTTGACCCCAAGGTCCACAAAGAATCTCGAGACCGCAAGCAAACCTTCATACTCTGCAGTATTGTTTGTTGCTTGTTCCTTGGGAAAGTGCATCTGGACTATGTACTTGAGGTGCTCTCCGTGGGTGCGATAAACAGACGCCGCACCGGCGCCTTTGCAGCAAAAAGCTCCATCAAAGTACATCAGCCACTCTTTATTTGCCTCCTTGACGGGATGCTCATCTCCGAATCTCTTCATCTTATGCTACGCCCACTCCGCTATGAATTCTGCCAATGCCCTGCTCGATAGTTGAAGTGCTTTCAACTTGAGACCAAAGCTTGACAGTTCTAGCGCCCACTCGACAATCCTGCTCGTTGCTTCGGATTTTGCAATATCCTCTTCAGCGAAAGCGAGTGACAACTGTTATCTCGTGTGCTTGGAAGTAATGGCGAGCTTTCGTGGAGGCCATGAGGAGGCCGAAAAGCAGCTTTGCACACCGTAGTACCTTGATCTAGCCCCCGCAGAAGGGAACCGACAAAGTAGACTAGGCGTTGCACCATCTTTTTCTGTATCTTGTCGCAACCCTGTACTGATCCATTCTTGTCGGGACCAGAGCTTGACGGCGAAGCCCCTTGATTGTCGCTGGATGCGCTCGCCTCGGTTGCCGGCTCATCATCTGCCTCCCTCTCCGCTACTAACGTAGCACTAACCACTTGATTGGTTGCCGCTATATACAGCAGCAACTTCTCTTGTGGCCTAGGTGCGACAAGTATTGGAGCGGAGGACAGGTATCTCTTCAAGTCCTGCAGCGCAGCCTCCGCTTCGGGAGTCCATTTCATTGGACCTGCCTTTTTCAAAATCTTGAAAAAGGCGGCAGGGCGCTCAGCAGACTTAGAGATGAACCTGCTAAGAGCAGCCACGCAACCGGCAAGCCTCCTGACATCCTTGACGCGCTTTGGTGCTTCGATCTGCTCAATGGCCTTGATCTTGTCGGGATTGGCTTCAATTTCCGCTGAGATACAAAGAACCCGAGAAGCTTGCCGGAAGGGACTCCAAACATGCACTTCTCGGGTTGAGCTTGAGGCTGATCTTGCGCAGATTTGCAAACGCCTCATCCAAATCCTGAACCAGAGTTGCTCTGTTTTTGCTCTTGACCACTATGTCATCCATGTAAGCTTCTACATTTCGTGTATCCGTGGTCCAAAAGCATCATGGACTACCCTTGCAAAGGTTGAACCAGCATTCTTCAAACCGAAAGGCATCCGTATAAAGCGATCGTGCCACATGGTGTAATGAATGCGGTTTTCTTCATCCTCTTCGCCATGAAGATCTCGATGATATCCTGAATATGCATCAAGAAACGAGAGCAGATCGCATCCACCGTGGAGTCAACAATCTGGTCGATACGCGGCAAGGGAAATGGGTCTTTGGGACAAGCTTTATTAACGTCGGTGAAGTCAATACAAAGTCTCCATTTCCCATTAGCCTTATGCACAACCACCGGATTGGCCAACCACGGGGTGGAGGACTCTCCGACAAGCCCCGCTGCTTCTAATTTCTTGATTTCTTCGCTATGAACTCTTGGCGCCCAACGCCTATTTCCTAACTTTTTGCTTGACGGGCGCAAGGTGGACAGACAGCTAGGTGGTGCTCAATTACTTTTCAGGAACACGGGGATGTCGATGGTTGCCATGCAAACACATCGACATTCGCCCGCAGAAAGCAACGAGCTCGCCTTCCTATTTAGGATCAAGCGTGGCACCGATGGTGAAGGTACCACCAGTGCCGCCCTCCTTGGCGGGCACCTTCTTGGTCTTTGGCGGAGCCGCCATCGCCTTGTTGCACTTGCGGTGGAGCTCGATGGTGCGTCCTCGACGGTAGCGCAGCACCAAGAGGTGCGCTTGCGGAGTGGGCAACAGAGTTTTGCCGGACCTGGTGGTCTTTTTTCTTCTCCCCGGAGCTTCAAGGTAAGTGGTTTGCTATCCGTCGCGGCTGCTGCATCCCGTAAATCTTGTCGGCGCAGATAAGTGCATCTTTCTTGTCGCCATGGACAGAAATGACGCTTATCGGGCCGGGCATCTTGAGTAGGTTGTAGGCATAATGAGAGGCGGCCATGAACTTGGCGAGTCGGACGGCCAAGTATGCCATTGTAAGGCAATGGGAAATCGGCGACGTCAAACGTGACCCTCTCAGTTCTGAAGTTGAGCTCGCTGCCAAATGTTACCGGCAACGTGATCTTCCCTTTGGGCTTGCTCCTTCCTGGGTTGATTCCTTGGAAAGTACCAGTTTCTTCGAGCTCGCTGTCAGGGATTTGAAGTTTCGAGCACCGCAGAGGAGATCAAATTCAGGCCGGCCCGCCGTCGACCAAGCATCTTTGTGACTTTGAGGTTGCGGATGGTTGGTGAGACCAACATCGGCAGCACCCGATCGCAGTGATGCGATCAGGTGATCCTCAATGTCAAAGATGATGGGCGTCTTGGACCATTTTAGAGGTTTGCGTGACTCTATGGATGGTTCTGCTGCATTGACCTCACGCATCCATTGCTTGAGTTGGCGGTGCGAGGTATGCAGAGATGCACCACCGCCGACGCATAAAGGACCTCCGCTGCCTTTTGAAACTCCTGCTCATCAGCTTCATCGCCTTCATCGTCCTCGCCATCTTCATTTTCATCTTCTTCCTTGTCGCGCCATTGGAGAGTCTGTCTCCTTGCCGCTGCTTGGCTTGCTTGCCGCGCGCCTCCTCGACCGGGTCTCTTCTACTGCTACACCTGCACCTTCTTGGGCCTTCTCCTTGTCTCGCCTTTCGACTCAGCTCTCAGAGCTCAACAAGCTGCTCGACTTTCTTGCAACTCGAGATCGTGGCCCTTGGTGCGGTGGATTTACAAGATCGCTTGTTGGAGCTGTCGGGCTTGTCGGGCCGCCACAGCTTGGCGGTCGGCGTCAATGGCATTCTCCTTGCCGGAGCCACCAGCCTTGGCTTTGTTGGTGGCACCATCCTTGCCGGACTGCTTGACAACTAGTACTTCTTGGTTTTTCTTCCTCCTGTTGTTCCGCCGCCGGCTATTTCTTGCCGGGGCGATCCCTCACCGCCGATTCTGTTCCCACATTCTCTCCTGGGAGTCTTCTTCCTTCTTCAGCGCGTGCACACTTGTCGGCCAGGTCATAGAGCTCGCTGACGTCTTTCACTTTGCACATCGCCATCTCCTCCCTCATCCTGCGATTTCGTACATTCGATGGAATGCACCGATCACCGCAGCAGGGGGACGCCTGGGATGTTGTAGTGCACTCGATGAATCTCTGGATAAATTTTGCAGAGACTCCCCTCCTTCGGGCAAGCAGGTGGAGATCACTCTCTGGCCATGAGGCTTGTGGTCATGTGTGAAGGCGCCTAACAAACTGGTGGCATAAATCTGCCCAAGAAGAAATAGAGCCATCCGGCAAGTGCATGAGCCAAGATCGACGCTTGGCTTGAGCACCAAGGAAAGTAGTTGGCGAGGATCTTGTCGTCTCGTCCCCCCGCAGCTTGCACCACGATGGTGTAGATGCTGAGGAACTCCGATGGGTGTGTCCTGCCGTCGTAGTTCTCCGGCACGTCTGGTTTGAAGTTTTTCTTGTCGGGCCACCGGACTTGCCGCAGCTCACGAGTGAACGCAGGGCAACCTACCGCGTACGGTAAGTCGCCTGGTTCCCCTGGCGCATGCATATCGACAGTGGGCCCGGCGCGTTGGTCGATTGACGGCGCTTTCTTCGGGCGCTCAATACGGGTTTGAGCGTCCTCTTCTTGCCGTTCTCGAAGAACTTGGCGTTGGTCGCGACGAGCTCGCGGATCCGACGACGCTGTGGAGTCGCTGTCGAGGTGGATCCGCGAGTCAACGATCTTGGCCTTCGAAGGGGAGTGTACGTGGTGCACCCCGCAAGTCTGCCGCCACTGCTCGCGCTTTGTCGCCGCGCGCCGCGGCACTTGGTTGCATGGGACGCGCCGCTGGCGGCCGATGAGACTCTGAATTGTGGCCCTCCATTCGTCGACCTTATCGGCCGTTGGAGGGTAATCTAGTAGTAACTGAGCTCTCGCCAAGGCTTCGCTGGTGTGGTTGGCGGCAACGGCATACGGAGCGAAGAACGGGATGTGCTCGGACTCCTAACCAAGTTAGGAGGAACAGCATCCCGCCCAAGCGACCGTACCCCACTCGTACCGGCATGCTGAGGTGCACGCGGGTCTCGAGGGCCTCGGGATCCTCCAGCTTGGCCTTGATCCAACGAGCGTATGGTGCCGCGAGTATCATGACGCTGTCGGTCCCGCGCCTCCTGCGAAGGACGTGGTGCAGATTCGGACACCGACGCCTGCGCTGCCTTGTCCTTGGACCTGGAGGCATCGTGGGCTCTCTCGACGACGCCGGTTCCTCCGCCTTGTTTCCCCATCACCGACGGCCCGGTGGTGGTGGGTTCGACGCGGACAGCTCAGCTGCTGCCGAAGACTTCTTCTTTGGTGCCATGTTGACGAAGATGTCGATGAAGTTGCTCGTGTGACCGCCGGATCAGGTTCACACATCCTCGACGCCCCCTACCTGGCGCGCCAAAGATGTCAGGGGAGAGCTGATAGTGTCCCACGAGCACCTACGGGACCTGGGTCCCTTGTGGTTCGGAGGGGGCCGGAGATTGCACAAAGAGCGGATCGAGGCGATGCACACGAGTGGATTTACCCAGCTTCGGAGCTCTCCGGGGAGATAATACTCCTACTGCTGCTTTGTGGATTATCTTGTGTTCATGCTAGGGAGCAATGGGAGCTACAAGACCTAGCCTGAGTGTGGTTTCAGATTAATGTAATGAACTAAGCCGGAGCTGGACCGAACTGACCTCCAACCCTTACACGCTGCCCTTGGGCCTCCTTTTATAGGCACAAGGGGTCACCACATGTGGCAAGTAGACAAGGGTATAATGGTAAAACATGGGTTGGTACACCGCTTGTACAAAGGTACAGTAATCTATACCTAACTCGACGGCAAGGGACAAGAGTCATCAATGCCCGCCTGGCCGCCTCGAACAATGTAACAGGACCGCAAGCGCGCCTCCGCTTGCCACGATGGTAGCTTGTCGGCCGCTTGTCGCTACTCCCCGCTAGCTGCACAGCTCGCCGACACGCGCGTGCTTGGGAGAGCCCCGTGGTGACATGTTGGCGGGTGAGCTGGAGCGAGATGAAGAGAGGTCGCCCGCCCGGCAAGCGCCTTGCCACAAGGGAACCTTGTCGCTTGGGGGCTCGGCGCCGCCAGCCTTCCCGCAAGCTCCTCTTGCCGGGCCTTGTTTCCTTCATACTGAGTGGCCTTCCCGCAAGCTCCTCTTGCCGTGGGTCTTGACTACTTTGTTCTTGAATGGCTCCAAAGGGGTCACGAGGGTCTTTGGCGACGCCCGCAATGGCTTGCCACGGGACGCCATGATCGCCTGCAGACGGGTTCGGGGTACTAAGGTACCCCTACTTTAGTACACCGACACTCACGCTCATGTATTGCGTGAAGATTGAAAAAGTTTTGAAAATGTTAAAGTATGAAACAATTGCTTGGCTTGTCGTCCGGGTTGTGCATGATTTAAATATTTTGTGTGGGGAAGATGGAGCATAGCCAGACTATATGATTTTGTAGGGGATAACCTTCTTTGGCCATGTAATTTTGAGAAAACATAATTGCTTAGTTAGTATGCTTGAAGTATTATTATTTTTGTGTCAATATGAACTTTTGTCTTGAATCTTTCGGATCTGAATATTCATATCAAAATTAAGAAGATTTACATTGAAATTATGCCAAAGTATCACTCCGCATCAAAAATTCATTTTTTATCATTTACCTACTCAAGGACGAGCAGGAATTAAGCTTGGGGATGCCTGATACATCTCCAACGTATCTATAATTTTTGATTGCTCCATGCTACTTTATCTAATGTTTTGGACTATATTGGGCTTTATTTTCCACTTTTATATTATTTTTGGGACTAACCTATTAAGCGGAGGCCAGCCTGTAATTGCTGTTTTTGCCTATTTCAGTGTTTTGAAGAAACAGAATATCAAACGGAGTCCAAACGGAATGAAACCTTCGAACGTGATTTTCTCACCGAACGTGATCCAGAGACTTGGACCCTACTCAAGCAAAGTGCAGAGGCGGTCACGAGGGTGGAGGGCGCGCCCCTACCTCGTGGGCCCCCGACGATCCATCGACGCATTCTTCCTCCTATATATACCTCACGTATCCCCAAACGATCGTAACAAGAGCCAAAACCTAATTCCACCGCCGCAACCTTCTGTATCCACGAGATCCCATCTTGGGGCCTGTTCCGGAGCTCCACCGGAGGGGCATCCACCATGGAGGGCTTCTACATCAACACCATAGCCCCTCCGATGAAGTGTGAGTAGTTTACTTCAGACCTTCGGGTCCATAGATAGTAGCTAGATGGCTTCTTCTCTCTTTTTGGATCTCAATACAATGTTCTCCCCCTCTCTTGTGGAGATCTATTCGATGTAATCTTCTTTTTGCAGTGTGTTTGTTGAGACCGATGAATTGTGGGTTTATAATCCAGTACTATCTATGGAAAATATTTAATTCTTCTCTGAATTCTTTTATGTATGATTGAGTTATCTTTGCAAGTCTCTTCGAATTATCCGTTTGGTTTGGCTAACTGGATTGGTAGTTCTTGCAATGGGAGAAGTGCTTAGCTTTGGGTTCAATCTTATGTGTCCTTACCCAAAGGATGTAAAGGGTTGCAAGGCACGATTGTATTGTTGCCATCGAGGATAACAAGATGGGGTTTTTATCATATTGCATGAATTTATCCCTCTACGTCATGTCATCTTGCTTAAGGCGTTACTCTGTTTTTAACTTAATACTCTAGATGCATGCTGGATAGTGGTCGATGAGTGGAGTAATAGTAGTAGATGAAGAATCGTTTCGATCTACTTGTCACAGACGTGATGCCTATATACATGATCATTGCCTAGATATACTCATAACTATGCTCAATTCTGTCAATTGCTCAAAAGTAATTTGTTCACCCACCGTAGAAAATCTATGCTCTTGAGAGAAGCCACTAGAGAAACCTATGGCCCCCGGGTCTATTCTCATTATATTAACCTCTATCACTTTATTTACTTGCTTTGTTTTTACTTTGCCTTTTACTTTTCACATTGTATCTATCTATCAAAAATACCAAAAATATTATTTATCATCTCTATCAGATCTCACCCTCGTAAGTGACCGTGAAGGGATTGACAACCCCTAAGCGTTGGTTGCAGTAGCTATCGCTTTGTGTAGGTACGAGGACTTGTGCGTGGTCTCCTACTCGGATTGATACCTTGGTTTTCAAAACTGAGGGAAATACTTACGCTACTTTGCTGCATCATCCTCTCCTCTTCGGGGAAATCAAACGTAGTGCTCAAGAGGTAGCAAGCAACTGGTGAGGGTATTGGTGTGTGGGGTATTGGAGAACACACCAGCAAGTTTGCAAACACCTGGCTCCACTCGTTAATCTCCTTGTTCTTGAGGGTAATTTTTTGCTACCACCAAACCCAAAGCAAAGCCTGCAAGTGGCACCATGTTGCGCATCCGAGTGAGCATAGGCTTACTAACTTTTGATAACGAAGGATAACCGACAAATTTATGGTCAACCCAAGGGGCTATAATTTTCAATATTTTATATGTTCGGACCAAAACAACATGTGAAAGGATTTTCTATATTTTCACAGTAACACAGTGGTGTTAAATCTGAAAACAACACACAAAAACTTTGCTGTAATTAAATATGAAAATAGGAAAGACATGGAGAACAGGTCCAAAACTCCAAACATGCAGTACAAACTTCCAATAATTCATTTCAGTATAGGTAGAAATAAAAAGGAGTTTTGTGCACAATGCCCACAAAGAAGCATGTTGCAAAATCCGAGAAACATGTGACTAATCGGGACAAAAGATTTGTGATCCAAGGGCACAAGTTTCGGTTTCCATGTATTCCACTAATACTGAGTTTCCGTTGGATACTTTCTCTATTGATATACCATATCTCATCTTCATGATCTTCCGGTCAAACGTTCTGATGCCGTCTTCAAGGAAAAAAGTATTCTGTAAAATATTAACCGTGAAATTCAGTTAGATAGTTAAAAAAATCATAATGCAAATGTCAACTTTGTACAATGTTAACCATGAAATTCAATGATATTTAATCACAACAGTGTTGGGCCTTTATTTTTTTGTTATTTAAACTGTTAAATGTGTCGACTAGTTCATTCATTTTACCATGTCACCTTTTACTTTTTTCCTTGCCCTCTTAATTAAATTAAACTTATCTTCCCAATAAGTCATAGATGGAACTCATTTCATTGATGAACTGATGTATATACTAAGCTAGCATGCATATGTACTAAGTAGGACCAACTGTTATAAAGGTAAACTGGTGCTACTCCAAAACTTGGTGAGATAGTTGAATCATAATAACTCAAGTTTTATCTCCATTGATTTTTTATTGTTATGTTTGTTATTTAGTAGTTCATTTATTTTCCATCTGAAAGTTTACTAAAAAATCATTTTTTTGCTAGATCATATTAAGAAAATTGAACTACTTGTTTTCCATTTAACTAATGATCAATGTTTTCACTGTTGGCGATGGGCCTTGTTAAGGAGTGTGATGGCCTAGGGCCCATCTCAAATAAGGGCCCAATACATCAATATATTATGAAAGTATGTTTGCAGAACATAAAACCATCAATAATAAAAAGTTAAAATGAATTTGCTGATGGATACCTAACTCCACCACAATGAAGGGTCAAGAAGAAGCAATCATCTTAGACGATTGAAATCTCAAGGAGACGGGATCTACGAAGGCGGGATGGAGAGAATGGCTATAGCAAATAAAATTTCAGCGAGATTTGGTAAGGGCAAAATTTTTATATGCTATTTTTTGATAGGAAGGAACAAAATAGATTATTTTAGATCAGGAATAGGAGAGATTATCGTACGTGATTGACCTGAATTAATTGCATTATGCGTTACCAACATATGCGTTTTTTTGAAACAGGATTTCACCCTGCTTTATAGATAAAGCATAAGTCCATACAACGACGTCCCAAACAAGGTCATAAAAGAAAAATGCTGGGGCCACAACACGTAGACGCCCAAAAGAACTCAAGAGAAATGTAAAAGGCCACCAGGGCAAGCTGTGAAGTTGTCAAGCGGTCATGAGTCGATGTGTGGTAGACACTGTATGCCCGTATGAGCTGAAGATGGTCACGATCCCTCCGCTCGCAAGTGGATGCCAGTGCTGCAAGAAGGCAAGAAATTTGAAGAACGAGTCAAGCACGTCAAGGAACACCCGATCAATCACCATCTTGTTGCGAGTAGTCCAAAGAGTCCACATCATAGCCGCGAAGATGAGCAAGAATAGTCGGCGCTTACGGCCAACCTGAGTAGCCTTAACCTGTAGAAACTCTGCAAGTTCAAGGGACTCCCACTCTGGTCATAGAGCCTCATGAACAAAGCACCAAAGTGCCTGCGTTGCTACCCACGAGAACAAAATGTGCGTTCCTGTTTCCGGGATGTGGAACAAAGGGCAAAGGCCATTGCCCGGACCCTGGCGTTTCAGCACCTTGGTCCCCGAAGGTAGACGATCTCGGAGAAGCTTCCATATGAAAATCTTAATCTTCAAGGGCGCCGGCGCCTTCCACAATGGGGATAACCATCAGAGAACCAGCACTCGGCATAGTGCCCGTTAGGCGGAAACAGAGTTAGGGCTGGGATGAGGAAGAGGGACCTTCCTCATTTCTGTCCATTCCCGAACCTCATCTCGTCCGAATGATCGGCGGAACGCAATGTTCCATCCTCGTCCAAAGCAATCATCAAAACAAGGATGGTCGGGTCATCACAAATCGCAAAGAGCCTCGAACCGCAAGTTTAAGAGGCTCATCCTCAAACCAAGGGTCCAACCAAAACAGGGTCCTGCACTCCATTGCCAATCGAGAAACGCAAACACAGCCTCGATCTCTTCTTTTATGGCCTGAATAGACTTTCGTAACGGGACCCGACCGAGAGAGGAAGCCAAGAGGGTTGACCGCAAGTACTTGGCCTCCATCAGCTGCAGCCACAAACCCCCATCTCCCCTAAAGATCCGCCAAACCAAACGCAGCATCAACGCAACGTTCATCCGGCGAGACGCAGGGATGCTCAGGCCACCTCGGTCCTTAAGCAGGAAGATGTCAGCCCACTTCATCATATGGTACTTGGGCCGACCATTTGCTGCCTGCGAGAAGAACCAACATATGCGTCACTAAAGATTCTTTTTTAGGAAGGAATTGGAGAGATTGATTAGCCTGTATTAATTGTGGTACGACGTTACCAAATAGTAAAAGATAGGTTACCAAATAAGAGACGAAAATTTATTGAATTACCAATGATTGATTGGAGAGAAAAATTGTTGGAACGGGAGTGGGACGAAACGTAAGACAGGAGAAGGAACCTTACATTTCTTTTAGGTAGCATATAATATATATAAAGTTTTTACGTCGCTTACATAGAACGTGGTAGTAGGGACATGGCTTCATGAGCCGGCCCACTCGCTTATGCCGTGCAATTCATATACAGGGTTCAACGTATACATTTTGCCAAAGATCATTATTACTCTTTACGCATTAGTGAAAGGGGTGTGCCAATTTTGTTTTAAAAAAAGGATTGTGCCAAAGCGGGGCTCATACAAAATTGTGATTCTGTGTCATAGATTTTTCTGCCCTAAAATGTACTAATGTGACTCCTATAGGGGCTGGCCTAATGCTAAATAAAGTAATATCTCCTCGGGATATCTTCTTCAAAAAGTAGTTTAGTCCCATTTGCTACAGCTTGAAGCAGTCCTAGGGGCCAGAGTATTCAGGACCGATACTTTGTTGTATCGCGCAGATATTTGTCTTTCAAAATCCTCAAAAACCTAACAGAAAAAAAGTTACGGGGCTTTTAATATCTAGAGTGGAAAAAATCGAAAAAATTTCAAACTGTGGTCAAACTAATTATTCTATAATATTAGTGTTACTAAATAATTTGTTCAGTTATTTTGAATTTTGGTCAAATCTGGTCAAACTGTGGTCAAACTATGGTCAAACAATGGTCAAACCATGGTCAAACTAATTATTCTAGAATATTAGTGTTACCAACCGGGACTAAAGGTGGAGCTCCACGTGGCCGCGGCCTTTAGTCTCGGTTCTGGATTGAACCGGGACTAAAGGGGGGAGGCATTAGTACCGACCCTTTAGTCCCGGTTCACCAGCCGGGACTAAAGGCCCTTACCAACCGGGACAATAGGCCCTTTTTCTACTAGTGCGTGGGGCTTGTGCAAAATTGTGATTTTGTTTCCAGCCTTACAGACTAATGAGTGTGTATCTCTTGCTTTTTTTTTGACTATGTCTGTCAAGTATCAAACGTCTGGTGATTTCAGAGGAGAAATCCCTTCATTGAAGACTAGTTACTCGAGGAGTATGCGACATTGCATCGTCACCGCCTCGCTGGTATCCGTGTCGGGCTGCTCACGAGACGCTGCCGTCGCCTCCCTTGGTTCTCAACGAACCTGCTTTCACATCGCCCAGAACTCGGTCAAGACCAGATCCTCGGATCGCCGACTCTACACGCAGCAGACCACCTCGACGCCCACCTTGCCCAAAGAATCACATGGGCGCTGCCCTCCGCCCAGCAAGACGGTGAAATGGCACGCGCACTGTCAGACCCCGATTCAAGTCACATCGATCTAGCCGGTAACACTTCATATCACTTTGCGCCTCACGCACGGTATTCTACGGTGTTGCCTTACCATGGCTCGGGACCGCTTATGCCTTTTGGCTCACGATATGATAGTGTCGCTAGCATCCATATGATAGAGAACCCAGGCCGACATGGCTAGTCATGAACCCAAAGCGCACTAACCCATGGGGACAGCATACATGAATCACATCGAGCATGTCGGTCAGAGCGCAGATTTCGGCTGTAGCACTGGCTAACAGACTCGGGAACCTGGGCTGTAGCAGGCTTGGCAGGACTCCGGATGTCACCGCGTGACATTTCCAAGGTATGCATATGTGAACGGTGAAACACAAGCCGCCAACAATTGTCCGTAGCAAGAGTGCTGGGCTAGCGGACTCCGTGAACCGGGCTGTAGCGGACTACTATGGCTCAAGGAAGCACTAGACTACATTTCCCAATAAGAGAGGCTACCAAGGATAAACAACTAGATTGTCGGATCCCACACATACCAAGCATTTCAAACATACACACAATATGCTCGATATGTGTAAATACAACATGGCATCACAACATAACTCTACGACTCAAGTATTTATTCATTAGGCTCCGAGGAGCGAGATATTGCAAACATGGGTCTCATGACCCAACATACAGAGCATACAAGCAACAAGCACAAGCGGAAGCTTAACATGTCTGAGTACAGACATCTACAAATGAAAAAGGTTGAGAAGCCTGACTATCTACCAGATCCTGCCGAGGGCACAAGATCGTAGCTGAGGTAACAAGCTAAACGTCGAAGTACACGCGGAGTTACTAGCGAGACCGACGCTCTCTCGCAAAACATAAAATAGCAAACGTGAGTACAAATGTACTCAACAAGACTTACATCAGAACTAACTACATATGCATCATTATCAACAAAAGGGGTTGGTGGAGTAGGACTGCAGCAAGCCAGCTTTGACTCGGTGGCTATCCTACACTACGACTGCAAGTAACTCTTTTGAGGTGGCGCACACGAGTCCACATATTCACCATATCAATACACCACTATGGATCCGCTTCCGCCTCCCTACGAGAACGCCATCCATAGCACTCACGCTATCTTTGCGATTTTAGAGTATCCACTTTCACTTGTCTATGAACTGTACAGCAACCCAGAAGTCCTTACCATGACACGGCTATTCAATAGATCATTTATAACCCTGCAGGGGTGTACTTCTTCACACACGCTCGCGCCACATACCACCATGTACACGTCGTGTATCTCGGCAACTTTCAAGCGGAAGCCTGGCGAGGGAGTCGGCCACGACCTGACTAACCACACAAGTCTCTCATCCAGGTTTATCGCCTATTCGGGTTCCATCCGCAAGGAGATCCGGCCGGGGTGTCGCTCACGGCCCCAAACGATGTGAGCAGGGTTCCCGAGACACCAAACGGGCGCCCGGTACACCGTGCCACGGTGTATCTACCGCAACATAGCCCACCCCACCGCAATGAGACAACCCACCATGTACTCCTACATGGCCTCTCACCGCTACCTTTACCAAATCGTGTTCACACACTTAGCTCACACACCGTAGGACATGTTCACACACCTTTGATTCATCCTCGATGAATCAGACCTGACTCAAATCTAAGCAGTAGCAGGCATGACAAAAAAGCATGAATGAGTAGGCACAACAGGGCTCAAACAACTCCTACTCATGCTAGTGGGTTTGATCTATTTACTATGGAATGACAGGTCATGCAGAGGATAAAGGGTTCAGCTATCGCAGCAAGCAAATGATGAATCGTTGTTGTCCTAATGCAGTAAAAAGAGAGCAGGAGCGAGAGTGGGATTATATCGAATGAACAAGGGGTTTTGCTTGCCCGGCACTTCTGAAGATAATATAGTTCTTCATCGGTGTCATCGAACTCATCGTCGGTACGTCGTTTACTGAGAGGGGACAAACACCGGTAACAGAGAAGGAACACAATGAATGCAATGCAAAAATATGAAGCATGATCATGACATGGCAATATGCTGCGATTTGGGCTAATGCAACAGCAAGTCATTTTGATTGAAGTGGAATTCAAAATTACATGAAATCCCAACTCCAAAACTATTATCAAAGTTGCCCTATTCATGTCTCATCCTAAACAGTGAAGTTAACTTGATCAAACATGCATGAAAATGGTACAGATGGGTAGATTGCATTTTTTCTAATCATTTTTCATATATAAATTATTTTATTTGGAGTTACGGTTGAATTTCTATGATTTTTAGAAGTTTAGACTATTTTCTGAATTTCTAAACCTTTTCTGATTTAAATTAATTCCAGAAACATTTACTGCGTCAGCACTAGGTCATGCTGACGTCAGCTGGTCAACAGGGCCGGTCAAGGTCAAACATGACCTGTGGGACCCACATGTCAGCTGCTCAGGGCACTAACTAATCATGATTAGCGCCTAATCTAATGACGGCCACATCGGTAGCCGTCGGGGTTAGTTGCCGGCGACACACACACGCGGCGCAGCTCGCTGGAGTGGCGCTAGAGGCTATGGCGGTCGCTACCGAGGGCACCGTGGGGAGCCTCGCCGCCCCATCCAGGTGCACGAGCTGGGCGCAGGGAGGCTGGGTCGACGGCCACACCACTTCAGCGGGCGGCCGAGCACGGGTTGGCCTCGAGGGCTGCAGTGCACGGTAGGAGGTGCGGGTGATGGATTTGGCTTGCTGGGGAGCTTCTGAGCACGTTAACGGGCTCGGACGCGGGCGACATCAGTTGTGGTGGCGACGGCGTCATGGCCGGCGGCGGCGAGCTCGGGAGCTAACGGGAGCGGTAGCTACGGCACGTATCCGACGAGGGAAACAGAGGGGAAAGGTAGCACGGCTCACAGTGGTTCGTCGGGGAGGCTCAGCGGGCTCGGGGAGGACCGGTAGGCGGTGAATCGTCGATGAAGTCCGGCGACCAGATGCGGCGGTGACGAGCTCGAGTGTCAGAGCCCTAGAGCTTGCTTGTAACTAGTGGCAATGCATCCATGCATCTTGCTTAATTTTCATGAAACTTGAAATGGGGATTGCCTAAACCCTAACATTAGAGGAATCCACTAGGTTCACCTAAAATATTTTCAAGAATCCAAATGGCCTTCAAAATGTTCATCATTTATGGGAAATGTCAAACAAGAACAGAGGTGATGCACATTTTCCTTGACATATTTGGGCTCAATTAAATCATATGGTATTTTCATTTGGGCATTTAAATACTATAAAATATTTTAAATGCTCAAATAATCATAAACTTAAATGTTTGCTGTTGGATATTTTCCAAACAGTGGGCTTGAGCAAGTTTCATGATTTTTGGGATTGATTTAGTATTTTTAATAAAGCCACAAAGCTGCAGAAAAATAGAAAACAGGAACTAAAAGAAAAAGAAAGAGAGAGGAACCGACCTGGCCCACTTACCTGTAGCCGGCCCAGCTTGACCAGCCCAGCCCACCTACCCTGCCGCTCATCGTCTTCCTCTGCCAGTAGGAAGAGGCGAGGCGTGGCGCGCGCCCGAGAGCCCCGACCACCTCCTGCTTCGCGGTGGCAGCCTCCCCGACACCCTCGCGACGCCACGGAGGCACCCAGAGCCTCCCCTCGTTCTCCCCACTCCCTCTAGACCGCTCCCCCCTCCTCTGGCTCCCTCTTCCCCTCTCTTCCCTGTGAGCCCCGAGAGCACGCCGTCACCGTAGCCGTGGCTATAGGCCACCACCCGCCCAACCAGCGCGGCGAGGAGCTCCACCACGACGCCGTGGAGCTACACACTGACGCGTGTGACCGCGGGAGCCCTGCAACGTCATCCCCGGCCTCATCTTCAACCTCCGGCCGCCGGTGACCTCGCAGTCGATTCGCGGGCTCCAGCACTTCCCCGACCTCGTCGTCACCTCTGCTAGTCCCTCCGTGAGCCACTCTCCATTTTCCCCCTGGAATCCCCGAAGTTCCCCTCCCCTAGCCAGCTTCCCCACCTTGGCCGAGCGCCGCCGTCCGCCATTGCCGCCGTGCCACCGCTGCAGTCCTCCCCGGACCAAACCAAGCATGTGCGCGAGCCTCGAGCTTCCCAATGCTCTGGTGTTACTCCTCTCGCCATAGCAAGCCATAGCCTCACAAGACGACCAAACCCGAGCCTGCCGCCAGCCAAGCTTCGCGGCGAACGCCGGCCACCCCCGCACCTCCCATTGGTCTCCCCAGATGCGCACGGGCACGGGCTTCCTCCTGGTGCCTTCCGCGCGCGCAGTCGCTGCCCCTAGCGCCACCCCGGCGAGCCACCGCCGCACTGTGAGGTCGCCGGAGCTTAATCCGGCGACGTTGACGTGGCAGGATTAGTTTAGGTGCTAACTACCCAATTAGTTAACCCCCTAGACACTGAAAATGGACCCCAGCGCCCACTAATTTTGTAATTAGACTAATCCACTTGGCCCACACATCAGGTTGACTTTGCTGACGTGGTCACTGACCGGACCCACCTGTCATTGACCCTGGGCAGCACCGTGTCACTTGACAGCTGGTCCCCACTCGGTCAGGTTTGACTCGACGGCACTCACGATTCTGCTGAGGTCAACATGATGCAATGCTGACACAGTAATTGATTTTCTGGATTTATTCTTTTTAGGAAAATTCTAGAAAATATCCTAAACTTCTAAAATTCATAGTAATTCAACCGTAGCTCAGAATGAAATAATTTATATATGAAAAATGATCAGAAAAATATGAAGAATCTGTTTATGCCATGATCATGAGTTTGAACAAGTTAACCTCACTGAATAGGACAAATGATGATTAGCGCAATTTATGAAATAACATTTGGAGTTGGAATTTGTTCTCGTTTGAGTTCCACTTCAATTAACTTGGCTAGATATTGCATTAGGTGAATTCAGTACCTTAACATGACATGTCATTCGTGTGAATGTGCATTGCATTGATTGTGTTCTCTCTTGTTTGCGGTAATTGTCCCTCTCAAGAGACGACGATCGACGATGAATTGATGACACCGATGAAGAACTATACTATCTTCGGAAGTGCCAGGCAAGCAAAACCCCCTTGTTCATTCCGATATAATCCCACTCTCTCGCTCCTGCTCTATTTTACTGCATTAGGACAACAACGACTCATGTGTTACTTGCTACGGTAGCGGAACCCCTTTATCCTCTGCATGACCTGTCATTCCACTATAATTAGATGAAACCCACTAGCATGGGTAGGAGTTGCTTGAGCCCTGTTGTGCCTACTCATTCATGCTTGTTTGTCATGCCTGCTACTGCTTAGAGTTGAGTCAGGTTTGATTCATCGAGGATGAATCGGAGGTGTGTGAACATGTCCTACTGTGTGTGTGAGCTAAGTGTGTGAACACGATTTGGTAAAGGTAGCGGTGAGAGGCCATGTAGGAGTACATGGTGGGTTGTCTCATTGAAGCCGTCCTCAGGAACTGAGTTCTGTGTTTGTGATCCATGAAACAGTTACTACCACACATTGGGATCCTTAATTGACTCTCTCGGCTTCTTAACCACCCTTGTCCTCAGTCCGGGAGTTGCAAGTAGTTTCTAGTGTTTGTAGCATGTGGGGCCGCGACGCAACGCTGACCTTAGGGGTGAGTTATGCGTTGCGGTAGGCACGCGTCGGTGTACCGATTCGCCTGCTTGGTGTCTCGGGAACCCTGCACACATCGCTCGGGCTGTATGGGAAACCTCGGCCGACTCCTGCGGATGGAACCTGAATAGGCGATAAACCTGGACTAGGGACTCAAGTGTTTAGGTAGGCCGTGGCCGACACCCACGTTGGGCTTCCGCTTGAAGGTTGCCGAGTACATGTCGTGTAAATGGTGGTAAGTGGTGAGAGCGTGTGTGAAGAAGTACACCCCTGCAGGGTTAATATGATCTATTCGAATAGCCGTGTCCGCGGAAAAGGACTTCTGGGTTGCCTATAACAGTTCATAGACAAGTGAAAGTGGATACTCTAATATGCGCAAGATTAGCGTGAGTGCTATGGTTGGCGTTCTCGTAGGGAGACGGGAGCGGGTCCATAGTGGTGTATCGATATGGTGAATATGTGGACTCGTGTGCGCCACCTCAAAAGAGTTACTTGCAGTGAGTTCAGATAGCCACCGAGTCAAAGCTGGCTTGCTGCAGTCAAACTCCACCACCCCTTTTGATAATGATGCATATGTAGTTAGATCTGATGTAAGTCTTGCTGAGTACATTTGTACTCGCGTTTGCTTATTTTATGTTTTGCAGAGAGACGTCAGTCTCGCTAGTAATGTCAGGACCCCGATCCTAGGTCACACCGATCTAGCATGTAACACATCATATCACTTTGCGGCCTCACGCACGGTATTCCCGCGGGTGTCGCCTTACCATGGCCCGGACCGCTTATGCTCTTTTGGCTCACGATATGATAGTGTCGCTAGCATCCATATGACGAAGAACCCGGGCCGACATGGCTAGTCGTGAACCCAAAGCGGCGCTTAACCCATGGGGACAGCATACATGAATCACATCGAGCATGTCGGTCATCAACGATGTATTCGGGCTGTAGCGCTGGGCTAACAGGACTCGTATCCCGGCTGTAGCAGGCTAGGCAGGACTCGAATACCACCGCTGCGCCATTTCCCGAAGGGACAGATATAGGAACGGAAGTGAAACACATGCCGCCAGTCAAGTGTCCAAGCAGTAGTGCTGGGCTAGCAGGACTCGGTGGGCTGTAGCGGACTACTATCGCCGGAGGCACGAGACTACATTTCCCCATATGAGAGGCTGCCAAGGATAAACAACTAGTTTGTCGGATCCCACACATACCAAGCATTTCAAACATACACACAATATGCTCAATATGTGTAGATACAACATGGCATCACAACATAACTCTACGACTCAAAATATTATTCATTAGGCTCAAGAGCGAGATATTACAAACATGGGTCTCATGACCCAACACTCGTGAGCATACAAGTCAAAGCACAAGCGAAGCTAATCATGTCCGAGTACGCATAACTATAAATGGGAAAAGGCTGAGAAGCCCGACTATCTACCAGATCCGCCGAGGGCACAAGATCGTAGCTGAGGTAACAAGCTAAACGTCAAGTCCACGTGGAACTACTAGCGAGACCGACGCCTCTCGCAAAACATAGAATAGGCAAACGTGAGTACAATTGTACTCAGCAAGACTTACATCGTAACTAACTACATATGCATCATTATCAAAGGGGGTGGTGGAGTTTGACCGCAGCAAGCCAGCTTTGACTCGGTGGCTATCCTGAACTACGATCGCAAGTAACTCTTTTGAGGTGGCGCACACGAGTCCACATATTCACCATGGCAATACACCACTATGGACCCGCCCTGCCTCCTCACGAGAACGCCATCCATAGCACTCACGCTTATCTTGGCGATTTTAGAGTATCCACTTTCACTTGTCTATGAACTGATATAGGCAACCCAGAAGTCCTTCTCCGTGGACACGGCTATTCAATAGATCATATTAAACCCTGCAGGGTGTACTTCTTCACACACGCTCACCACTTACCGCCGTTTACACGACATGTACTCGGCAACCTTCAAGCCGGAGCCCAACGGGTGTCGGCCACGGCCTACCTAAACACTCAAATCCCTAGTCCAGGTTTATCGCCTATTCGGGTTCCATCCGCAGGAGTCCGCCGAGGTTTCCCATACAGCCCCGAACGATGTGCAGGGTTCCCGAGATACCAAACGGGCACTCGTACACCGGGCCACGGTGCCTACCGCAACACAACCCACCCCTAAGGTCAGCTATGCGTATGCCCCCAAAGATGCTACAAACACCGAAACTACTTGCAACTCCCGGACCGAGGACAAGGGTGGTCAAGAAGCCGAGAGGGTCCATTGGTTTCGGGCCCAATGCGTGGTAGTAATCTGATCATGGATCACAAACACGTAACTCAGTTCTCGAGGACGGCTGCAATGAGACAACCCACCATGTACTCCTACATGGCCTCCCACCGCTATTTTACCAAATCGTGTTCACACACTTAGCTCACACACAACAGACATGTTCATAACAATTCCAATTCATTCCCGATGAATCAGACCGACTCAACTCTAAGCAAGAGCAGGCATGACACCAAGCATAAATGAGTAGGCACAACATGGCTCAAACAATTCCTACTCATGCTAGTGGGTTTCATCTAATTACTGTGGAATGACAGGTCATGCAAAGGATCAAGGGGTTCAGCTACCGCAGCAAGTAACACATGAGTCGTTGTTGTCCTAATGCAGTAAAATAGAGCAGGAGCGAGAGAGTGGGATTGTATCGGAATGAACAAGGGGGTTTTGCTTGCCTGGCACTTCTGAAGATAATAGTTCTTCATCGGTGTCATCGAATAATCATCGTCGGTACATCGTCTACCGGGAGGGAACAAACACCGGCAACTGAGAAAGAACGCAATCAATGCAATGCACATATATGATGCATGATCATGTTAAGGAACTGAATTTACCTAATGCATAATAATCCAAGTTAGTTGAAGTGGAATTCAAACAAGGTTGAACTCCAACTCCAAATGCTATTTCATGAATTACCCTAATCATGATTCCTCCTATTCAGTGAGGTTAACTTGTTCAAACATGCATGATCATGGCATAAACAGATTCTTCATATTTTTCTGATCATTTTTCATATATAAATTATTTCCATCCGAGTTACGATTGAATTTATATGATTTTTAGAAGTTTGGGGTATTTTCTGGAATTTACTGAATTAAATTAAATCTAGAAACCTAGTTATTGCGTCAGCCTGACGTCAATGTGACGTCAGCGGGTCAACAGGGCGCCCCAGGTCAAACCTGACGTGTGGGGGCCACACGTCAGTGACTAACTAAACTAACCTAGTCAATTTGCACTAACCTAGGTTAAGTTAAATTAGTTTAAACCTAAACTAGATTAGTTAGCAGGCGGGCCCGCATGTCGCTGGGGAGAGGGGAGGTCAAACCGGCAAGGTCAACCCACGCCGGTCGGTCGGGTCGTGGCGCCGGCGTTTAGCTAGCAGGCGAGCTGACGCCGGCGGCGCGAAAGTGCATTTAGCCATTCCGCCACCAAATGGGCCGGGAAACCATCCAGATGGAGCCGAGGATGAGCCAAGTTTGGTGGAGGGGTTTGAGCTCTGGGCGGCGGTAGAGGCACCGGCGACGAGCTATGCGGGCGAGCCGGAGCTCGGCACGCCGACACGGCGCTTTGGGGCACGGAGGAGGAGTGGGTAGGTGCTCGGGTTCCGGAACGCGACGAGATGACAGCGTGCTCGACGCGACGCGGGGGCTCTCTAGCCCATGGCGACTCGTGGCCGGGCGGCGACAAGCTCTCGGGCTCGGGCGGAGCCTGTGGTTAGAGGAAAGAATCGCATCGGGAGAGGGGGTTCGTGCAAGGGGCTCACAGCGATGGCGTTGGGATGCTCGGCGAGGTCGGGACGGCCCGAGCCGATTTAATTGCCGACGGCATCGCGGGTCCAAGAGGGGAAGAACGGCGGGCGGCGCTCGGGGCCTCCGGTCGCGTGTGATGGCGGGAGGGCGAGGATGGAGGGCGGAGCTGGTAGGCTAGTTGGGGAGCGAGGGAGGCCCTGTGGGCTGGTGGTGGTGGCGGCGGCGACGGGCGGCTCGGGCACGAGGCGCAGAGCGAGAGAGAGGAGGGGAGAGGGCACGGGAAGAGTGAGGGGGTCCAGGGGGTCGGGAGGAGTGTGGCATCGCAAGGAGGTCGGGAGGCCAGGCAGGCTGGAAGGGAGGAGGTGGTCGCGGCGGGCGACGACACGCCCGCCAAGAGGCAGAGGTTGAAGACAGCGGTGCCTCGGTGGGCTGGGCTGCCTAATGTGCCGCCAGCCAGGGGGGGAAGGAGGTTGGGCGGTTGGCGCTGCTGTAGGTCAGTGAGCTCTGCTCCTTTTATTGTTTTCTGTTTTCTAATATTCTGTAATTTTAGGGCTTTATTAAAAATACCAGGGCACTTCTAAAAATCCTGAAAATAATTGTGGGCACCTTCTGAAATATATGCAACAGCCCACATTTAGTTTCAGAATTATTTGAGCATTTAAATTATTTATAGCATTCAAATGCCCAAATTCAAATACTTCATGAATTAATTCAAAAATCCATAAATGGCCAAGAAATATGCTCATCATTTTTGGCAGAGGTTTTTACCTTTATCAAAAATCATGAACATTTCCAAAGGCATTTTGGGTTCATTGAAGAATATTTTTATTGAACCTAGTTGAATTCAATTGGTGCTAGGGTTTCAACAATCCCCATTTCAACTTTCCGAGAGAATTAACATGATGACATGAATGCCTTAATGCAACTAATGTCAAGCAATTCTAGGGCTGTGACAACTCACCCCCACTAAACAAGAATCTCGCCCCGAGATTCAAGACGTGAGGTAAGAGGAAAAGGGAGGTCACAAACTATTACAATCTCCATGATCCAATTGCCTTCTCGAAGATGTTGGTTCACTCCATCTTCTTGGTCTTGACGTCTTCGAGATCTTCACCCGACACGACAACAGAAAGAAGGGGAGAACCCTACATGATTCGACCTTCACGAAGATCAAGTAAACATGATCAACTCACGGACTGAGACGGTGACACATCTTGAGTTGAGACATAAAATGCATCGAGAGGGATGGAAGAACAACAACGGGGTTTGATTGGTGGCAACAATTCCACGCTTAGGGAGATGGTGGATGGTGTCAAGGTGGCGAGGAAATATTTATCATGATCCGTGAACGGATACCTCGAGAAAGGTGACGCAAGAACTATTCCCTTAAGTGGCAAAAAGAATTACTTTTGATATAGAGACCATTGGAACTCTTTATACCAGCCAAAGGCAATCACAAGCGATCATTTGGTGGAGTGCAAAGGAATGGTACACCCGGACTAGAATGGATGATGTGGACTACCTTGTTGAAGACAACGCAATGGATGATTTTGCTTATCATCGAAGGTGGGGGGGGGGACCCATGGTAAGTCCACTTTTGAAGATAAATCTGGACAAGAATTGCAAAGAAGACAGTCTATAGCGAGATAGTACAAGGACGGTGCAAGCTGGGAACGAAATGCAACTGCTGGAATGTTCCAACCATCATATCTGCCTGAGATTCAGATCTGGTTGGTGTTAGGATATTTCAGACTCATCATGTCCAAAAGGAAGGGTTGCAACACAATTCGACGAGATGGCGTTGCGAGATTCTCGGGATATGAACTACGATAGCAAGCTCCAAAACACGAGCTGGTTTAGCTACAAACAGGTGAACACGTTGTCCCAGACAAGCATGACCACATGGTAGTCTTATAATAAAATACTACCGAGTTCAGGTTGGGAACCATCATCGAGGATATCGGAGTTTAACATAAGTCATATGATTAGCTCTTATGATGAAACTTCTTCTCCTTGTACAATCAATTAGTGGCTTGGTGTGCTAGGAATACATACGGAATGAAGATGATCAGTCTATCAAACCATAGAATACTTCGCACATGCATGACTGACTTGGAATGATTCCAGAGGAAGCAAAACAAACCTTTCTCAAGTTCATGGCGGCAACTTACATCAGATGCACATGAACTAGAGGAAGTCACTACTTTCATCCAACATATGCTTCATGAACAAAACACGAAGAAATGCTTACACAAGTTTCCAATACTAGGTTGATGCTCAACATGACTCATGGGGGAGACAAAATGCTACTGATGGGCTCAACAGCAACTCATCGGAATTTCCATATCACTGGACTTCCACCATCATGTGAACACGGTGATAGCATTGGTCAGACCATAAGATATAATGGTGTATGCTCGAGGGATCAACCACGAGTAAGACAACATTACGAATATCGTTGGTTCTGATTTGACTTGACAATGGCCCATACTCAAGTCAACTAATTGATAGGACAATAGGTCCAGCAACTGATCACGAGAACCAATCGATGAAGATATCATCCTTCTTCAACACACACTACACAAGAATATCCCTTTGGATCGAACTAAGTTAGGCAAGCTTTTATCTTCCAACTCTCCAAGTTGTTGTTTGGCTTAACCAACTAGCTCAGGGGTGTCCAACACAGATTCTTGGAGAAAGGGTGGTTCACAAGAAACCGACTTGATCACGGGCTCAACATAACGATCGGGAACAACCGGTAACACTTCCAAGAAGATATTTGGAAAGTCACGAACCACGGTATGTTACTAAGCTCGAGAACAATCTTGCTTTTGAGGGCAAGGCGATATGATCAAAGCAGTGAGGACTTGGCGAATCCTAACTCATAGATCGAAGGTGCACCAGAACTAAGGACTAGGTAGCACGATCAATCTCAGGATGATGTTTTAATAACCAACATGCCAAGAATGAGGATAATGTCCATTAGCTGCCAAGCAACAAGTTGCTCGGAGTATTGACTTCACACACCACAATTCACTTGTCGGCATTCCGGTTGCATCAACACGGAACCGAGGAATGAATAATGATGGCGAGAAGTATCACTGCGTCAAGGATTCCTAAGAGGTTGTGCAATTCCCATGACATTCTTGACATAAGATGGCAATACTTGAGGTAGAACAGAATCAAAAGCTGAATTGGCATTTTGATCTGCGGATACAACTACTTTGACCCAATCCTAGAAATGGATGAAGTCTGGAGTTTGTTTCTCCTAGTCATTCGAATAGAATGGCTTGACGGACCACAAGGATAAAATGCATCGATGAACACAAATGCACACATACCCTTGGCTATCAATTGATAGATGAAGGTCGAAGGCATCTAAGAGAACAACTCAAAGGAACATATAATTTTTCGAGTTGTGGAGGCATGGATTAGTATGTCGAGCAAGTTCAACATTTCTTCGGATAACCCATGCGAAAGGTAGAATTGGCAGATTCACAATTATGAATGGAGAACTCCTCAAGAGCACTCTTATTGTGATGTTTTGGTTCAACAAGGAACTTACGCCATAAGCGGTTAGTAGTATTTGGAAGAAGGAAATACCACGGACCTTGAGGACTATCGCAAAGGTTACTAATATCCTAAAGGCACTAGCAAATACTAGCAACATGAAGTAGGATGAATCTGGGTTGAAACCCAGGAGTAGAATACCTACTACTAAATGGCATCACGGGATGCTTTCGAAAATGATGGCCAGAATCATCACACTAGGGAGAAAAAAGCATAGCTAAATTGCTAGGTGACTTCCTAAACACCTAAGGTCATAATAGTAGTTCCAACATATATGTCGAGGTAACAAAATACCTCAACTCACCGATTAGTGTGCTTATTCTGACCAAAAGGTCATCGGGAGCGGAAGGAAAGAACTTGCAAATGCATCAGACTATTTAGAGACACAGGATGACTCGGACAGCATAGCGGCTGTAAATGCTCAAAATGATTTGAGACATCCTGCGAGAAAGCGGTGGCATAACCACTCAACAACATCATAACAAGATTCAGGATCAACGGTTATCATACAGGAGTAGTAGGAACTGAGCGGGGATTAAAACCAACAATCTTATAAGTCTATGGATTAGTAACACGTCATCCTAATGGATAGATGAAGCCTAGTTCTTAAACCCGTAGAAGAGAAGAGGATGACTCAGATCGAAGGCCATGAGGTATAAGGAGTAAAAAGAGCCTTCGTTCCTTCCACAATCAATTCCCTTACATAACTAAAGCATTTCTAGACACAACTTGACCAGTTTGGCTTGGTAATCCTCTGATGATCGGGCTACGATACCAGCATTGTCGGGACCCGATCCTAGGTCACGATCTAGCATGTAACACATCATATCACTTTGCGGCCTCACATACGGTATTCCATGGTGTCGCCTTACCATGGCCGGGACCGTTTGCGTCTTTTGGCTCACGTATATATGATAGTGTCGCTAGCATCCATATGACGAAGAACCGGGCCGACATGGCTGATCGTGAACCAAGCGGCGCTAACCCATGGGGACGAGCATACATGAATCACATCGAGCATGTCGGTCATCAGCGTATGTATTCGGGCTGTATTTGGGCTAACGAGGACTCCGGTATCGGGCTGTAGCGAGCTAGGCGGACTCGAATACCACAGCGTGACATTTCCCGAAGAACGGACATAAAGCGAAGTGAAACACATGCCCGGCCGATCAAGTGTCCAAGCGGTAGTCTTGGGCTAGCAGGACTCGGTGAACCGGGCTGTAGCGGACTACTATCGCTCGGAGCCGCGAGACTACATTTCCCCATATGAGAGGCTGCCAAGGATAAACAACTAGTTTGTCGGATCCCACACATACCAAGCATTTCAAACATACACACAATATGCTCAATATGTGTAGATACAACATGGCATCACAACATAACTCTCGACTCAAAATATTATTCATTAGGCTCAGAAGGCGAGATATTACAAACATGGGTCTCATGACCCAACACTCGAAACATACAAGTCAAAGCACAAGCGGAAGCTAATCATATCTGATACGAGACAACTATAAATGGGAAAAGGCTGAGAAGCGACTATCTACCGAGATCTGCGAGGGCACAAGATCGTAGCTGAGGTAACAAGCTAAACGTCGAAGTCCACGTGGAATTACTTGTCACAGCCCTAGAATTGCTTGACATTAGTTGCATTAAGGCATTCATGTCATCATGTTAATTCTCTCGGAAAGTTGAAATGGGGATTGTTGAAACCCTAGCACCAATTGAATTCAACTAGGTTCAATAAAAATATTTTTCAATGAACCCAAAATGCCTTTGGAAATGTTCATGATTTTTGATAAAGGTAAAAACCTCTTGGCGAGAGTTTTTACATGTCAAATCATGAACATTCAAAACTGATTTGAAATTGTAGCATTCATTAAATGTGCTGAAAACGTCGAACATGATATATGTTGTGACTAGATGTTGGAACCATAGGTGTCTTAGAGATCATCTAATCTTGCCATGCTTTATATTCCTAGTGATGATTCTGGCCATTATTCTTGAAAGCATCCCGTGATGTTATTAGTTAGTAGGCATTCTATTCTGGGTTCTTGAACCCGAGGTTCACCTTACATCATGTTGATAGTATTTGCTAGTTCCTTTAGGATACTAGTAACTGCGATAGTCCCCGAGGTCCGTGGTATTTCCTTCTTCCAAATACTCTGAAGTGCTTATGGCTTTAAATTCCTTGTTGAACCAAAACATTCAATAAGAGTGCTTTGAAAGTACTCCATTCATATTAATGACTCACCATACCTTCTACTTCTGGGTTATCAGGAAGAAATGTTGAACTTCATCGATATACTAATCAAAAATTATATGTTCCTTGAGTTGTCCTCTCTTTAGTTGTATGGGTTCGACTCTAAGCCTATCAATTGATAGCCTGATATATGTGTGCATTGTGATATCGATGCCTCTTACTCTTTGGTCAGTCAAGCCATTCTATTTGGAATGACTAGGAGAAACAAACTCCGAGAGATTCATCCATTTCTAGGATTGGGTCAAAGTAGTTGTATTCCGTCAGATCAAATGCCAATTCAGCTTTGCTCATTGTTCTACCTTGGAGTGTTACCCCCTTTATGTCGAGAATTGTCGACTGCACCAACTCTCATGAATTCTTGGCGTGTGATACTTCTCACCATCATTAGTCATTCATCGTTCTCGTGTTGTTGGAAGTCCGACAAGTTGAATTAGGATGTGAGTTCAATTGTCCGAGCCCATCGTTGCTTAGCAGTGTTATACCAATATTCTGTTGAACATGTTGGTCTGCTAATTTGAGTATGGAGGTTGATCGTGCCACCTAGTCCTTACGTTTCAGTACCACTTGATGATGGAAAAGTGATCTTGTCAAGTGGTTGATTTTGATCATATGGCATGCCCTCAAATGAAGATTGTTCTAGTGTTAGTTCATGCTGGATCATGCTGGTCATGTTGAAAAAATGGTCATCTTGAAACAGTTATCGTCTTTATGAATTCCATAGCACACTAAGCCACCGATTGACTTGTTCAAGGAAAAGAAGTCTATGCTTGGGATCTAATCCATGGACTTGCGTAAAGACTTCGATATCCTCGATGATGGTTCCCCACCTGAACTCGGTAGTGTTTTGTTGTGAGACTACCATGTGGTCATGCTTGTCTGGGACAACGTGTTCACATGTGTTTAGCAGAACCAGCTCATGTTTTGAGCTTGCCACCTTGGTTCATTCCTCGAGAATCTCGCAATGCCATCTCGTCAATTGTGTTGCCAACTTTCTTTCGGACATGCTGAGTCCAAGTATCCTATTACCAATCGGATCTGAATCTCGGCAGATATGATGGTTGGAACTTTCCCAACATTTGCATGTTGTTCCCAGCTTGCACCGCCCTTGTGCCATTTCACTATGGGCTGCCTTCTTAGTAATTCTTGTTCAGATCATCTCAAAAGTGGTCCTACCATTGGTTCCCTCCACCTCCGATGATAAGCAAAAAAATCATCCATTGCGTTGTCTTCAACAAGGTAGTCCAGATCATCCATTCTAGTCTGGGTATGCCATTCCTTTGCACTCTGCCAAACGATCGTTGTGAATTGCCTTAGGCTGGTATGAAGAGTTTCAATCATCTCTGAATCAAAAGTAATTCTTTTTGCCACTTAAGGGAGTAGTTCTTCGAGTCACCTTTCCAAAGGTGTCCCGTTATGGAATCATAGCAATCATCTCCTTGTTACTTTGAAACCATGCACCCTTTTACTTAAGCGTGGAAGGGTTGCCTACCAATTTGAACCTTCGTCAACCATTTCTTTACCATCATTCCTAATGTGTGTTTGGTGTCTCAACTCAAGAGTTGTTCTTACGTCTCTCCATGAACTGATCTTGAGTTGCTCGATCTTCAAGAAGATTAAATCCTGTAGGGTTTCCCCCTCTTTCTGTTGTCGTGTCGAGTGAAAATCTCGAAAGCAAAGACGTCAAGACCAAATGATGGAACGAATAAACATCTTGAGAAGGACAGTTGGATCATGAACTTTGTGATAGTTTTGTGACTCCCCCTTTCCTCTTACCTCACGTCTTGAATCTCGGGGCGAGATTCTTGTTTAGTGGGGGTGAGTTGTCACAGCCCTAGAGCTTGCTTGTAACTAGTGGCAATGAATCCATGCATCTTGCTTAATTTTCATGAAACTTGAAATGGGGATTGCCTAAACCCTAACATTAGAGGAATCCACTAGGTTCACCTAAAATATTTTCAGTAATCCAAATGGCCTTAAAAAATGTTCACCATTTATGGGAAATGCTGTAAACAGAAACCAGAGGTGATGCACATTTTTCCTTGACATATTTGGGCTCTCAATTAAATCATATGGTATTTTCATTTGGGCATTTAAATACTATAAAATATTTTAAATGCTCAAATAATCATAAACTTAAATGTTTGCTGTTGGATATTTTCCAAACAGTGGGCTTGAGCAAGTTTCATGATTTTTGGGATTGATTTAGTATTTTTAATAAAGCCACGAAGCTGCAGAAAAATAGAAAACAGGAATTAAAAGAAAAAGAGAGAGAGAGGAACTGACCTGGCCCACTTACCTGTAGCCGGCCCAGCTTGACCAGCCCAGCCCACCTACCCCGCCGCTCATCGTCTTCCTCTCGCCAAGAGGGCAGAGGCGAGGCGTGGCGGCAGGCCCGAGAGCCCCGGCCACCTCCACGCTTGGCGGTGGCAGCCTCCCCGACACCCTCGCGACGCCACGGAGGCACCCAGAGCCTCCCCTCGTTCTCCCCACTCCCTCTAGACCGCTCCCCCCTCCTCTGGCTCCCTCTTCCCCTCTCTTCCCTGTGAGCCCCAAAAGCACGCCGTCGCCGTAGCCGTGGCTATAGGCCACCACCCGCCCAACCAGCGCGGCGAGGAGCTCCACCCCGACGCCGTGGAGCTACACACTGACGCGTGTGACCGCGGGAGCCCTACAATGTCATCCCGGCCTCATCTTCAACCTCCGGCCGCCGGTGACCTCGCAGTTGATTCGCGGGCTCCAGCACTTCCCTGACCTCGCCGTCGCCTCTGCTAGTCCCTCCGTGAGCCACTCTCCATTTTCCCCCTGGAATCCCCGTCGTTCCCCTCCCCTAGCTAGCTTCCCCACCTTGGCCGAGCGCCGCCGTCTGCCATTGCCGCCGTGCCACCACTACAGTCCTCCCCCGGACCAAACCAAGCATGTGCGCGAGCTCCTGGGGCTTCCCCAATGCTCTGGTGCTACTCCTCTCGCTTGCTAGCAAGCCACAGCCTCGCGCACGACCAAACCCGAGCTCCGGCCGCCGCCGCGAGCTCGCTTCCGGCGAACGCCGGCCACCCCCGCACCTCCCGTTGGTCTCCTCAGATGCGCACGGGCACGGGCTTCCTCCTGGTGCCCTCCGCGCGCCCCGCCGCCGCCCCTAGCGCCACCCCGGCGAGCCACCGCCGCACTGTGAGGTCGCCGGAGCTTAATCCGGCGACGTTGACGTGGCAGGATTAGTTTAGGTGCTAACTACCCATTTAGTTAACCCCCTAGACACTTACAATGGGCCCCAACGCCCACTAATTTTGTAATTAGACTAATCCACTGGGCCCACACGTCAGGTTGACTTTGCTGACGTGGTCACTGACCGGACCCACCTGTCATTGACCCTGGGCAGCACCGTGTCACTGACCAGTGGTCCCCACTGGTCAGGTTTGACCTGGACGGCACCTGTTGACCTGCTGAGGTCAGCATGATGCAATGCTGACGCAGTAATTGATTTTCTGGATTTATTCTTTTTAGGAAAATTCCAGAAAATATCCTAAACTTCTAAAATTCATAGTAATTCAACCGTAGCTCAGAATGAAATAATTTATATATGAAAAATGATCAGAAAAATATGAAGAATCTGTTTATTCCATGATAATGCATGTTTGAACAAGTAAACCTCGCTGAATAGGAGAAATGATGATTAGGGCAATTTATGAAATAACATTTAGAGTTGGAATTGGTTCTCGTTTGAGTTCCACTTCAATTAACTTGGCTAGATATTGCATTAGGTGAATTCAGTACCTTAACATGACATGTCATTCGTGTGAATGTGCATTGCATTGATTGTGTTCTCTCTTGTTTGCCGGTAATTGTCCCCTCTCAGTAGACGACGTACCGACGATGAATTTGATGACACCGATGAAGAACTATATTATCTTCGGAAGTGCCAGGCAAGCAAAACCCCCTTGTTCATTCCGATATAATCCCACTCTCTCGCTCCTGCTCTATTTTACTGCATTAGGACAACAACGACTCATGTGTTACTTGCTGCGGTAGCTGAACCCCTTTATCCTCTGCATGACCTTTCATTCCACAGTAATTAGATGAAACCCACTAGCATGAGTAGGAGTTGTTTGAGCCCTGTTGTGCCTACTCATTCATGCTTGTTTGTCATGCTGCTACTGCTTAGAGTTGAGTCAGTCGATTCATCGGGATGAATCGGAGGTGTGTGAACATGTCCTCATGTGTGTGTGAGCTAAGTGTGTGAACACGATTTGGTAAAGGTAGCGGTGAGAGGCCATGTAGGAGTACATGGTGGGTTGTCTCATTGAAGCCGTCCTCAGGAACTGAGTTCTGTGTTTGTGATCCATGAAACAATTACTACCACACATTGGGATCATTAATTGACTCTCCCGGCTTCTTAACCACCCTTGTCCTCAGTCCGGGAGTTGCAAGTAGTTTCTGGTGTTTGTAGCATGCTGGGGGCCGCACGCAACGTTGACCTTAGGGGTGGGTTGTGTTGCGGTAGGCACGTGGCCTGGTGTACCGATTCGCCCGTTTGGTGTCTCGGGAACCCTGCACACATCGTTCGGGGCTGTATGGGAAACCTCGGCCGGACTCCCTGCGTATGGAACCTGAATAGGCGATAAACCTGGACTAGGGACTCGAGTGTTTAGGTAGGCCATGGCCGACACCCACGTTGGGCTTCTGATTGAAGGTTGTCGAGTACATGTCGTGTAAACGACGGTAAGTGGTGAGAGCGTGTGTGAAGAAGTACACCCCTGCAGGGTTAATATGATCTATTCGAATAGCCGTGTCCGAGGAAAAGGACTTCTGGGTTGCCTATAACAGTTCATAGACAAGTGAAAGTGGATACTCTAAAATGCGCAAGATAAGCGTGAGTGCTATGGTTGGCGTTCTGTAGGGAGACGGGAGCGGGTCCATAGTGGTGTATTGATATGGTGAATATGTGGACTCGTGTGCCCCACCTCAAAAGAGTTACTTGTAGTCGTAGTTCAGGATAGCCACCGAGTCAAAGCTGGCTTGCTGCAGTGAAACTCCACCACCCCCTTTTGATAATGATGCATATGTAGTTAGATCTGATGTAAGTCTTGCTGAGTACATTTGTACTCACGTTTGCTTATTTTATGTTTTGCAGAGAGACGTCAGTCTCGCTAGTAATTTCGCTTGGACTTCGACGTTTAGCTTGTTACCTCAGCTACGATCTTGTGCCCTCGGAAGGATCTGGTAGATAGTCAGGCTTCTCAGCCTTTTTCATTTATAGTTGTCTGTACTCAGACATGTTTAGCTTCCGCTTGTGCTTTGACTTGTATGCTCTGAGTGTTGGGTCATGAGACCCATGTTTGTATTATCCCGCTCCTCGGAGCCTAATGAATAAATATTTGAGTCGTAGAATTATGTTGTGATGCCATGTTGTATTTACACATATTGAGCATATTGTGTGTATGTTTGAAATGCTTGGTATGTGTGGGATCCGACAATCTAGTTGTTTATCCTTGGCAGCCTCTCATATGGGGAAATGTAGTCTCGTGCTTCTGAGCGATAGTAGTCCGCTACAGCCCGGTTCACCGGAGTCCTGCTAGCCCAGCACTACTGCTTGGACACTTGACTGGCCGGCATGTGTTTCACATTGTTCCTATGTCTGTCCCTTCGGGGAAATGTCACGCGGTGATATTCGGAGTCCTGCCTAGCCTGCTATAGCCCGGGATACCGGAGTCCTGTTAGCCCAGTGCTACAGCCCGAATTCATACGTTGATGACCGACATGCTCGATGTGATTCATGTATGCCTGTCCCCATGGGTTAGCGCCGCTTTGGATTCACGACTAGCCATGTCGGCCCGGGTTCTTTGTCATATGGATGCTAGCGACACTATCATATACGTGAGCCAAAAGACGCAAACGGTCCCGGGCCATGGTAAGGCGACACCCGTGGGAATACCGTTCGTGAGGCCGCAAAGTGTTACCGGCTAGATAGATGTGACTTGGAATCGGGGTCCTGACAAGGGCGACGTTTCGGGGCGCACGCGGTCGCGTGCTTCAGCAGAGAGGTCGAGGGGGACGCGGGGAACCTCCTGGATATGGTGGTTCAGCGAGGCGGCGGCGGTGGCTGCGAGAACTGCGGTGGCCTGCTCGTGGCGGCTTCGGCATCGAGGGGGAGAAGTGCTGGGACGAGGGAAAAGTGAGCAGAGAGGGATGGCTCGATGCGGACGGCAGAGGCGAAGTCGCCCACGTCGTCGACGTGTCTCAGGAGGCAGCCAGGCAGCTGCTGCGTGGCGCGCGGTGAGCGCGCGTGCGTCGAGCACATGCGCACTGTCTACTGGCGCGGTGGAGAAGATGATTGGCAGGTGGGCTGCACAGAAGCGGGCCGAGTAAATGGGCTGCGGTAAGTTAGATGGGTTTCTTTCTCTCTCCGTCTTTCTACTTTTGTTTCTGTTTTCTAGTTTTCTACTGTAGTTTTGAGCTTAGGAAAAAATACCAAGGCATTTTCTAAAATCCTAAAAATATTCATGGACACTTGCTGAATTATTTCAGTGGCCCAAAAATAGTTCCATTATTATTTGAACATTTAAATTATTTATAGTATTTAAATGCCCAAAGTCAAATACAATAATATTTAATTCAAAAATCCAGAATGGCCTAGAAATATGTGCATCATTTTTGGCAGAGGTTTTTCACCTTTTTCAAAAATCATGAACTTTTCTAAAGGGCATTTGGGTTCATTTAAAATATTTTTATTGAACCTAGTTGAATTCATTTGGTGCTAGGGTTTGGTCATCCCCATTTCAAGATTCAAAAATTAAACATGATGCAACACATGACTAGCTAGTCTAGGTAATACCAGAACTAGGGATGTGAGAGCTCACCCACCGTTAAACAAGAATCTCTCGCCCGAGATTCAAGTCGGGGTAAGAAGTCAGAGGGGTCACAAGCTAACACGATCTTCATGATCCAACTGTCTTTCTCAAGATGTTGATTCATTGCTTCATATTGATCTTGACATCTTGTTTTGAGAACTTCATCCAACATGACAACGAGAGGAAAGGGAGAATTTTAGAAGAATCTATCTGTAACACCCCGGAAGTAACTTTCCTTATTTGTAACTCCAACTCTTGCCATTTTCGGCATTGATATATGATATTCCCTCCGTGGTTGGGTTTTCTCCTTTTTGCATTTTGTCCATGTCATGCATTTTATATTATGTCATCATGTGCATCGATTTGCATACGTGTTCGCCTCATGATTCCGAGCATTTTTCCCGTTGTCCGCTTTTGCAATCCGCACTCCTATCTCCCCGGGTCCTTTTACGTATTTCCGTGTGCGGGTATTAAACCTCCTCGAAATGGACCGAGGTTTGTCTAGTGGCCTTGGTATACCACCCGAGACCACCGGTCAAGTTTGGTCATTTGGAGCTCGTTTGGTACTCCAACGGTTAACCGCACTCTCGCAAAGGCCTCTTTTAAGTTGCAGCCCAACACCCCTTCAAAACAGCCCAATAACCCATCTAAGTCACTTTCATGCTCTCCGTCGTTCGATCACGATCGTGGGGAAAACTACACCTCATTTGGACTCTCCTAGCTCCCTCTATGCCTATTTAAGCAAACCTCCCGAATCCGGATCATTCCCAAAACCCTAGCGATTTTCCCCTCGCGCCGCGGACACGTCCGGCGAGCCGGACGCGTCCGCCCCACCGCCGGCCAATCGCGGGCGCCACGTCAGCCCGCCCCGCCGCCGCCCTCCGCGCCGGCCATGGGGCCAGGCGGGCCCGCAGAAGCGCCGCCGCCGCCGCCCGGCCCGCCTCCGGCCGAGCGCGCGCCGCCCGCCAGGCGCGCCGCCTCCCGCCGCCAGCCAGCGCCCGGCCGCCTCCACCGCCGCCGCCGCCGCCCGTCGCCGCCCCTCGCCCGTCGCGCGCTCTCCGGCCACGGCGCCGCCGCCATTCCTCCTCCTCCGCGCCTCCCTCGCCCGGCCGGCCGGCCACGACCGGCGGCCGCCGCCCGACCCGGCGAGCTCCTCCACCGCCCGGCGCCGATCCGATCGATCGGGAGCCCGATCCGTCCTCGGGAACCGTGCAAGCGTTGACTTCTCTTCCCCCTCTTTTCTTCAAAGTCCTAATCTCTTGTTATTTTGTGCATTTTTCAACGTGCTATATCTTCGCATCCGTAGATCCATTTTGCGCGTATAATATGTCAAAATGTTCGCCTCGAAGAGTAGATCATTTCATTCCATTGCATCATTTTCATTTGAGCTCATCTTGATGCCCGAAATGCTGTTGGAAGAGTGCTATGTGATGTTAGTTTCTGATTTTTATCAGAACTTGCACTTTTGTTATTTTTGCCATGATTAATATGTGCACCCTATGAATTTGAGTCCTACATGTGTTTTGTAAAATGCCATGTCATCTTTCCAGGGGTGTATGCCATGTATTTTTGTGATCTATGTGGTGACTAGCACAAGCATGCAAAGTAGGTGTCCTAATGTTGCTGATTTCAGCCCTGTTTTAGCTGATTTTGATGCCATGTTAACTTGATGATACCAAGAGATCTATGCATATTTTGGGATACTTCAGTAAGGGTGTTTTGTAAAGCATGTCTTGCTCTATCCATTCATGCCTTTGTTTGCAATTATGGAGTGCCATAGCTTGAGTCAATCGAGCTCTACTTTTGCTACCAAATGTTTCCTGGCAGATTGTATACATGTTATTCAATTTTGCCTAGCTTGTTGTGGTTGATCCATTTATGCTATGTTATTGTTCTTGCCATGTATGTTTTCTATGTCATGTCTTCTTGATGTATGTATGCTTAGTTTATCATATAAGGCCCTGTAGTGAGTGCATTGAGCTTGTAAACATGCCCTCTCGTTATCAGTTTTTGACATGCCATGTTGCTGAATCTGTTAACGAGACTTTCAATTTTGACATGGGTGTTACTATATTTCCTAGTCCTTTGTGGCTTATGGTCAGTAAGGGACTTTTGTTCTAGGCTTTGAGTTGATTCATGCCATGCCTTGTTTTGCTATTTTAAGGTCCTGTAGCATGTAGTTTTGCTGCTCTGAACATTGCAACCTGATGCTGTTTTTGCCATGTCCAGCCTGATATTTTGTGCACTTTTGCCATGCTTGTTTGATCATGTTATGATGTGAACTAGCCGTAGCTCAGTGCTCATATTTTGTCGAGCATCATGTGTAGATCACTGCCATGTGCTTTGTTGTTACGTTTGGGTGCAGTAGCTTAATTAATTGTTGCTTGCTAAGTGGCATCATGCTGTTAATGGCAGATTTGCGCCATTCTTGTTTTGCTTGTCATTTGCAAACCGTGCATCCGATTCCGGTGATCTTTATATCGATTTCAACCGAAATCATCTCATCTTTCCAGTGGCATGCTTGGTTTGCCAAGTTGATGCCTGGTTCATCATTTACCTTCCGGAGCGCACATAAGCATTGCATATCTCATCATGCATATCATGCCATGTTTTGCATCATGTTTGTGCATTGCACCGTGATTTATTGTGGTTCCTTTGTTTGTGTTGTTGCTTTGGGTAGAGTCGGGAGACGAGTACGTGAACGAGGAACCTGTTGAGAACGCCGAGGATCAAGCTTTTGACAACTCGAGAACATTGCGAGCAAGATGACCATACCCTCGAAATCACTTCTATCTTTGCTATGCTAGTTGCTCGCTCTTTTGCTATGCCTATGCTGCGATGCCTACCACTTGCTATATCATGCCACCCATGTTGCCATGTCAGCCCTAACCATCCTTTTCCTAGCAAACCGCTGATTGGCTATGTTACCGCTTTGCTCAGCCCTCTTATAGCGTTGCTAGTTGCGGTGAAGCTGAAGTTTGTTCCTTGTTGAACATGGAGATGTTGTTCCTTTTTGGAACATGTTACTTGTTGGGGATATCACAATATATATATCTGCTATGTTTAACACATCTATATACTTGGCAAAGGGTGGAAGGCTCGGCCTTATGCCTGGTGTTTTGTTCCACTCTTGCCACCCTAGTTTCCGCCATACCGTGTTATGTTCCTTGATTTCGCGTTCCTTACGGTTGGGTGATTTATGGGACCCCTTGACAGTTCGCTTTGAATAAGACTCGCCCAAAGAAGGCCCAACATTGGTTTTACCATTTGCCACCTAAGGCTTTTCCCCGGTTTTCGCGAGCCCGAGGGTCATCTTTATTTTAACCCCGGACCAGTGCTCCTTCGAGTGCTGGCCCGAACTAGAGCCCTGTGCAGCGCCCCCTCAAGGCAACTTGAGGTCTGGTTTTAGTTGTATGGACTGCTCATCCGGATGTGCCCTGAGAACGAGATATGTGCAGCTCCTATCGGGATTTGTCGGCACAATCGGGCGGCTTTGCTGGTCTTGTTTTATTGCTGTCGAAATGTCTTGTAGTCCGGGACTCGAGATTGATCGGTCTTCCGTAGAAGGAATATCCTTCGTTGACCGTGAGAGCTTATAATGGGCTTGTTGGGACACCCTGCAGGTAATATCTTTCAAAGCCGTGCCCGCGGTTATGAGGCAGATGGGAATTTGTTAATGTCCGGTTGTAGAAAACCCAAGTTGACCTCAAATAAAATACACATCAACGCGTGTGTAACCGTGATGGTCTCTTCTCGGCGGAGTTCGGGAAGTGAACACGGTGTTGGAGTTATGTCCGGCGTAAGTAGTTCAGGATCACTTCTTGATCACTACTAGTTTCACGTCCGCTTTGCTTCTCTCCTCGCTCTCTTTTGCGATGTAGCCACCATATATGCTAGTCGCCATCGCAGCTCCACTTTACTACCCTGTCCTTCCTACAAGCTTAAATAGTCTTGATCTCGGGTGTGAGATTGCTGAGTCCCGTGACTCACAGATACTTCCAAAACAGTTGCAGGTTCCGATGAGGCGGTGCAGGTGATTCAACCGAGCTCAAGTGGGAGTTCGACGAGGAACGTGGTCGTTACTATGTGTCGTTTCCAGATGATCAGTAGTGGTGCCCAGTTGGGACGATTCGGGGATCTGTGTTAGCATTTGGGGTATCTTCTTTTATTTTGGTTCCGTAGTCGGACCTTGAGTGTACTCTGAATGATGAATGTTTATTTATGTACTGTGTGAAGTGGCGACTGTAAGCCAACTATGTATCTCTTTCCCTTATGTATTACATGGGTTGTGTGAAGATTACCTCACTTGCGACATTGCTTTCAATGCGGTTATGCCTCTAAGTCGTGCCTCGACACGTGGGAGATATAGCCGCATCGGGGGCGTTACACTATCTTCTTGAGGTTCGAGCAACTTAGGATCATCACAAGGATCACAGGATCAACTCACGGAATGAGACGTAGAAACATCTCTGGAGCTGAAAGGCAAAACATGCATTAGGAGGGACGGAAGAACAATTGGACGAGGTTTCGAAGTAGAGGGGAAAACAATTACCATGATTCCATAACAGGGCACCTTGGGAGAGGTGACTCATGGAATTATTCCCTTAAGTGGCAAAAAGAATTACTTTTGGTCCAGAGATCATTGAAACTCTCTATACCAGCCTAAGGAAATTTACAACGATCATTTGAAGGAGTTCGAAGGAATGGCATACTCAGATCGGAAAGGAAACTATGGTTATAGCCAACTCGGCAAACGGGAGGCACATAATTCATAAGGATCAACTTCTAGAATAAGTCATGCGGAATCCTCATGGAGAAGGGTTGAATTGCTTTTTCAAGCTACTACAATAATAGATCTTCCGCCAGGTGTGTCGGCGTAACATCAACCTCGCGGGACCTACATCATAGATCTTGAAATGTTCCAGCCATCATATCTGCCGAGATTCAGATATGGTTGGTAACAGGATTTTCGCACAACATGTCCAGAAAAGAAAAGGTTGCAACACAAGTCGACGAGAAAACGTTGCGAGATTCTCGGAAAATGAGCTATGATAGCAAGCTCCAAAACATGAGCTGGTTCAGCTACAAACCTGTGAACGTGTTGTCTGAGACAAGCATGAACACATACTAGTCTTATAATAATACGCTACCGGGCTCAGAAGGGGAACCATCATCGAGGATATCGAAGTCCTTGCATAAGTCTTGCTCTTAAGAAGGAACTTCTTCTCCCTGAGAAAATCAATCAGTGGCTTGGTGTGCTAGGAACACATATGGAGTGGAGATAATTAATCTACCAAACCATAGAATACTTCGCACGTAGGCATGACTGACTTGGGATGATTCCAAAGGAAACAAAACAAACCTTTCTCAAATTCATGGCGAAAACTTACATCTAAAGCACATGAATTCGAGGAAGTCACTTCTTCCATCCAAGCATAAGCTTCATGAACGGAACACGAAGGCATTGCTTACAAAGTTTCCAACACTAGGTTGATGTTCAACATGAATCATGGGGGAGACAAAATGCTGCTGATGGACTCCATAGCAACTCATCGGAATTTCCATATCACTGGACTTCCACCATCATGTGAACACGGTGATAGCATTGGTCAGACCAAAATATGTAATGGTGTATGCTCGAGGGATCAACCACGAGTAAGACAACATTACGAACATCGTTGGTGCTGATTTGACTTGACGATAGCCCATACTCAAGTCAAAGTTTTAACAAGGCAATAGATCCAACAACTCATCACAGAGACCAACCGATGAAGATATCATCTTTCTTCAACACACACTCAAAAGGATATCCCTTCAGAAAGAACCAATTTCGGCTAAGCTTTTTATCTTCCAACTCTCCAAGTTGTTGTTTGGCTTAACCAACTAGCTCAGGGCATCCAACACAGATTCTTGGAGAAAGGGTGGTTTACAAGAAAACCAACTTGATCATGAACTCAACATAGCGGTCAGGTGACAACCTGGTGATACTTCCGAGAAGATATTCATAATATCACAAACCACCGATATATTACTAAGCTCGAGAACAATCTTGCTTTTCAGGGCAAGACGATATGATCAAAGAGCAAGGGATTGATATAATCCTAACTCATTGATCGAAGAGTGCACCAAAATAAGGTCTAGGTAGCACGATCAATCTTAGGATGATGATTTAATAACCAACACGCTAAGAATGAGATTATTGTCCATTAACCACCAAGCAACAGGGTTGCTAGGAGTATTGATTTCACACATCACAGTTCACTTGTCGGCATTCCGGTTACAACAACACGGAACCGAGGAATGAATAATGATAGTGAGAAGTATCACTACGTCAAGAATTCATGAGGAATGGTGCAATTCTCATGACAATCCTGACATAAAGGGGGTAATACTCCGAGGTAGAACAGAATCAAACCCTGGATTGGCATTTTGACCTGCGGAATACAACTACTTTGACCCAATCCTGGATATGGATGAGGTACTGGAGTTTGTTTCTCCTAGTCATTCCAGAATAGAATGGCTTGACAAACCACAAGAATAATAGTCGTCGACGAACGAATGCACGCATACTCTTTATTATCAATTGATAGATGGAGGTCATAAAACAACTAAAGAGGGACAACTCAAAGGGGCATATATCTTTCTGAGTTGTGGAGGCATGGATTAGGATGTCGAGCAAAGTTCAACATTTCTTCCGGAAAACCCATGCGGAGAAGGTAGAACTGGCAGAGTCACAATATAGAATGGGGAACTCATCGAGAGCACTCTTGTTGTGACCTTTTGGTTCCAGAGAACTTCTGCCAAAATAGTTCATGGTATTTGGAAGAAGGGAATACCACGGACCTCGAGGACTATCACAAAAGTTACTAATAACCTAAAGGTACGAGCAACACTATCAACAGGAGGTAAGTAGCGTGAATTTTGGGTTCAAAACCCAGGAGTAGAATACCTACTGCTAGGTAGCATCACGGGATGCTTTCGGGAATGACGGCCAGATTCATCACACTGGAAACACAAAACATGGCTAGATTGCTAGGTGACTCCCTAAAAATACCTAGGGTAATAATAATAGCTCCCACTTATATGTCAAGGCAATAAATTACCTCAACGCACCGGTTAGTGTGCTTATTCTGACCATAAAGGACATCGGAAATGGAAATAAATGATTTGCAAATGCATCAGACTATTTAGAGACCTAGGATGACTCGGACAGCATAACGGCTGTAAATGCTCAAAAAGATTTGAGACATCATGCAAAATGGTGGCATAACCACTCTACAACATCATAACAAGATTCCGAGATCAACAGTTAACATACAGAAATAGTAGGAACTAAACTGAGGCTTAAAACCAACAATCTTAAAGGTCTATGGATTAGTAACACGTCATCTTGATAGATAGATGAGAAGCCTAGTTCTTAAACCCCGTAGAAGAGAAGAGGATGACTCAGATCGAAGGCCATGAGGTATAAGGAGTAAAAGAGCCTTACGCTCCTTCCACAATCAATACCCTACATAACTAAAGCATTTCTAGACACAACTTCGATCGGTTTGGCTTGGTAAACCCACAGCAGTCAGCTCGATACCAAAGCTGTCAGGACCCGATTCCAAGTCACATCGATCTAGCGGTAACACTTCATATCACTTTGCGGCCTCACGCACGGTATTCCACGGTGTCGCCTTACCATGGCCCGGGACCGCTTATGCCTTTTGGCTCACGATATGATAGTGTCGCTAGCATCCATATGACAGAGAACCCGGCTGACATGGCTAGTCGTGAACCCAAAGCGGCACTAACCCATGGGGACAGGCATACATGAATCACATCGAGCATGTCGGTCGCAGCGTGTGAATCCGGGCTGTAGCACTGGCTAACAGGACTCGGGAACCGGGATGTAGCAGGCTAGGCAGGACTCGGATGTCACCGCGTGACATTTCCCAAGGGACGTACACAGAACGAAGTGAAACACATGCCGCCAGTCAAGTGTCCGAGTAGTAGTCTGTGGGCTAGCAGGACTCCGGTGAACCGGGCTGTAGCGGACTACTATGGCTCAAGGAATCACTAGACTACATTTCCCCATAAGAGAGGCTGCCAAGGATAAACAACTAGATTGTCGGATCCCACACATACCAAGCATTTCAAACATACACACAATATGCTCGATATGTGTAAATACAACATGGCATCACAACATAACTCTACGACTCAAGTATTTATTCATTAGGCTCCGAGGAGCGAGATATTACAAACATGGGTCTCATGACCCAACATACAGAGCATACAAGCAACAAGCACAAGCGGAAGCTTAACATGTCTGAGTACATACATCTACAAAAGAAAAAGGCTGAGAAGCCTGACTATCTACCAGATCCCGCCGAGGGCACAAGATTGTAGCTGAGGTAACAAGCTAAATGTCGAAGTCCACGCGGAGCTACTAGCGAGACTGACATCTCTCTGCAAAACATAAAATAAGAAAACGTGAGTACAAATGTACTCAGCAAGACTTACATCAGAACTAACTACATATGCATCATTATCAACAAAAGGGGGTGGTAGAGTATGACTGCAGCAAGCCAGCTTTGACTCGGTGGCTATCCTACACTATGACTGCAAGTAACTCTTTTGAGGTGGCGCACACGAGTCCACATATTCACCATATCAATACACCACTATGGATCCGTTTCCGTCTCCCTACGAGAACGCCATCCATAGCACTCACGCTTATCTTGCGCATTTTAGAGTATCCACTTTCACTTGTCTACGAACTGTAAAGGCAACCCAGAAGTCCTTTACCGCGGACACGGCTATTCGAATAGATCATTTATAACCCTGCAGGGGTGTACTTCTTCACACACGCTCTCGCCACTTACCACCATGTACACGTCGTGTATCTCGGCAACCTTCAATTGGAAGCCTGGCGAGGGAGTCGGCCACGACCTGACTAACCACACAAGTCTCTCATCCAGGTTTATCGCCTATTCGGGTTCCATCCACAAGGAGATCCGGCCAAGGTGTCGCTCACGGCCCCAAACGATGTGAGCAGGGTTCCCGAGACACCAAACAGGCGCCCGGTACACTGTGCCACGGTGTATCTACCGCAACATAGCCCACCCCTAGGGTCAGCGCTACGCATGGCCCCCAACACATATCCTACAAACGCCAGAAACTAGTTGCATCTCCTGGACAGAGATCGAGTTGATTAATAAGTCGAGAGAGCTTGGAGTGCCCAGAGCCCAATGTGTGGTAGTAACGGTTTCATGGATCAAAAACACAGAACTCAGTTCCTGAGGACGGCTGCCATGAGACAACCCACCATGTACTCCTACATGGCCTCTCACCGCTACCTTTACCAAATCATGTTCACACACTTAGCTCACACACCGTAGGACATGTTCACACACCTCTGATTCATCCTCGATGAATCAGACCTGACTCAACTCTAAGCAGTAGCAGGCATGACAAACAAGCATGAATGAGTAGGCACAACATGGTCAAACAACTCCTACTCATGCTAGTGGGTTTCATCTATTTACTGTGGAATGACAGGTCATGCAGAGGATAAAGGAGTTCAGCTACCGCAGCAAGTAACAGATGAATCATTTTTGTCCTAATGCAGTAAAAGAGAGCAGGAGCGAGAGAGTGGGATTATATCGAAATGAACAAGGGGGTTTTGCTTGCCTGGCACTTCTGAAGATAATATAGTTCTTCATCGGTGTCATCGAACTCATTGTCGGTACGTCATTTACTGAGAGGGGACAAACACCGGCAACAAAGAAGGAACACAATCAATGCAATGGAAAAATATGATGCATGATCATGACATGGAAATATGCTGTGATTTGGGCTAATGCAACAACAAGTCATTTTGATTGAAGTGGAATTCAAAACTACATGAAATCCCAACTCCAAAACTATTGTCAAAGTTGCCCTATTCATGTTTCATCCTATGCAGTGAAGTTAACTTGATCAAACATGCATGAAAATGGTACAGATGGATAAATTGCATTTTTCTGATCATTTTTCATATATAAATTGTTTTATTTGGAGTTACGGTTGAATTTTTATGATTTTTAGAAGTTTAGACTATTTTCTGAATTTCTAAACCTTTTCTGATTTAAATTAATTCCAGAAATGTTTACTGCGTCAGCACTAGGTCATGCTGACGTCAGCTGGGCAACAGGGCCGGTAAAGGTCAAATATGACCTGTGGGACCCACATGTCAGCTGCTCAGGGCACTAACTAATCATGATTAGCGCCTAATCTAATGACGGCCACGTCGGCAGCCGCCGTGGTTAGTCGCCGGCGACACACAGACGCGGCGCAGCTCGCCGGAGTGGCGCTAGAGGCTATGGCGTGCCACGCTGAGGGCACCAGGGGGGAGCCCTCGCTCGCCCCCGTCCAGGGGTGCACGCAGCTGGGCGCAGGGAGGCCGGGATCGACGGCCGCGACCACTTGGGCGGCGGCCGGAGCACGGGGTTGGCCTGGAGGGCTGCAGTGCATGGTAGGAGGTGCGGGTGATGGATTTGGCTTGCTGGGGAGCTTCTGAGCACGTTAACGGGCTCGGACGTGGGCGACAGCAGTTGTGGTCGCGGCGGCGTCATGGCCGGCGGCGGCAAGCTCGGGAGCTAACGGGAGTGGTAGCTACGGCACGTATCCGATGAGGGAAACAGAGGGGAAAGGTAGCACGGATCACGGTGGTTCGACGAGGAGGCTCAGCGGGCTCGGGAGGACCGGTAGGCGGTGAATCGTCGATGAAGTCCGGCGAGCAGATGCGGCGGTGACGAGCTCGAGGGCGACGTTTCGGGGCACCCGCGGTCGCGTGCTTCAGCAGAGAGGTTGAGGGGGACGCGGGGAACCTCCTGGATATGGTGGTTCAGCGAGGCGGAGGCGGTGCCTGCGAGAACTACGGTGGCCTGCTTGTGGCGGCTTCGGCATCAAGGGGGAGAAGCGCCGGGACGAGGGAAAAGTGAGCAGAGAGGGATAGCTCGATGCGGATGGCAGAGGAGAAGTTGCCCGCGTCGTCGACGGGTCTCAGGAGGCAGCCAGGCAGCTGCTGCGTGGCGCGCGGTGAGCGCGCGTGCGTCGAGCACACGCGCCCTGTCTACTGGCGTAGTGGACAAGAAGATTGGCAGGTGGGCTGCACAGAAGCGGGCCGACTAAATGGACTGCGGTAAGATAGGTGGGTTTCTTTCTCGCTCCGTCTTTCTACTTTTGTTTCTGTTTTCTAGTTTTCTGCTGTAGTTTTGAGCTTAGGAAAAAAATACCAAGGCATTTTCTAAAATCCTGAAAATATTCATGGACACTTGCTGAATTATTTCAGTGGCCAAAAATAGTTCCAGCATTATTTGAACATTTAAATTATTTATAGTATTTAAATGCCCAAAATCAAATACAATAATATTTAATTCAAAAATCCAAAATGGCCTAGAAATATGTGCATCATTTTTGGCAGAGGTTTTTCACCTTTATTAAAAATCATGAACTTTTCTAAAGAGCATTTGGGTTCATTGAAAATATTTTATTGAACCTAGTTGAATTCATTTGGTGCTAGGGTTTGGTCATCCCCATTTCAAAATTCAAAAATTAAACATGATGCAACACATGACTAGCTAGTCTAGGTAATACCAGAACTAGGGATGTGACAGCACCGTTCCACGCTGTCCACGGGGCCGTGCGCTGCCTTCTCCACCTGCATATTTGGTCTCGCGCCTATTACTACTCAAGCATATCGTGTGTTGACGAACGACTGAACAGGCGCGACGAGGAGGACTTACGGTTTCGAGGACGGCGCCATAGTACTTGAGCTCGTCGGCATCGCCGAGATATCGCACGCGAGGCAGAGCGGTCGCCTGGCGGAGGTCGCCGCAGCGGGCGGAGGTCGCCGCATGGGCGCCGTTGAGGGTCGGGCTTTCGGCGGAACTGGCGTGAAGCGCGCCCACGCCGCCCGGGATGCGAGGTCAGCCTGGATCATACCACTCGTCCGCATCCTCGAGGAAATTTCGAACATGACGCGCAGCCAGCCATCTGCACCACCACGCGCGCGGGGTACCACGCTTCGTCAGACCGCGCGCGATACTCCATTCTGAGTCGTGGGCGGCGCGGCGTCGGCGCTGGCGCTATGGTGGCCTGCCGCTTTTGCGACTTCGGCATTTCCGCGGTACTGTGGAGTGGCGGCGCTCGGGGTAGTCCGTGGGATTTGGGCCCTCGAGAGGACAGGGCGGCTGGTTTCCCGATGCTTTGTACCGTCCAGATTCCGGTAATCTTTCTAGGTTTTAGGTTTTTGGATTTGGTCGGAATAATGTGCATAAACGTCCCTCAATCAAAACATAATCATACTGTGCAAATACAAAAGGGGATAATTATATTAGGAATATCTCTTCAAATTGCCTAGAGGTTGTTTTGACCAAGATAATCACATTTCAGATTACACACTAGTTTTATAAACTACTCCCTCCGTTCCAAAATAGATGACTCAAGTTTGTACAAACTTTAGTACAATGTTGAGTCATCTATTTTGGAACGGAGGGAGTAAGATTTAAACCCATTACTAATGGGAAAAGCTGACCTTCAACCGACGGATCGCGTGGACCGTCCGTTGGCTCTGTGTCCGTCAGATCGTCAGCTGATCAGACGGCCGAGGGCAACCCCACTCCCATCTCTGTGTACACTTGTTTCTACAACAGAGTAGTTGTTTCGGAAAGGAGAATTTGCAACTTTCTGGCCCTTTTTTATAGCAGCGGTGACTTGCGGCTGGAGGGCTATGGAGGCGAGGGATCTCGTCGGATCCGACGAGGATGGGGCGCGTGCATGAGGCAGGGACGTCCGGGAGCCGCGAGGGGTGGCGACACATGCAGCTAGGAAGGCGACGATGGCGAGGATTCCAGCCGAATCTTGTCGGATTCGACGAGGATGAGCCGCGGGTAGGAGGTGGGGACGCCTGGGAACGGTGGGGGCTCATCTCGGCGAGGTCCGGTGGGGTTGACGGCGAGCATCATAGCAAGGACTTGCAACGGCAGCGGCTCACGGTGCTCCTTCAGAGGAGTATGTTTTCTAAACAAAGCTCTTGTTGCGATAGTAAGCTGTGTTTCTGAAACAATGCTCTTGTTGTAAAGAGGAACCATACACAGAGCTTTTGACAACGTTATCAATGTTTCTGAAACAAAGCTCTATTTGCAATTGATGTTCCTGAAACAGAGCTCTTTGTTGCAATAGTCACCGTTGTTTCTGAAACAACACTCTTGTTGCGAAACGGGATAGTATGTTGAGCATCTTATATCGGACGGTTTGCGAGACGGTGGATCTTTTAAAAAGATCCGCCAGTCGTGTATGGGGTTTTCGTTTCGAAGGTGTGCTTCGACTGGGCACCTATTGATATGGGAAATGCTTTAGTATCATACTCTCCATCCATCCAGAAATACTTATTGAAGAAATGGATGTATCACTACTGGGGAAAAGCCTATACACAGGAAGTTACTAGTAGCGAGGGTTAAAAACCCTCGCTACTGCTACTTACCAGTAGCGCAGGTTTTTAAACCCCGCTGCTACTAAGTTGATAGCAGTAGCGCAGGTTTTTAACCCTCGCTACTACTAAGCGGTCTCTACCGTGCCCCCCGGGACATGCCATAGTAGTAGCGCGGGTTTTTACAACCTCGCTACTACTAAGTTTGATAGCAGTAGCGTTGGTTTTTAGTCCTCGCTACTACTAAGTGGTGCCATAGTAGTAGCGAGGGGGTAAATAACCGCGCTACTACTAAAGGTCCCATTTTCAAACTCTACCCCCGTGGATCGCCTTTTCAGTTTTAAAAAAATAAAAGAAAATGATGAAAATGTCAAAAAATAAAAGAAAATAAGTTTCCCATGTGATATGTGGTCTAGTTGTTGGGAAAATTTGCAAATATGAATTTCGACTTTATTTGCAAAATCTCTCGAGATTTTGTAAAAATGGGCATAACTTTTGCATTCTAACTCGGATGAAAAAGTTTTTTATATGAAAAAGCATCTACTCGAAAAGTTACACCCAAATTTAACCATGGGAACCCCGTTAAACATTTTCAAAATCCTCAAAAACCAAACAGGAAAAAAATTATGGGGCTTTTAAGATCTAGAGTGGAAAAAATCGAAAAAATTTCAAACTGTGTGGTCAAACTGTGGTCAAACAATGGTCAAACTAATTATTATAGAATATTAGTGTTACTAAATAATAATTTTTCTTTTTTGGAATTTTGGTCAAATCTGGTCAAACAATGGCCAAACTGTGGTCAAACTATGGTCAAACTGTGGTCAAACTGTTGTCAAACTGTGGTCAAACTATGGTCAAACTAATTATTCAAGAAATATTAGTGTTACTAACTTTTTAGAACAATAGTTTCAAGCTCAAATAGTGAAATGTGTGACTTCATGCTCAAGCTAAATTCCTGAGGTTAATAGGATTGACATCTTACTATTGTCAGGAAAACAACAAGTGCAGACTTGAAAACGAGGGAGAATAGAACCCGGAAGTTAAGCGTGCTCAGGCTGGAGTAGTGAGAGGATGGGTGACCGTCCGGGAAGTTAGATAATTTGGAATGATGAGGGGTGATTAGAGATTAAATTAAGCAGCGATGAGGGGTGATTAGAGATTTGAGGTTAAAATAATTCAGAAATTTGAAAATTAGGGAAAAAATCTAAATATTTTTCCAAAAAAACTCAAAAAAAAACCCGCGCTGGTAGTAGTAGCGCGGGTTTTTTACCCACGCTACTACTAAAGGACATAGTAGTAGCGCGGGTGGCGCCTGCGCTACTGCTATACGATAGCTGTAGCGCCTTATTAGTAGCACCGGCCCCCATGCTACTAATAGGAGCAAAACCCGCGCTGCTGCTAGGCTTTTCCCTAGTAGTGTATCTACACGTACTTTAGATCTAAACACATTCATTTTTATTCAGTTCTCCGACAGGTATTTCCAGAGAGGGAGTAGATGCTAAGAAGAACATGTTCCCGTCATTATTTGTTTCATAATAAGGAAAAATAGCTTGTGTCTTACACAATTGCGCAGGAACTTCATTCGTAATATATAATTTGTGTGGACTCGATCACACGGGTATATTCCAATCAATCATGTTACAATTAGCAAATTAACTGTGAGATGTTGTTTTTATACTTGAAATATGATCAGTTCAGATAAAGAATGGTTTATGGGATGTTGGTTCGTCATATCTATAACATATTGGCTCGACAACATGGCATTGAAGATTTTTAGAGAAAAGACATTAGTTGAGCCTTGAGAAAAGGCTCAACCTAGTCCAACTTTGAATTAACAAAGCCATCAACCGGCTAGGACTACAGACACGGGCAACAAATATGAAACGAGAAAACAACACGACTGGATACACATGTGCTAAGAGCATCTCCAGCCGTTGGCACCCGAGGGGGTGCCTAAAATCACCGCCTGGGGGTGAGCCGGCGCAAAAAATGGCCCTGGGGACGAGATGGTCCCCAGCCGCCTGGCGCAGGACCGCCCAAGGCGCGTTTAAAAATGGCAAAAATATAGCAAAGTTCGGCAATGTTTGGCGAAATTCGGCATATATTACATAATAGTTGCGGATTTTTATTACATAATATATCTAATTAAAAAAGAAACTAGCTAAACATGCAGTAGTCGCTGTTGTCGCCGCCATCCTCGCTGCCGCCATAGTCATCGGGCTTCTCCTCCTTGACGTGGCCGTCCCTGGTGGACCCCTGACCGGCGTCGCCAACGCGAACTGGTGGCGGCAGCGCGTCATCGTTGTTGCTGTCCTCGATGACGACGACTCCTCCTTCGTCATGTCCCGCGGCGCTGCGCTGAATCGCGCAGCAGAGGCGCGACCGGGCGCTCCTCGCCATCTTCAAGAAGTCCTCGCGCCCATTCCAGGGCCGTGTCATCGTCGAGCTCGACGTCGCCGCCGTGCTCCGTCTTCACCGCGGGGAGGCCCGGCTCCGTCTTCACCGGCGCCAGCCCCGGCTCCGTCTTTGTGACACTCCAAAAATTATTAGTTGGTTTTCATCAAAAACTTTGTTGGTTTTGAAGAAGGTCATTTAAACCCTTCCAAAAATCTCTCTCTCAAAATTTTCCCCTTTGGCAAAGGATTTTATTTTGGCATCTTTTTCAACCCTGGTGTTGGTTATTAAAAACCTTTCTTCCGTTTATCCCCATCTCAAATTTAATTCTTGGAATTTATTTTCTTTTAAAAGAAAACCCTAGGACTTTTGGGTCTTCTCTTATATTGAAACCACCCATGGTTTTACCATGCCTCTTGTGTTAAATCCTTTCGAAACCCCTCCTTCCACTTTGGGGGCAGTCCAAATATTCTGTCCCAACAAGTCCAACTCATTTTTGGATTTTATTTCATTTATTTCTTTCCCCAAAACAATTCTATCTTATTTTGAGCCTAGGTGATTTGCAAAGCAAGTACCTAATTGCCTTTGAACTTTGATCTCAAACCAAGTCCTTTGGATAGTCCCTAGCACCCACAACCTAGAACCATCAAGATCCACTCTTCTTCTCTTCAAAATTTTCAAGTTTCAGCTTCTGGAAGTTTGGACCAGATTTGTCAAATTTGGTGAAATTCATATCTCCTCTTCTCCAAAAATTCCACCAAAATTCAGGCAACCCCCAGTTGCAATGAGAGGCCACCCCACGAAAAATGAGCTCAAGGAGAACCTCCCACATACCAAAAGCATTCTGTCGAACACTTAGCCGGCACTGTTACCTTGCACTTTCAGAGAGATTCAGAGGGGTCATGGGTGTTTCCGGTTGGAACCGAGAGGGGGGCACCCCTTAGAGCGCGCGTATATAAATTTAATCCCATGCTATTCGAGATTGTGATCTCCCCGCCTCAAAGTTTTTCTTGAACGCTGTCCAGGGTGATTCCTGGCAACGTAAGGTGGGATGGGTGTGTACTGGTTAGATGTGTTTTCTTCCGAAATACCATAAACGGAACTAGTCCTTGTGACTATGGAAACCCGTTGGCTTTGGGAAATTTAGTACAAGCTCTGCAGAGTCAAAAATCTTTGAAACCATCTTATCCATGTCCAAGTACCGTGCTCATTATCTTCCGTCCAGTGTCAGTCTCGGTGACAGAAACTCCTGAGAACCACATGAGTGTTAAGTCCGATTAAATGTTTATTTCCTGTGGATGAACTAACCCATTTATTATCATGTGTTGAATATTTTCCTATGAGCACTATTTCTTGCAAGTTAACAGATATGAAAAGTGATTTTCCAACCCTTTCTGCGATGTCGCTCAGACGTCCAACTGCGGCATTGTTATTACTTACTTTTGATATAAGCCCTTTCTGCGATGTCGCTCAGACGTTCAACTGCGGCATTGTTATTATTTACTTTTGATATAAGCCCTTTCTGCGATGTCGCTCAGACGTCCGACTGCGGCATTGTTATTATTTACTTTTGATATAAGCCCTTTCTGCGATGTCGCCGACGTCCGATCATGCATTGTTATTACTTACTTTGATATAAGCCCTTTCTGCGATGTCGCTCAGACGTCCGACTGTGGCATTGTTATCATTTACATTTGATATAAGCCCTTTCTGCGATGTCGCTCCGACGTGCAACTGCAGCATTGTTGTCATTTACTTTCAATATAAGCCATTTCTGTGATGTCGCCCCGACGTCCGACTGTGGAACGCATGTCTCTTACTTTCAATATAAGCCCTTGATGTGGTGTCGCTCAGACGCCGGACTGTGGCATGATTTATTTATTTGTTCACCCTTCGAGGCGTCGCTTCAGACGCCCGATCGGTTTTCAGTTATTTTTACTACCACCTGACTTCCTTCTTACTAATTAATGTCGTGTTACTTCCTCTTTTGGATGTACCATACTAATTTCTCATGACGCATTCATGCATGCATTTGTTATATCTTATGTCCGAACTGTCTTGCGAGTACTTTCAAAGTACTCACCTGGCTTGTTGATTTGGCCAGATGCTGACGAAGGAGATCTCATGGATGAAGAGTTCGATAGCGAGTCCGACGCCTAGAGGACCGCTCCCCCCTCCTCTGGCTCCCTCTTCCCCTCTCTTCCCTGTGAGCCCCGAGAGCACGCCGTCGCCGTAGCCGTGGCTATAGGCCACCACCCGCCCAACCAGCGCGGCGAGGAGCTCCACCCCGACACCGTGGAGCTACACACTGACGCGTATGACCGCGGGAGCCTTGCAACGTCATCACCGGCCTCATCTTCAACCTCAGGCCGCCGGTGACCTCGATCGATTCGCTGGCTCCAAAGACTTCCCGACCTCGCCGTCGCCTCTGCTAGTCCTCGGTGAGCCACTCTCCATTTTCCCCTGGAATCCCGTCGCTCCCTCCCTAGCTAGCTTCCCCACCTTGGCCGCGCCGCCGTCCGCCATTGCCGCCGTGCCACCGCTGCAGTCCTCCCGGACCAAACCAAGCATGTGCGCGAGCTCTGGAGCTTCCCAATGCTCGGTGCTACTCCTCTCGCTTGCTAGCAAGCCACAGCCTCGCGCACGACCAAACCCGAGCTCCGGCCGCCGCCGCGAGCTCGCTTCCGGCGAATGCCGGCCACCCCCGGACCTCCCGTTGGTCTCCCCAGATGCGCACGGGCACGGGCTTCCTCCTGGTGCCCGCCGCACTGTGAGGTCGCCGGAGCTTAATCCGGCGACGTTGACGTGGCAGGATTAGTTTAGGTGCTAACTACCCATTTAGTTAACCCCCTAGACACTGACAATGGGCCCCAGCGCCCCCTAATTTTGTAATTAGACTAATCCACTGGGCCCACACGTCAGGTTGACTTTGCTGTCGTGGTCACTGACCGGACCCACCTGTCATTGACCCTGGGCAGCACCGTGTCACTGACCAGTGGTCCCCACTGGTCAGGTTTGACCTGGACGGCACCTGTTGACCTGCTGAGGTCAAGATGATGCAATGTCGACAAAGAATTGATTTTCTGGATTTATTCTTTTTAGGAAAATTCCAGAAAATATCCTAAACTTCTAAAATTCATAGTAATTCAACCGTAGCTCAGAATGAAATAATTTATATATGAAAAATGATCAGAAAAATATGAAGAATATGTTTATGCTATGATCATGAATGTTTTAACAAGTTAACCTCACTGAATAGGACAAATGATGATCAGGGCAATTTATGAAATAACATTTGGAGTTGGAATTTGTTCTCGTTTGAGTTCCACTTCAATTAACTTGGCTAGATATTGCATTAGGTGAATTCAGTACTGTAACATGACATGTCATTCGTGTGAATGTGCATTGCATTGATTGTGTTCTCTCTTGTTTGCCGGTAATTGTCCCCTCTCAGTAGACGACGTACCGACGATGAATTCGATGACACCGATGAAGAACTATATTATCTTCGGAAGTGCCAGGCAAGCAAAACCCCCTTGTTCATTCCGATATAATCCCACTCTCTCGCTCCTGCTCTATTTTACTGCATTAGGACAACAACAACTCATGTGTTACTTGCTGAGGTAGCTGAACCACTTTATCCTCTGCATGACCTGTCATTCCACAGTAATTATATGAAACCCACTAGCATAAGTAGGAGTTGTTTGAGCCCTGTTGTGCCTACTCATTCATGCTTGTTTGTCATGCCTGCTACTGCTTAGAGTTGAGTCAGGTCTGATTCATCGACGATGAATCGGAGGTGTGTGAACATGTCCTACTGTGTGTGTGAGCTAAGTGTGTGAACACGATTTGGTAAAGGTAGCGGTGAGAGGCCATGTAGGAGTACATGGTGGGTTGTCTCATTGAAGGCGTCCTCAGAACTGAGTTCGTGTTTGTGATCCATGAAACAGTTACTACCACACATTGGGATCCTTAATTGACTCTCGGCTTCTTAACCACCCTTGTCCTCATCCGGAGTTGCAAGTAGTTTCGGTGTTTGTAGCATCTTTGGGGCTGCACGCAACGCTGAACTTAGGGGTGGGTTGTGTTGCGGTAGGCACGTGGCCAGTGTACCAATTCGCCTGCTTGGTGTCTCGGGAACCCTGCACACATCGTTCGGGGCTGAATGGGAAACCTCGGCCGGACTCCCTGCGGATGGAACCTGAATAGGCGATAAACCTGGGCTAGGGACTCGAGTGTTTAGGTAGGCCGTGGCCGACACCCACGTTGGGCTTCCGCTTGAAGGTTGCCGAGTACATGTCGTAAACGGCGGTAAGTGGTGAGAGCGTGTGAAGAAGTACACCCCGCAGGGTTAATATGATCTATTCAATAGCTGTGTCCATGAAAAGGACTTCGGGTTGCCTATAACAGTTCATAGACAAGTGAAAGTGGATACTCTAAAATGCGCAAGATAAGCGTGAGTGCTATGGTTGGCGTTCTCGTAGGGAGACGGGAGCGGGTCCATAGTGGTGTATTGATATGGTGAATATGTGGACTCGTGCGCCATCTCAAAAGAGTTACTTGCAATGTAGTTCAGGATAGCCACCGAGTCAAAGCTGGCTTGCTGCAGTCAAACTCCACCACCCCCTTTTGATAATGATGCATATGTAGTTAGATCTGATGTAAGTCTTGCTGAGTACATTTGTACTCACGTTTGCTTATTTTATGTTTTGCAGAGAGACGTCAGTCTCGCTAGTAATTCCACTTGGACTTCGACGTTTAGCTTGTTACCTCAGCTACGATCTTGTGCCCTCGGCAGGATCTGGTAGATAGTCAGGCTTCTCAGACTTTTTCATTTATAGTTGTCTGCACTCAGACATGTTTAGCTTCCGCTTGTGCTTTGACTTGTATGCTCTGAGTGTTGGGTCATGAGACCCATGTTTGTAATATCCCGCTCCTCGGATCCTAATGAATAAATATTTGAGTCGTAGAGTTATGTTGTGATGCCATGTTGTTTTTAGTCCAGCTTTCCCCCCAAAAGGGGAGATTCGCTGCTTACTGCTCACGGAAACATCCCAGGAAGATCGAATGGCTTAGCGCATCCTGCACCTACTGGACCTGACTTCGTAGGATACTCTGATAGACTAGTCAAATGGCAATGGGCAGCTCAAACCTCCAATCGGGAAATGGGAGTTCTAACCGGTCCTAACCCCAATTCCAAACAAATTGACAGAACACCGCACTCCCTCCTATCAACTTATTCAGATTTGCTTATTTCTTTCTCTTTCGTTTTAGTAGATATAGGCTTTGGCGGATTCTCTCAAGACACATATTGAGCATATTGTGTGTATGTTTGAAATGCTTGGTATGTGTGGGATCCGACAATCTAGTTGTTTATCCTTGGCAGCCTCTCATATGGGGAAATGTAGTCTCGTGCTTCTGAGCGATAGTAGGCCGCTACAGCCCGGTTCACCGGAGTCCTGCTAGCCCAGCACTACTGCTTGGACACTTGATGGCCGGCATGTGTTTCACGTCGCCTATATGTCTGTCCTTCGGGAAATGTCACGCGGTGATATTCGAGTCCTGCCTAGCCTGCTACAGCCGGGATACCGAGTCCTGTTAGCCAGTGCTACAGCCCAATTCATACGTTGATGACCGACATGCTCGATGTGATTCATATATGCCTGTCCCCATGGGTTAGCGCCGCTTTGGGTTCACGACTAGCCATGTCGGCCCGGGTTCTTTGTCATATGGATGCTAGCGACACTATCATATACGTGAGCCAAAAGACGCAAACGGTCCCGGGCCATGGTAAGGCGACACCCGTGGGAATACCGTGCGTGAGGCTGCAAAGTGATATGAGGTGTTACCGGCTAGATCGATGTGACTTGGAATCGGGGTCCTGACAGCGTTGGTATCAGAGCCTGACTGCCTGTAGGATTACCAAGCCATACCGGTCGAAGTTGTGTCTAGAAATGCTTTAGTTATGTAAGGGAATTGATTGTGGAAGGGAACGTAAGGCTTTTTTTACTCCTCATACCTCATGGCCTTCTGATCTGAGTCAACCTCTTCTCTTCTACGAGGTTTAAGAACTAGGCTTCTCATCTATCTATTAGGATGACGTGTTACTAATCCATAGACATTTAAGATTGTTGGTTTTAAGCCCCAGTTCAGTTCCTACTATTTCTGTGTGATAATTGTTGATCTCGGAACCTTGATATTGTGATGTTGAGTGGTTATGCCACCATTTTTGCAGGATGTCTCAAATCTTTTTGAGCATTTACAGCCGTTATGCTGTCCGAGTCATCCCAGGTCTCTAAATAGTCTGGTGCATTCGCAAATCCTTTCCTTCCATTTCCGATGTCCTTTTTGGTCAGAATAAACACACTAATCGGTAAGTTGAGGTACTCTGTTGCCCCGACATATATGTTGGAACTATTATTGTGACCGTAGGTGTCTTAGAGGATCATCTAGCAATCTTGCCATGCTTTATATTCCTAGTGTGATGATTCTGGCCATTATTCTTGAAAGCATCCCGTGATGTTATTAGTTAGTAGGCATTCTATTCCTGGGTTCTTGAACCCGAGATTCACCTTACTTCATGTTGATAGTATTTGCTAGTTCATTTAGGATACTAGTAACTTTGCGATAGTCCCCGAGGTCCGTGGTATTTCCTTCTTCCAAATACTACGAACCGCTTATGGCAGAAGTTCCTTGTTGAACCAAAACATCACAATAAAAGTGCTCTTGAGGAGTACTCCATTCATATTGTGACTCTGCCAGTCCTACCTTCTCTGCCTGGGTTATCTGGAAGAAATGTTGAGCTTTGCTCGATATACTAATTCATGCCTCCACAACTCGAAAAATTATATGTTCCTTGAGTTGTCCCTCTTTAGTTGTATTCTGACTCTCGCCTATCAATTGATAGCCAAGAGTATGTGTGCATTGTGTTCATCGATGCCCTCTTACTCTTGTGGTCCGTCAAGCCATTCTATTTCGGAATGACTAGGAGAAACAAACTCCAGTACCTCATCCATTTCTAGGATTGGGTCAAAGTAGTTGTATTCCACAGATCAAAATGCCAATTCAGCTTTGTTCTGTTCTACCTTGGAGTGTTACCCCCCTTTCTGTCAGAATTGTCATGAGGACTGCACCAACTCTCATGAATTCTTGACGTAGTGATACTTCTCACCATCATTAGTAATTCCTCGGTCCTCGTGTTGTTGTAACCAGAATGCCGACAAGTGAATTGTGATGTGTGAAATCAATACTCCGAGCAACTCGTTGCTTGGTAGTAAATGGACAATATTCTCATTCTTAGCGTGTTGGTTGCTAAATCATCATCCTAAGGTTGATCGTGCCACCTAGTCCTTATTTCTGGTGCACACTTTGATTGATGAGTTAGGATCTTGTCAAGTCCTCCCTCATTTGATCATATCGTCTTGCCCTCAAAAGCAAGATTGTTCTCGAGCTTAGTAACATACCGGTGGTTCGTGACTTCCCAAATATCCTCTTGGAAGTGTTACCGGGTTGTTTCCTGACTGTTATGTTGAGCTCGTGATCAAGTTGGTTTCTTGTGAACCACCCTTTCTCCAAGAATCTGTGTTGGATATCCCTGAGCTAGTTGGTTAAGCTAGACAACAACTTGGAGAGTTGGAAGATAAAAGCTTGCCTAACTTAGTTCGTTCCAAAGGGATATTCTTGTGTAGTTTGTATTGAAGAAAGATGATATCTTCATCGATTGGTCCCTGTGATCAGTTGCTGGACCTATTGTCTCATCAATCCTTTGATTTGAGTATGGGCTATCGTCAAATCAAATCAGTACCAACGATGCTCGTACTGTTGTCTTACTCGTGGTTGATTCCTCGAGCATACGCCATTATATCTTTTGGTCTGACCAATGCTATCACCGCATTCACATGATGGTGGAAGTCCAGTGATATGGAAATTCCGATGAGTTGCTGTTGAGCCCATCAGTAGCATTTTGTCTCCCCCATGATTCATGTTGAACATCAACCTAATGTTGGAAACCTTGTAAGCAATGCCTTCGTGTTCCGTTCATGAAGCTTATGCTTGGATGGAAAAAGTGACTTCCTCGAATTCATGTGTTTTAGGTGTAAGTTGCCGCCATGAATTTGAGAAAGGTTTGTTTTGTTTCCTTTGGAATCATCCCAAGTCAGTCATGCACGTGCGAAGTATTCTATGGTATGATAGACTGATCATCTTCATTTCATATGAATTCCATAGCACACTAAGCCACTGATTGACTTGTTCAAGGAAAAGAAGTCTATGCTTGGGATCTAATCCATGGACTTGCGTAAAGACTTCGATATCCTCGATGATGGTTCCCCACCCGAACTCGGTAGTGTTTTGTTGTGAGACTACCATGTGGTCATGCTTGTCTGGGACAACGTGTTCACATGTGTTTAGCAGAACCAGCTCATGTTTTGGAGCTTGCCACCTTGGTTCATTCCTCGAGAATCTCGCAATGCCATCTCGTCGAATTGTGTTGCCAACTTTCTTTTCAGACATGCTGAGTCTGAAGTATCCTATTACCAATCGGATCTGAATCTCGGGCAGATATGATGGTTGGAACTTTCCCAACATTTGCATGTTGTTCCCAGCTTGCACCGTCCTTGTGCCATTTCACTATGGGCTGCCTTCTTAGTAATTCTTGTTCAGGATCATCCTCAAAAGTGGTCCTACCATTGGTTCCCTCCACCTCCGATGATAAGCAAAAAAATCATCCATTGCGTTGTCTTTAACAAGGTAGTCCACATCATCCATTCTAGTCTGGGTATGCCATTCCTTTGCACTCCGCCAAACGATCGTTGTGAATTTCCTTAGGCTGGTATGAAGAGTTTCAATGATCTCTGAATCAAAAGTAATTCTTTTTGCCACTTAAGGGAGTAGTTCTTCGAGTCACCTTTCCTAAGGTGTCCCGTTATGGAATCATGGCAATCATCTCCTTGTTACTTTGAAACCATGCACCCTTTTACTTAAGCGTGGAAGGGTTGCCTAACAATTTGAACCTTCGTCAACCATTTCTTTACCATCATTCCTAATGTGTGTTTGGTGTCTCAACTCAAGAGTTGTTCTTACGTCTCTCCATGAACTGATCTTGAGTTGCTCGATCTTCAAGAAGATTAAATCATGTAGGGTTTCCCCCTCTTTCTGTTGTCGTGTCGAGTGAAGATCTCGAAAGCAAAGACGTCAAGACCAAATGATGGAATGAATCAACATCTTGAGAAGGACAGTTGGATCATGAAGTTTGTGATAGTTTTATGACTCCCCCTTTCCTCTTACCTCACGTCTTGAATCTTGGGGCGAGATTCTTGTTTAGCGGGGGTGAGTTGTCACAGCCCTAGAGCTTGCTTGTAACTAGTGGCAATGCATCCATGCATCTTGCTTAATTTTCATGAAACTTGAAATGGGGATTGCCTAAACCCTAACATTAGAGGAATCCACTAGGTTCACCTAAAATATTTTCAGTAATCCAAATGGCCTTCAAAAATGTTCATCATTTATGGGAAATGCTGTAAACAGTAACCAGAGGTGATGCACATTTTTCCTTGACATATTTGGGCTCTGAATTAAATCATATGGTATTTTCATTTGGGCATTTAAATACTATAAAATATTTTAAATGCTCAAATAATCATAAACTTAAATGTTTGTTGTTGGATATTTTCCAAACAGTGGGCTTGAGCAAGTTTCATGATTTTTGGGATTGATTTAGTATTTTTAATAAAGCCACAAAGCTGCAGAAAAATAGAAAACAGGAATTAAAAGAAAAGAGAGAGAGAGGAACCGACCTGGCCCACTTACCTGTAGCCGGCCCAGCTTGACCAGCCCAGCCCACCTACCCCGCCGCTCATCGTCTTCCTCTGCCAGTAGGCAGAGGCGAGGCGTGGCGCGCGCCCGAGAGCCCCAGCCACCTCCTGCTTTGCGGTGGCAGCCTCCCCGACAACCTCGCGACACCACAGAGGCACCCAGAGCCTCCCCTCGTTCTCCCCACTCCCTCTGGACCGCTCCCCCTCCTCTGGCTCCCTCTTCCCCTCTCTTCCCTGTGAGCCCCGAGAGCACGCCGTCGGCGTAGCCGTGGCTATAGACCACCACCCGCCCAACCAGCGCGGCGAGGAGCTCCACCCCGACGCCGTGGAGCTACACACTGACGCGTGTGACCGCGGGAGCCCTGCAACGTCATCCCCGGCCTCATCTTCAACCTCCGGCCGCTGGTGACCTCGCAGTCGATTCGCGGGCTCCAGCACTTCCCCGACCTCGCCGTCGCCTCTGCTAGTCCCTCCGTGAGCCACTCTCCATTTTCCCCTGGAATCCCCGTCGTTCCCCTCCCCTAGCTAGCTTCCCCACCTTGGCCGAGCGCCGCCGTCCGCCATTGCCGCCGTGCCACCGCTGCAGTCCTCCCCGGACCAAACCAAGCATATGCGCGAGCTCCTGGAGCTTCCCCAATGCTCTGGTGCTACTCTCTCGCTTGCTAGCAAGCCACAGCCTCGCGCACGACCAAACCCGAGCTCCGGCTGCCGCCGCGAGCTCGCTTCCGGCGAACGCCGGCCACCCCCGCACCTCCCGTTGGTCTCCCCAGATGCGCACGGGCACGTGCTTCCTCCTGGTGCCCTCCGTGCGCCCAGCCGCCGCCCCTAGCGCCACCCCGGCGAGCCGCCGCCGCACTGTCAGGTCGCCGGAGCTTAATCCGGCGACGTTGACGTGGCAGGATTAGTTTAGGTGCTAACTACCCATTTAGTTAACCCCCTAGACACTGACAATGGGCCCCAGCGCCCACTAATTTTGTAATTAGACTAATCCGCTGGGCCCACACGTCAGGATGACTTTGCTGACGTGGTCACTGACCGGACCCACATGTCATTGACCCTGGGCAACATCGTGTCACTGACCAGTGGTCCCCACTAGTCAGGTTTGACCTGGACGGCACCTGTTGACCTGCTGAGGTCAGCATGATGCAATGCTGATGCAGTAATTGATTTTCTGGATTTATTCTTTTTAGGAAAATTCCAGAAAATATCCTAAACTTCTAAAATTCATAGTAATTCAACCGTAGCTCAGAATGAAATAATTTATATATGAAAAATGATCAGAAAAATATGAAGAATCTATTTATGCCATGATCATGCATGTTTGAACAAGTTAACCTCGCTGAATAGGACAAATGATGATTAGGGAAATTTATGAAATAACATTTGGAGTTGGAATTTGTTCTCGTTTGAGTTCCACTTCAATTAACTTGGCTAGATATTGCATTAGGTGAATTCAGTACCTTAACATGACATGTGATTCGTGTGAATGTGCATTGCATTGATTGTGTTCTCTCTTGTTTGCCGGTAATTGTCCCCTCTCAGTAGACGACGTACCAACGATGAATTCGATGACACCGATGAAGAACTATATTATCTTGGAAGTGCGTGCAAGCAAAACCCCTTGTTCATTCCGATATAATCCCACTCTCGCTCCTGCTCTATTTTACTGCATTAGGACAACAACGACTCATGTGTTACTTGCTGCGGTAGCTGAACCCCTTTATCCTCTGCATGACTGTCATTCCACAAGAATTAGATGAAACCCACTAGCATGAGTAGGAGTTGTTTGAGCCTGTTGTGCCTACTCATTCATGCTTGTTTGTCATGCCTGCTACTGCTTAGAGTTGAGTCAGGTCGATTCATCGGGATGAATCGGAGGTGTGTGAACATGTCCCTCTTGTGTGTGTGAGTTAAGTGTGTGAACACGATTTGGTAAAGATAGCGGTGAGAGGCCATGTAGGAGTACATGGTGGGTTGTCTCATTGAAGCCGTCCTCAGGAACTGAGTTCTGTGTTTGTGATCCATGAAACAGTTACTACCACACATTGGGATCCTTAATTGACTCTCTCGGCTTCTTAACCACCCTTGTCCTCAGTCCGGGAGTTGCAAGTAGTTTCTGGTGTTTGTAGCATGCTGGGGGCCGCATGCAACGCTGACCTTAGGGGTGGGTTGTGTTGCGGTAGGCACGTGGCCCGGTGTACCAATTCGCCCGTTTGGTGTCTCGGGAACCCTGCACACATCGTTCGGGGCTGTATGGGAAACCTCGGCCGGACTCCCTGCGGATGGAACCTGAATAGGCGATAAACCTGGACTAGGGAATCGAGTGTTTAGGTAGGCCGTGGCCGACACCCACGTTGGGCTTTCGCTTGAAGGTTCTCGACTACATGTCGTGTAAACGAAGGTAAGTGGTGAGAGCGTGTGTGAATAAGAACACCCCTGCAGGGTTAATATGATCTATTCGAATAGCTGTGTCCGCGGAAAAGGACTTCTGGGTTGCCTATAACAGTTCATAGACAAGTGAAAGTGGATACTCTAAAATGCGCAAGATAAGCGTGAGTGCTATGGTTTGCGTTCTCGTAGGGAGACGGGAGCGGGTCCATAGTGGTGTATTGATATGGTGAATATGTGGACTCGTGTGAGCCACCTCAAAAGAGTTACTTGCAGTCGTAGTTCAGGATAGCCACCGAGTCAAAGCTGGCTTGCTGCAGTCAAACTCCACCACCCCCTTTTGATAATGATGCATATGTAGTTAGAACTGATGTAAGTCTTGCTGAGTAGATTTGTACTCACGTTTGCTTATTTTATGTTTTGCAGAGAGACGTCAGTCTCGCTAGTAATTCCGCTTGGTCTTCGACGTTTAGCTTGTTACTTCAGCTACGATCTTGTGCCCTCGGCAGGATCTGGTAGATAGTCAGGCTTCTCAGCCTTTTTCATTTATAGTTGTCTTTACTCAGACATGTTTAGCTTCCACTTGTGCTTTGACTTGTATGCTCTGAGTGTTGGTTCATGAGACCCATGTTTGTAATATCCCGCTCCTCGGAGCCTAATGAATAAATATTTGAGTCGTAGAGTTATGTTGTGATGCCATGTTGTATTTACACATATTGAGCATATTGTGTGTATGTTTGAAATGCTTGGTATGTGTGGGATCCGACAATCTAGTTGTTTATCCTTGGCAGCCTCTCATATGGGGAAATGTAGTCTCGTGCTTACGAGCGATAGTAGTCCGCTACTGCCCGGTTCACGGAGTCCTGCTAGCCCAGCACTACTGCTTGGACACTTGACTGGCCGGCATGTGTTTCACTTTGTTCCTATGTCTGTTCCTTCGGGAAATGTCACGCGGTGATATTCGGAGTCCTGCCTAGCCTGCTACAGCCCGGGATATCGGAGTCCTGTTAGCCCAGTGCTACAGCCCGAATTCATACGTTGATGACCGACATGCTCGATGTGATTCATGTATGCCTGTCCCCATGGGTTAGCGCCGCTTTGGGTTCACGACTAGCCATGTCGGCCCGGGTTCTTTGTCATATGGATGCTAGCGACACTATCATATACGTGAGCAAAAAGACACAAACGGTCCCGGGCCATGGTAAGGCGACACCCGTGGGAATACCGATCGTGAGGCCGCAAAGTGATATGAGGTGTTACCGGCTAGATTGATGTGACTTGGAATCGGGGTCCTGACAAGGGCGACGTTTCGGGGCGCACGCGATCGCGTGCTTCAGCAGAGAGGTCGAGGGGGACGCAGGGAACCTCCTGGATATGGTGGTTCAGCGAGGCGGAGGCGGTGGCTGCGAGAACTGCGGTGGCCTGCTCGTGGCGGGCCGGCATCGAGGGGGAAGTGCTGGGGACGAGGAAAAGTGAGCAGAGAGGATGGCTCGTCACGGACGGCAGAGGTGAAAGCCGCCCGCGTCGTCGACGTGTCTCAGGAGGCAGCCAGGCAGCTGCTGCGTGGCGCGCGGTGAGCGCGCGTGCGTCGAGCACATGCGCACTGTCTACTGGCGCGGTGGAGAAGATGATTGGCAGGTGGGCTGCACAGAAGCGGGCCGACTAAATGGGCTGCGGTAAGTTAGGTGGGTTTCTTTCTCTCTCCGTCTTTCTACTTTTGTTTCTGTTTTCTAGTTTTCTGCTGTAATTTTGAGCTTAGGAAAAAATACCAAGGAATTTTCTAAAATCCTGAAAATATTCATGGACACTTGCTGAATTATTTCAGTGGCCCAAAAATAGTTCCAGCATTATTTGAATATTTAAATTATTTATAGTATTTAAATGCCCAAAGTCAAATACAATAAGATTTCATTCAAAAATCCAGAATGGCCTAGAAATATGTGCATCATTTTTGGCAGAGGTTTTTCACCTTTTTCAAAAATCATGAACTTTTCTAAAGGGCATTTGGGTTCATTGAAAATATTTTTATTGAACCTAGTTGAATTCATTTGGTGCTAGGGTTTGGTCATCCCCATTTCAAGATTCAAAAATTAAACATGATGCAACACATGACTAGCTAGTCTAGGTAATACCAGAACTAGGGATGTGACAGCTCACCCCTGCTAAACAAGAATCTCGTCCCGAGATTCAAGTCGTGAGGTAAGAAGTCAGAGGGGTCACAAGCTAACACGATCTTCATGATCCAACTGTCCTTCTCAAGATGTTGATTCATTGCTTCATATTGATCTTGACATCTTGTTTTGAGAACTTCATCCAACATGACAACGAGAGGAAAGGGAGAATTTTAGAAGAATCTATCTTCTTGAGGTTCGAGCAACTTAGGATCATCACAAGGGTCACAGGATCAACTCACAGAATGAGACGTAGAAACATCTCTGGAGCTGAAAGGCAAAACATGCATTAGGAGGGACGAAAGAACAATTGGACGAGGTTTTGAAGTAGAGGGGAAAACAATTGCCATGATTCCATAACAGGGCACCTTGGAGAGAGGTGACTCATAGAATTATTCCCTTAAGTGGCAAAAAGAATTACTTTTGGTCCAGAGATCATTGAAACTCTCTATACCAGCCTAAGGAAATTTACAATGATCATTTGAAGGAGTTCGAAGGAATGGCATACTCAGATCGGAAAGGAAACTATGGTTATAGCCAACTCGGCAAACGGGAGGCACATAATTCATAAGGATCAACTTCTAGAATAAGTCATGCGGAATCCTCATGGAGAAGGGTTGAATTGCTTTTTCAAGCTACTACAATAATAGATCTTCCGGCTAGGTGTGTCGGCCAGAACATCAACCTCGTCGGGACCTACATCATAGATCTTGGAAATGTTCCAGTCATCATATCTGCCTGAGATTCAGATCTGGCTGGTAACAGGATTTTCAGACAACATGTCCAGAAAAGAAAAGGTTGCAACACAAGTCGACGAGAAAACGTTGCGAGATTCTCGGAAAATGAGCTATGATAGCAAGCTCCAAAACATGAGCTGGTTCAGCTACAAACCTGTGAACGTGTTGTCTGAGACAAGCATGAACACATAGTAGTCTTATAATAATACGCTACCGGGCTCAGAAGGGGAACCATCATCGAGGATATCGAAGTCCTTGCATAAGTCTTGCTCTTAAGAAGGAACTTTTTCTCCTTGAGCAAATCAATCAGTGGCTTGGTGTGCTAGGAACACATATGGAGTGGAGGTAATTAATCTACAAAACCATAGAATACTTATGCGTAGGCATGGTGACTTGGGATGATTCCAAAGGAAACAAAACAAACCTTTCTCAAATTCATGGCGACAGCTTACATCTAAAGCACATGAATTCGAGGAAGTCACTTCTTCCATCCAAGCATAAGCTTCATGAACGGAACACGAAGGCATTGCTTACAAAGTTTCCAACATTGATGTTCAACATGAATCATGGGGGAGACAAAATGCTGCTGATGGACTCCATAGCAACTCATCGGAATTTCCATATCACTGGACTTCCACCATCATGTGAACACGGTGATAGCATTGGTCAGACCAAAATATGTAATGGTGTATGCTCGAGGGATCAACCACGAGTAAGACAACATTACGAACATCGTTGGTGCTGATTTGACTTGACGATAGCCCATACTCAAGTCAAAGTTTTAACAAGGCAATAGATCCAACAACTGATCACAGAGACCAACCGATGAAGATATCATCTTTCTTCAACACACACTCAAAAGGATATCCCTTCAGAAAGAACCAATTTCGGCTAAGCTTTTTATCTTCCAACTCTCCAAGTTGTTGTTTGGCTTAACCAACTAGCTCAGGGCATCCAACATAGATTCTTGGAGAAAGGGTGGTTTACAAGAAAACCAACTTGATCATGAACTCAACATAGCGGTCAGGTGACAACCTGGTGATACTTCCGAGAAGATATTCATAATATCACGAACCACCGATATATTACTAAGCTCGAGAACAATCTTGCTTTTCAGGGCAAGACGATATGATCAAAGAGCAAGGGATTGATATAATCCTAACTCATTGATCGAAGAGTGCACCAGAATAAGGTGTAGGTAGCATGATCAATCTTAGGATGATGATTTAATAACCAACACGCTAAGAATGAGATTATTGTCCATTAACCACCAAGCAACAGGGTTGCTAGGAGTATTGATTTCACACATCACAGTTCACTTGTCGGCATTCCGGTTACAACAACACGGAACCGAGGAATGAATAATGATAGCGAGAAGTATCACTACGTCAAGAATTCATGAGGAATGGTGCAATTCTCATGACAATCCTGACATAAAGGGGGTAATACTCCGAGGTAGAACATAATCAAACCCTGGATTGGCATTTTAACCTACGGAATACAACTACTTTGACCCAATCCTAGATATGGATGAGGTACTGGAGTTTGTTTCTCCAAGTCATTCCAGAATAGAATGGCTTTACAAACCACAAGAATAATAGTCGTCGACGAACGAATGCACGCATAGTCTTGATTATCAATTGATAGATGGAGGTCATAAAACAAATAAAAAGGGACAACTCAAAGGGGCATATATCTTTCTGAGTTGTGGAGGCATGGATTAGGATGTCGAGCAAAGTTCAACATTTCTTCCGGAAAACCCATGCGGAGAAGGTAGAACTGACAGAGTCACAATATAGAATGGGGAACTCATCGAGAGCACTCTTGTTGTGACCTTTTGGTTCCAGAGAACTTCTGCCAAAATGGTTCATGGTATTTGGAAGAAGGGAATACCACGGACCTCGAGGACTATCACAAAAGTTACTAATAACCTAAAGGTACGAGCAACACTATCAACATGAGGTAAGTAGAGTGAATTTTGGGTTCAAAACCCAGGAGTAGAATACCTACTGCTAGGTAGCATCACGGGATGCTTTCGGGAATGACGGCCAGATTCATCACACTGGAAACACAAAACATGGCTAGATTGCTAGGCGACTCCCTAAAAACACCTAGGGTCATAATAATAGCTCCCACTTATATGTCAAGGCAATAAATTACCTCAACGCACCGGTTAGTGTGCTTATTCTGACCATAAAGGACATCGGAAATGGAAAGAAAGGATTTGCAAATGCATCAGACTATTTAAAGACCTGGGATGACTCGGACAGCATAACGGCTGTAAATGCTCAAAAAGATTTGAGACATCATGCAAAATGGTGGCATAACCACTCTACAACATCATAACAAGATTCCGAGATCAACATTTAACATACAGAAATAGTAGGAACTGAAGTGAGGCTTAAAACCAACAATCTTAAAGGTCTGTGGATTAGTAACACGTCATCCTGATAGATAGATGAGAAGCCTAGTTCTTAAACCCCGTAGAAGAGAAGAGGATGACTCAGATCTGAAGGCCATGAGGTATAAGGAGTAAAAAGAGCATTACGTTCCCTTCCACAGTCAATTCCCCTACATAACTAAAGCATTTCTAGACACAACTTCGACTGGTTTGGCTTGGTAAACCTATAGGCAGTCAGGCTCTGATACCAAAGCTGTCAGGACCCCGATTCCAAGTCACATCGATCTAGCCGGTAACACTTCATATCACTTTGCGGCCTCATGCACGGTATTCCCACGGGTGTCGCCTTACCATGGCCGGGACCGTTTAGCCTTTTGGCTCACGTATATGATAGTGTCGCTAGCATCCATATGACAGAGAACCGGGCCGACATGGCTAGTCATGAACCCAAAGCGGCACTAACCCATGGGGACAGGCATACATGAATCACATCGAGCATGTCGGTCGACAGCGTGTGAATCCGGGCTGTAGCACTGGGCTAACAGGACTCGGGAACCGGGATGTAGCAGCTAGGCAGGACTCGGATGTCACGCGTGACATTTCCCGAAGGGACGTAAACAGAACGAAGTGAAACACATGCCAGCCAGTCAAGTGTCCGAGCGGTAGTCTTTGGGCTAGCAGGACTCCGGTGAACCGGGCTGTAGCGGACTACTATGGCTCAAGGAAGCACTAGACTACATTTCCCCATAAGAGAGGCTGCCAAGGATAAACAACTAGATTGTCGGATCCCACACATACCAAGCATCTCAAACATACACACAATATGCTCGATATGTGTAAATACAACATGGCATCACAACATAACTCTACGACTCAAGTATTTATTCATTAGGCTCCGAGGAGCGAGATATTGCAAACATGGGTCTCATGACCCAACATACAGAGCATACAAGCAACAAGCACAAGCGGAAGCATAACATGTCTGAGTACATACATCTACAAAAGAAAAAGGCTGAGAAGCCTGACTATCTACCAGATCCCGCCGAGGGCACAAGATTGTAGCTGAGGTAACAAGCTAAACGTCGAAGTCCACGCGGAGCTACTAGCGAGACTGACGTCTCTCTGCAAAACATAAAATAAGCAAACGTGAGTACAAATGTACTCAGCAAGACTTACATCAGAACTAACTACATATGCATCATTATCAACAAAAGGGTGTGGTGGAGTATGACTACAGCAAGCCAGCTTTGACTCGGGGGCTATCCTACACTATGACTGCAAGTAACTCTTTTGAGGTGGCGCACACGAGTCCACATATTCACCATATCAATACACCACTATGGATCCGTTTCTGTCTCCCTACGAGAACGCCATCCATAGCACTCACGCTTATCTTGCACATTTTAGAGTATCCACTTTCACTTGTCTATGAACTGTAAAGGCAACCCAGAAGTCCTTTACCGCGGACACGACTATTCGAATAGATCATTTATAACCCTGCAGGGGTGTACTTCTTCACACACGCTCTCGCCACTTACCACCATGTACACGTCGTGTATCTCGGCAACCTTCAAGCGGAAGCCTGGCGAGGGAGTCGGCCACGACCTGACTAACCACACAAGTCTCTCATCCAGGTTTATCGCCTATTCGGGTTCCATCCGCAAGGAGATCCGGCAGAGGTGTCGCTCACGGCCCCAAACGATGTGAGCAGGGTTCCCGAGACACCAAACGGGCGCCTGGTACACTGTGCCACGGTGTATCTACCACAACATAGCCCACCCCTAGGGTCAGCGCTACGCACGGCCCCCAACACATATCCTACAAACGCCAGAAACTAGTTGCAACTCCTGGACAGAGATCGAGTTGATTAATAAGTCAAGAGAGCTTGGAGTGCCCGGAGTCCAATGTGTGGTAGTAACTGTTTCATGGATCAAAAACACAGAACTCAGTTCCTGAGGACGGCTGCAATGAGACAACCCACCATGTACTCCTACATGGCCTCTCACCGCTACCTTTACCAAATCGTGTTCACACACTTAGCTCACACACCGTAGGACATGTTCACACACCTCTGATTCATCCTCGATGCATCAGACCTGACTCAACTCTAAGCAGTAGCAGGCATGACAAACAAGCATGAATGAGTAGGCACAACATGGTCAAACAACTCCTACTCATGCTAGTGGGTTTCATCTATTCTTGTGGAATGACAGGTCATCACGCAGAGGATAAAGGGGTTCAGCTACCGCAGCAAGTAACAGATGAATCGTTGTTGTCCTAATGCAGTAAAAGAGAGCAGGAGCGAGAGAGTTGGATTATATCAGAATGAACAAGGGGGTTTTGCTTGCCTGGCACTTCTGAAGATAATATAGTTCTTCATCGGTGTCATCGAACTGATCGTCGGTACATCGTTTACTGAGAGGGGATAAACACCGGCAACAGAGAAGGAACACAATCAATTCAATGCAACAATATGATGCATGATCTTGACATGGCAATATGCTGTGATTTGGGCTAATGCAACAGCAAGTCATTTTGATTGAAGTGGAATTCAAAACTACATGAAATCCCAACTCCAAAACTATTATCAAAGTTGCCCTATTCATGTTTCATCCTAAACAGTGAAGTTAACTTGATCAAACATGCATGGAAATGGTTCAGATGGATAGATTGCATTTTTCTGATCATTTCTCACATATAAATTATTTTATTTGGAGTTACGGTTGAATTTTTATGATTTTTAGAAGTTTAGACTATTTTCTGAATTTCTAAACCTTTTCTGATTTAAATTAATTCCAGAAACGTTTACTGCGTCAGCACTAGGTCATGCTGACGTCAGCTGGTCAACAGGGCCGGTAAAGGTCAAATATGAACTGTGGGACCCACATGTCAGCTGCTCAGGGCACTAACTAATCATGATTAGCGCCTAATCTAATGACGGCCACGTTGGTAGCCGCCGGGGTTAGTCGCCGGCGACACACAGACGCGGCGCAGCTCGCCGGATTGGTGCTAGAGGCTATGGCGTGCCGCGCTGAGGGAACCAGGGAGGAGCCCTCGCTCGCCCCCATCCAGGGGTGCACGCAGCTGGGCGCAGGGAGGCCCGGATCGACGGCCGCGACCACTTGGGCGGTGGCCGGAGCACGGGGTTGGCCTGGAGGGCTGCAGTGCACGGTAGGAGGTGCGGGTGATGGATTTGGCTTCTTTCGGGAGCTTCGAGCACGTTAACGGGCTCGGACGCGGCGACAGCAGTTGTGGTCGCGCGGCGTCGTGGCGGCGGCGGCGAGCTCGGGAGCTAACGGGAGCGGTAGCTACGGCACGTATCCGACGAGGGAAACAGAGGGGAAAGGTAGCACGGATCACGGTGGTTCGACGAGGAGGCTCGGCGGGCTCCGGGAGGACCGGTAGGCGATGAATCGTCGATGAAGTCCGGCGAGCAGATGCGGCGGTGACGAGCTCGAGGGCGACGTTTCGGGGCGCCCGCGGTCGCGTGCTTCAGCAGAGAGGTTGAGGGGGACGCGGGGAACCTCCTGGATATGGTGGTTCAGCGAGGCGGAGGCGGTGCCTGCGAGAACTGCGGTGGCCTGCTCGTGGCGGCTTCGGCTTCGAGGGGGAGAAGCGCTGGGACGAGGGAAAAGTGAGCAGAGAAGGATGGCTCGATGCGGACAGCAGAGGAGAAGTCGCCCGCGTCGTCGACGTGTCTCAGGAGGCAGCCAGGCAGCTGTTGCGTGGAGCGCGGTGAGCGGCGTGCGTCGAGCACACGCGCCCTGTCTACTGGCGCAGTGGAGAAGATGATTGGCAGGTGGGCTGCACAGAAGCGGGCCGACTAAATGGACTGCGGTAAGTTAGGTGGGTTTCTTTCTCGCTCCGTCTTTCTACTTTTGTTTCTGTTTTCTAGTTTTCTGCTGTAGTTTTGAGCTTAGGAAAAAATACCAAGGCATTTTCTAAAATCCTGAAAATATTCATGGACACTTGCTGAATTATTTCAGTGGTCCAAAAATAGTTCCAACATTATTTGAACATTTAAATTATTTATAGTATTTAAATGCCCAAAGTCAAATACAATAAGATTTAATTCAAAAATCCAGAATGGCCTAGAAATATGTGCATCATTTTTGGCAGAGGTTTTTCACCTTTATTAAAAATCATGAACTTTTCTAAAGAGCATTTGGGTTCATTGAAAATATTTTTATTGAACCTAGTTGAATTCATTCGGTGCTAGGGTTTGGTCATCCCCATTTCAAAATTCAAAAATTAAACATGATGCAACACATGACTAGCTAGTCTAGGTAATACCAGAACTAGGGATGTGACAGCACCGCTCCACGCTGTCCACGGTACCGTGCGCTGCCTTCTCCACCTGCATATTTGGTCTGCGCCTATTACTACTCAAGCATATGCGTGTGTTGACGAACGCACTGAACAGGGCGCGACGAGGAGGACTTACGGTTTCGAGGACGGCGTCATAGTACTTGAGCTCATCGGCATCGCCGTAGATATCGCACGCGAGGCAGAGCCGGTCGCCCGGGCGGAGGTCGCCGCAACGGGCGTCGTTGAGGGTCGGGCTTTCCCGGCGGAACCTGGCGCGAAGCGCGTCCACGTCGCCCGGGGATGTGAGGTCAGCCCCTGGATCGTACCACTCGTCCGCATCCTCGAGGAAATTCTCGAACATGACGCGCGGGCAGCCATCCTGCACCACCACGCGCGCGGGGTACCACGCTTCGTCGGACCGTGCACGATACTCCATTCCGGGTCGTGGGCGGCGCGGCGTCGACGCCGGCGCTACGGTGGCCTGCCTCTTTTGCGAATTCGGCATTTCCACGGTACTGTGGAGTGGCGGCGCTCGGGGTAGTCCGTGGGATTTGGGCTCTCGAGAGGACAGGGCGGCTGGATTCCCAATGCTTTATACCGTCCAGATTCCGATAACCTTTCTAGGTTTTAGGTTTTTGGATTTGGTCGGAATAATGTGCATAAACGTCCCTCAATCAAAACATAATCATACTGTGCAAATACAAACGGGGATAATTATATTAGGAATATCTCTTCAAATTGCCTAGAGGTTGTTTTGACCAAGATAATCACATTTCAGATTACACACTAGTTTCATAAACTACTCCCTCCGTTCCAAAATAGATGACTCAAGTTTGTACAAACTTTAGTACAATGTTGAGTCATCTATTTTGGAACGGAGGGAGTAAGATTTAAACCCATTACTAATGGGAAAAGCTGACCTTCAACCGACGGATCGCGTGGACCGTCCGTTGGCTCTGTGTCCGTCAGATCGTCAGCTGATCAGACGGCCGAGGGCAACCCCACTCCCATCTCTGTGTACACACCGTTTCTGAAACAGAGCAGTTGTTTCGGAAAGGAGAATTTGCAACTTTCTGGCCCTTTTTTATAGCGGCGGTGACTTGCGGCTGGAGGGCTATGGACGAGAGGGATCTCGTTGGATCTGACGAGGATGGGGCGCGTGCAGGAGGCAGGGACGTCCGGGAGCTGCGAGGGGTGGCGACACATGCAGCTAGGAAGGCGACGATGGCGAGGATTCCAGCCGGATCTTGTCGGATTCGGCGAGGATGAGCCATGGTAGGAGGTGGGGACGCTGGGAGCGGTGGGGGCTCATCCGGCGAGGTCCGGTGGGGTTGGCGGCGTCATAGCAAGGACTTGCAACGGCAGCGGCTCACGGTGCTCCTTCAGAGGAGTATGTTTTCTAAACAAAGCTCTTGTTGCGATAGTAAGCTGTGTTTCTGAAACAATGCTCTTGTTGTAAAGAGGAACCATACACAGAGCTTTTGACAACGTTATCAATGTTTCTGAAACAAAGCTCTATTTGCAATTGATGTTCCTGAAACAAAGCTCTTTGTTGCAATAGTCACCGTTGTTTCTGAAACAACACTCTTGTTGCGAAACGGGATAGTATGTTGAGCATCTTATATCGGACGGTTTGCGAGACGGTGGATCTTTTAAAAAGATCCGCCGGTCGTGTATGGGGTTTTCGTTTCAAAGGTGTGCTTCGACTGGGCACCTATTGATATGGGAAATGCTTTAGTATCATACTCTCCATCCTTCCAGAAATACTTATTGAAGAAATGGATGTATCACTACTAGGGAAAAGCCTATACACAGGAAGTTACTAGTAGCGAGGGTTAAAAACCCTCGCTCGCTAATAGCGAGAGTTTTAACCTCGCTACTACTAAGCGGTCTCTACCGTGCCCCGGGACATGCCATAGTAGTAGCGGGTTTTACAACCTCGCTACTACTAAGTTTGATAGCAGATAGCGTTGGTTTTAGCCCTCCCATTTTCAAACTCTACCCCGTGGATCGCCTTTTCAGTTTTAAAAAATAAAAGAAAATGATGAAAATGTCAAAAAATAAAAGAAAATAAGTTTCCCATGTGATATGTGGTCTAGTTGTTGGGAAAATTTGCAAATATGAATATCGACTTTATTTGCAAAATCTCTCGAGAATTTGTAAAAATGGGCATAACTTTTGCATACTAACTCGGATGAAAAAGTTTTTTATATGAAAAATCATCTACTCGAATAGTTACACCCAAATTTAACCAGGGGAACCCCGTTAAACATTTTCAAAATCCTCAAAAACCAAACAGAAAAAAAATTACGGGGCTTTTAAGATCTAGAGTGGAAAAAATCGAAAAAATTTCAAACTGTGTGGTCAAACTGTGGTCAAACAATGGTCAAACTAATTATTCTAGAATATTAGTGTTACTAAATAATATTTTTTGTTTTTTTGAATTTTGGTCAAATCTGGTCAAATTATTCAAGAAATATTAGTGTTACTAATTTTTTAGAACAATAGTTTCAAACTCAAATAGTGAAATGTGTGACTTCATGCTCAAGCTAAATTCCTGAGGTTAATAGGATTGACATCTTACTATTGTCAGGAAAACAACAAGTGCAGACTTGGAAACGAGGGAGAATAGAACCCGGAAGTTAAGCGTGCTCAGGCTGGAGTAGTGAGAGGACCGTCCGGGAAGTTAGATAATTTGGAATGATGAGGGGTGATTAGAGATTAAATTGAGCAGCGATGAGGTGTGATTAGAGATTTGAGGTTAAAATAATTCATAAATTTGAAAATTAGGCAAAAATCGAAATATTTTTTCGAAAAAACTCAAAAAAAAACCCGCGCTGGTAGTAGTAGCGCGGGTTTTTTACCCACGCTACTAATAAAGGACATAGTAGTAGCGCGGGTGGCACCCGCGCTACTGCTATACGTTAGTTGTAGCGCCTTATTAGTAGCGCCGTCCCCCGTGCTACTAATAGGAGCAAAACCCGCGCTGCTGCTAGGCTTTTCCCTAGTAGTGTATCTACACGTACTTTAGGCCTAAACACATTCATTTTTATGCAGTTCTCCGACAGGTGTTTCCAGAGAGGGAGTAGATGCTAAGAAGAACATGTTCCCATCATTATTTGTTTCATAATAAGGAAAAATAGCTTGTGTCTCACACAATTGCGCAGGAAACTTCATTCGTCATATCTAATTTGTGTGGACTCGATCACACGGGTATATTCCAATCAATCATGTTACAATTAGCAAAATAACTGTGAGATGTTGTTTTTGTACTTGAAATATGATCAGTTCAGATAAAGAATGGTTTATGGGATGTTGGTTCGTCATATCTATAACATATTGGCTCGACAACATGGCATTGAAGTTTTTTTAGAGAAAAGACATTAGTTGAGCCTTGAGAAAAGGCTCAACCTAGTCCTCCTTCGTCGCGGTCCTGGCGGCGCTGCGCGAATCGCCGCAGGGCGGCGCACTGGCGCTCCCTCGCCATCTTCAGGAAGTCCTCGCGCGCCCATTCCAGGGCCGTGTCATCGTCAAGCTCGACGTCGCCGCCGTGCTCCGTCTTCACCGCGGGGAGGCACGGCTCCGTCTTTGTGACACTCCAAAAATTATTAGTTGGTTTTCATCAAAAACTTTGTTGGTTTTGAAGAAGGTCATTTAAACCCTTCCAAAAATCTCTCTCTCAAAATTTTCCCCTTTGGCAAAGGATTTTATTTTGGCATCTTTTTCAACCCTGGTGTTGGTTATTAAAAACCTTTCTTCCGTTTATCCCCTTCTCAAATTTAATTCTTGGAATTTATTTTCTTTGAAAAGAAAACCCTAGGAGTTTTGGGTCTTCTCTTATATTGAAACCACCCATGGTTTTACCATGCCTCTTGTGTTAAATCCTTTCAAAACCCCTCCTTCCACTTTGGGGGCAGTCCAAATTTTCTGTCCCAACAAGTCCAACTCATTTTTGGATTTTATTTCATTTATTTCTTTCCCCAAAACAATTATGTCCATTATTTTGAGCCTAGGTGATTTGCAAAGCAAGTACCTAATTGCCTTTGAACTTTGATCTCAAACCAACTCCTTTGGATAGTCCCTAGCACCCACAACCTAGAACCATCAAGATCCACTCTTCTTCTCTTCAAAATTTTCAAGTTTCAAACACGCAAGTTTGGACTAGATTTGTCAAATTTGGTGAAATTCATATCTCCTCTTCTCCAAAAATTCCACCAAAATTCAGGCAACCCCCAGTTGCAATGAGAGGCCACCCCACCAAAAATGAGCTCGAGGAGAACCTCCCACATACCAAAATCATTCTGTCGAACACTTCGCCGGCACTGTTACCTTGCACTTTCAGAGAGATTCAGAGGGGTCATGGGTGTTTCCGGTTGGGACCGAGAGGGGGGCACCCCTTAGAGCGCGCGTATATAAATTTAATCCCATGCTATTCGAGATTGTGATCTCCCCGTCTCAAAGTTTTTCTTGAGCGCTGTCGGGGTGATTCACAGCAGCGTAAGGTGGGATGGGTGTGTACTGGTTAGATGTGTTTTCTTCCGAAATACCGTAAACGGAACTAGTCCTTGTGACTATGGAAACCCGTTGGCTGTGGGAAATTCCGTACAAGCTCTGCAGAGTCAAAAATCTTTGAAACCATCTTATCCATGTCCAAGTACCGTGCTCATTATCTTCCATCCAGTGTCAGTCTCGGTGACAGAAACTCCTGAGAACCACATGAGTGTTAAGTCCGATTAAATGTTTATTTCCTATGGATGAACTAACCCATTTATTATCATGTGTTGAATATTTTCCTATGAGCACTATTTCTTGCAAGTTAACAGATATGAAAAGTGATTTTCCAACCCTTTCTGCGATGTCGCTCAGACGTCCGACTGCGGCGTTGTTATTACTTACTTTTGATATAAGCCCTTTCTGCGATGTCGCTCAGACGTCCGACTGCGGCATTGTTATTATTTACTTTGATATAAGCCCTTTCTGCGATGTCGCTCAGACGTCCGACTGCGGCATTGTTATTATTTACTTTTGATATAAGCCCTTTCTGCGATGTCGCTCAGACGTCCGACTGCGGCATTGTTATTACTTACTTTGATATAAGCCCTTTCTGCGATGTCGCTCAGACGTCCGACTGCGGCATTGTTATCATTTATATTTGATATAAGCCCTTTCTGCGATGTCGCTCAGACGTCCGACTGCGGCATTGTTGTCATTTACTTTCAATAAAAGCCCTTTCTGTGATGTCGCCCTGACATCCGACTGTGGCACGCATGTCTCTTACTTTCAATATAAGCCCTTTATGTGGTGTCGCTCAGACGCCCGACTGTGCCATGATTTATTTATTTGTTCACCCTTCGAGGCGTCGCTTCAGACGCCCGATCAGTTTTTAGTTATTTTTACTACCACCTGACTTCCTTCTTACTAATTAATGTCCTGTTACTTCCTCTTTTTGATGTACCATACTAATTTCTCATGGGTAATTTCTCATGACGCATTCATGCATGCATTTGTTATATCTTATGTCCGAACTGTCTTGCGAGTACTTTCAAAGTACTCACCTGGCTTATTGATTTGGCGGATCTTGTGAAAGCGATCTCATGGATGAAGAGTTCGATAGCGAGTCCGACGCCTAGAGGAATCCCAGTCAGTCTCGTGCGACCCTGGTTTTGGCCACTGTGTTATATCCGCTTCCGCTACCCAAATAATTTCATCGAGCCTCACCTCGACACTCGATGAGCTGCCAGTGTAGGAGTCATTTTATCCACTCCACTATGATATTCCACCACCACTTTATCCTCGAGTCAGTAGAATGCCACCCCGTTCCATTGTGTCATATCCGCCATTATGTATAATTATTGGCGTGCTTGTAATAAATGGTTGAGCACCCCAGCTCGACCCTGTAATATATTCTAATGCTACTGGCTTATTGTATCAATATTTTGTCTACCAGTCAGGAGGATTTTTTTTCTCGTACTGGACTCAAAAGGTCGGTTTCTCAATAAACATTTTATTGGAAAACCGGTCGTGACAAGCTTGGTACCAGAGCCAGGCTGACTGTAGGAGGCCACTAGGTGCGATCGCTAATCGGTTATTAGTATAATAGAGCTAATTCATATTTTTACAAATGTAGTCAATTTCTGACAGTCAACATAAATTTATGATGTGACCACTCGGAATTTTTGCCTACTTTTGTTGATGGCTGGCAACGACTGCGAGTCACAGATGTTCGCCAACATGCCTGATGGGTTCGTCAAGCTTCTCTCCTTCACCGTCCAAGTTGCGATGGGGCCATCTGTGCGCCCAGTCTTCATACTCTCTCAGCACAAGGTCAACGACAGTCTAACCATGCACCAGGCCACGGTGCAATTCAAGGGAGGGCGTGTTGAGTTACGCTGTTTCCAGTTCTTGGGGAGAGCCATGCCTACGGAGAAGCATGCGATGCAGATGGCAGCCCGTGAGGCGATAGCTCGTCTCAGGGATGTCCTTCCTTCGATGAAGACTCGTCGTTACCGCTACCTTCCATGTCACGTGCCATACACCTATCACTACGCGTTCTCTTTCCCCAGAGGAGAACGAGACGAGGCTTTTGAGATTGCCATACACCTACTCCAGTTCGTTCTGCACCACCCCTTGTGCTCACTCCTATTCGTGTTGTCCCGCATAGGGCGCCAGCTCCTCCAACTCAGCGCAACACTTCACGTCTGGAGCCTATTAGCGAGGAGGAGGTTGAGTCCCCAGCCTCACTGCGCCTCACCCGCGGCAGGCCAAGGGAAATCCTTACCATCTCCGACTAAGTACGCTTAGCCGCCATGTGATGTACCGACTTGTACGATATGTTTATATGTACATAGGCAGTGAGAAGTAGCTTGTTTCCGCATCATGTAGGAACTGGGAGAAGTGCACTAGCCTAAATAACGTGTCAGGTATATGTACGCATATCCTGAGTGATGTATTGTATAATTACTGCTTGTGTGTAAGATATGTAATGAGCAGTCCTTCTCCGCGCGCAAACGTTTATTCTCTGGAAAAAAATCTTGGAGCATTTAAGACTTTTTCCGTCTTCATGAATTTATTGACTTTTGCGACTCAATTTCTTTTCTTATGAGTTTTACAAAATATATCCCCAGAGTGAACAATGTCTCGTCCTTGGATGCGCTCCATGCCAACTCCACCAGAGCAAAATTATGGCACACAACCAAGCAACAATTTCACACAGGGGCAGTCAAGTCAACAGGACAGTGAAACAGCACTTTCCCAAATGTGTCGTCTTTATGAGCAAAGTCAGCAACAACATCAGGAAATGATGACCCAAGTCATCAATATGGGAAATCACCATGGACAGTATCAGTAGCAATCAAAGTTATCTGAGCTACAGAAGACGCGTCCCCAAACATTTTCTCATACTGACAAACCTCTTGAGGCTGAGGACTGGCTTCGAGACATGGAAATTAAATTAATTATTTCCCAGTGTTCAGATCTTGAGAAAGTGCTATATGCACCGCACTATCTCACTGGAGCAGCTGCATCGTGGTGGGAAAATTTCCTACACATGCAGCCCAACGAAAATAATATAACCTGGGAGGAGTTCAAAGAAGGCTTTCGTGGAGCACATATTCCTAAAAGTCTTATGAAGATCAAAAAGAGGGAATTTGACGACCTCAAGCGAAGGACCATGATGGTGTCAGAATACAACAGTCAGTTTACTCTGTTGTCTCGCTACGCCAACGAGGAGCGTATGTCTGAAAGCAAGAAGATGGAAAAATTCCTAGGCGGTGCGGCGCGGCGCTTAAATGCCAGCTGGTTGTGCACACCTTCCCAGATTTTAAAACGCTGGTGCATAAGGCCATTACCTTGGAAAATGAGAGACGCAGCTTGGAAGATTTCCGCAAGCGAAAAAGGGACCAGACTAGTCATGCTCGCAACCACCGCAGCAAGACAAATTTTCAGAAAGGTGGGACACCCAAACCCATGACAAACGTCTCACGCCCAATCAATAATTTCCATGCAAGGGACAAGGAGTTCACATACCGCCCATGCGTTACTTGCTACGCTTGTGGAGAAGAAGGGCACTATGCCAAACAGTGCCCCAAACCAAGGAACTCGACCCCAAAGCCGAACAACGGAGGCAATAATTCGGCGCCAAAGTGCAACAATTTCAACCCAAATAACAACCACAGGAAGGGTCATCTGAACCACGTGACCAAAGAGGAAGCACAAAATGCCCCAGATATCGTACTCGGTACGGTTCCTGTCAGCACAATACCTGCCATGGTTTTGTTTGATTCTGGAGCTTCTCACTCATTCATTTCGAAAAGTTTTGCCTTGCAAAATAATTTTTCGATGCTTCCCTTGGAAAAATCTATGATCGTTAAGTCCCCTGGGATTAAGCAAGTTACCCAGAGTTATTGCCAAGGTGTGGTTATTGAGTTTGAAGGGTTGAAGTTTCATGCCAATCTTATTGTGTTGGAAAATAAAGGACTGGATGTCATCTTAGGGATGGATTGGTTAACCACCAACAAAGGTTTTATTGACTGCTTCAACCGGAACGTAATTCTCACCCACCACCACAGGAAGACAATAAAGGTTTCAGCCAAAGAAAGAAAAATATCCCGGCAACCAAGATTGAACAAGGTGGATATTTCTGAATTAAGCAAGGTTCCAGTAGTGTGTGAATTTCCAGACGTATTTCCCGAAGAACTACCAGGCATGCCACCAGACCGAGAGATAGAATTCAGCATTGAGCTAGCACCCGGAACCGCCCCCCATATACAAGAAACCATAAAGAATGGCACCATCCGAATTGGTAGAACTGAAGAAGCAAATAAAAGAATTACTGGACAAAGGATATATACGAGCCAGCTCCTCACCTTGGGGTTCACCAATTTTATTTGCCAAAAAGAAGGATGGAACTCTGAGATTGTGTATAGACTATAGAGCGCTTGACATGGTCACAATCAAGAACAAATACCCGATGCCACGGATAAATGATTTATTTGATCAGCTCGCTCAGGCCAAGGTATTCTCAAAAATTGACTTGAGGTCGGAATACCATCAATTAAAGGTACGAACAGAAGATATTCCCAAGACGGCATTCACCTCCAGATACGGATTATATGAGTTCACCGTAATGCCATTTGGACTAACGAACGCCCCTGCATATTTTGTTCACCTCATGAACAAAGTATTTATGAAGTTTATGGACAAGTTTGTTGTGGTATTTATCGACGATATTCTGATATACTCCAAGACACCAGAAGAGCAAGCTGAACATCTCCGAATTGTACTAGGGGAACTCAGGAAACATCAATTGTACGCTAAATTCAGCAAGTGTGAGTTTTGGCTAAGGCAAGTAGGTTTTCTGGGCCACGTACTAACCCAAGAGGGTATTGCCGTAGACCCGGAAAAAGTCAAGGCCGTACTTGGCTGGAAACCACCAGCCAGCGTAACGGACGTACGAAGTTTCTTGGGAATGGCAGGATACTACCGAAGATTTATTGAAGGATTCTCCACCATAGCAAAGCCAATGATGCAGCTACTCAAGAAAGACAAGAAGTTTGAATGGACGGAAGCTTGCGAGAAAAGTTTCCAAGAATTAAAAAGGAAATTAACGACAACACCAGTATTAATTGTGCCAGACATACACAAGAATTTTGAGGTGTATTGTGACGCATCCCGGAAGGGCCTCGGATGCGTGTTGATGCAAGAAGGCAAGGTAGTCGCATATGTCTCCAGACAACTTCGCAAGCATGAGGAAAATTATCCTACTCATTACCTAGAGTTAGCAATAGCTATTCATGCACTCAAGGAATGGAGACACTTTTTACTTGGAAATCGTTGTGAAATATACACGGACCATAAGAGCCTCAAGTATATTTTCACACAACCGTAACTGAATTTACGGCAACGACGCTGGTTGGAATTAGTGAAGGATTATGACGTTGGAATCCACTACCATCCAGGAAAAGCAAATGTAGTGGCAGACGCTCTAAGTCGGAACCCTAGCCCAAACGATGACAACCTACCAAACCTGAGACATGAATTTCTGCAGGAGTTTGCTAAACTCAACTTGCTGGTAGTTACCGAAGGCAGCATATCGAATTTAGAAATGCAGCCTACCTTGATAGAAAAGATTAAAGAGGCTCAGCATGGACACCCCAGCATTGAAGGCATTAAGTGGAAAGTGAGTTTGGGCAAGGCCTCAGAATTCGTTATTGACGAACAGGGAATATTGTGGTATGGAAATAGACTTTGCGTACCAAATATCAAGGACCTTAAACAGCAGATCTTAGCTGAAGGCCACACCGCCCCGTATTCAATCGATCCTGGAGGGACAAAAATGTACAAGGATATTCAGGAAATTTTTTGGTGGCACGGTCTACAAAGGGACATATCCACGTTCATCGCATGTTGTGACTCTTGTCAACGCATCAAGGCCGAGCACCAGAAACCGGCCGGACTTTTACAGCCAAATAAAATACCCGAGTGGAAATGGGACGAGATTGGAATGGATTTTATTGTTGGGCTACCTCGGTCACGGCACGGAAATGATGCCATATGGGTCATCACTGATAGACTGACTAAAGTAGCACACTTCATCCCCGTGAAGACAACCCACACCACTCAGAAGCTTGCCAGGCTTTATCTCTCCCGTATCGTCTACTTACATGGAGTTCCAAAGATAATAATATCAGACAGAGGCACTCAATTTATCTCCCGATTTTGGGATCACTTACAACAAGCTTTGGGAACTCAACTGGCGTTCAGTACTGCATACCACCCCCAGACTGATGGACAAACTGAACGCGTAAACCAAATTCTAGAAGACATGCTAAGAGCATGTGTCCTCACCTATGGGACCAGTTGGCAAAAAAAACTTACCATACGTAGAGTTCGCATACAACAACAGTTACCAAGCCAGCCTGCAAATGGCACCATTTGAGGCTCTGTACGGGCGGAGATGTCGTACCCCGCTAAATTGGTCAGAAACCGGAGACAGCCATATCTTCGGCCCAGACATGCTCAAGGAGGCTGAAGATAAAGTTAAGCTGATTAGGGATCGAGTCAAGACAGCCCAAAGTCGACAGAAGAGTTATTACGATCAAAAACATCGGGGAGTCAGTTTTGAACCCGGTGAGTTTGTGTACCTACGAGTATGTCCTATGAGGGGCCTGCAACGATTCAAGATTAAGGGGAAGCTAGCACCAAGATTCATCGGACCATTCTGTATAGTGGCATGAAGGGGCACGGTAGCCTACCAGCTAGACTTACCCGAAGAACTATCCGATATCCACGACGTATTCCACGTCTCGCAATTAAGGAAGTGCGTAAGCAACCCAGAGAAACAAGTATTCCATGAAAACATTGACGTACAACCAGACCTCACCTATCGGGAGCATCCAGTAAAAATACTAGAGGAATCTGAAAGAAGGACCCGACAGAAAACCATCAAATTTTTCAGAGTTCAGTGGAGCAACCACACCGAGAGTGAAGCCACTTGGGAAAGAGAGGATTTTCTTCGGACAGAGCACCCACACTTATTTGAGGATCAGCTGAAATCTCGGGGACGAGATTTTTCCTAAGGGGGTAGGTGTTGTGACACTCCAAAAAATTTTAGTTGGTTTTCATCAAAAACTTTGTTGGTTTTGAAGAAGGTCATTTAAACCCTTCCAAAAATCTCTCTCTCAAAATTTTCCCCTTTGGCAACGGATTTTATTTTGGCATCTTTTTCAACCCTGGTGTTGGTTATTAAAAACCTTTCTTCTGTTTATCCCCTTCTCAAATTTAATTCTTGGAATATATTTTCTTTTAAAAGAAAACCCTAGGAGTTTTGGGTCTTCTCTTATATTGAAACCACCCATGGTTTTACCATGCCTCTTGTGGTAAATCCTTTCAAAACCCCTCCTTCCACTTTGGGGGCAGTCCAAATTTTCTGTCCCAACAAGTCCAACTCATTTTTGGATTTTATTTCATTTATTTCTTTCCCCAAAACAATTTTGTCCATTATTTTGAGCCTAGGTGATTTGCAAAGCAAGTACCTAATTGCCTTTGAACTTTGGTCTCAAACCAACTCCTCTGGATAGTCCCTAGCACCCACAACCTAGAACCATCAAGATCCACTATTCTTCTCTTCAAAATTTTCAAGTTTCAGCTTCTGCAAGTTTGGACCAGATTTGTCAAATTTGGTGAAATTCATATCTTCTCTTCTCCAAAAATTCCACCAAAATTCAGGCAACCCCGAGTTGCAATGAGAGGCCACCCCACCAAAAATCAGCTCAAGGAGAACCTCCCACATACCAAAATCATTCTGTCGAACACTTGGCCGGCACTGTTACCTTGCACTTTCAGAGAGATTCAGAGATTCAGAAAGTTCAGTGTCATTTCTTCGTCGAGTTCATCACACTGTCAACAGGCGCCTGGCGCGGCGCACAACCCCTCCTCCTGGCAGAAGCGTCGACGCCCCTTGGACGGGTGCAGGCGTCGGTGGCGGCGAGCCTCGCCGGTGTTGCAGTTTCTGCGGTGGCTGCGCCACCCGTGGCGGCCAGCGAGGGCCTGAGCCAGCTCGCCACGCCACCCAGTGCCGCCCATCGCAACCTGGCCCTCCGCGTGGCTCATGCATGCCAGCGCACTCCCGCTGCACCGTCGTCGTGGCCCGGCAAGCACAGGGCACGCCCTCTGCCGCCGACGGGCCCGCGCCGCCCCGTTCCATCGAGCCCACCCCAAAGCTTCTAATCCTAGCTCGTTTAGTGCCTAAATGGAGCCAGTGGACCTCCACGATGACGCTCAACCACTAAACCACCCCGACCAAGCCCTGCGCCGCCGTAACCTTCGCCGAAGAACTCCGTTCAAGATCATCACCTCGGATCGCCTATAAAAAGGGGCCCCGAACTCGCCCTAGAGCACGCACCACCTGTGCACCTCACCAACACTCCGCCAGGCCACTAGGAGGACCTCGAGGAGGTCTCCTCCCCCAACTCCGGCCGCCCCGTTCCGCCTCGGCCTCCACCTTGATTCACTCCGGTGAGGCCGTCCCCGGCGCCCAAACCTCGTCAGCAATCCCCTCGAGCACCCAGAAGTCTAACCCCCACTTCAATTTGCCCTTCGCAGCACTCTCCGGCGAGATCCAACTCCACCAGAACCGCCGTCCGCCGGAGCAAGGGCCGCCATCGACGTGGTGCTCGCCGGCGACCACCACCACCACCCACCGACGCGAAAGGATGCACTGAGCACGGAGGTACCACCCGATCCCCCTGCCTCGCCGTGGATCGCCGTCGGCGACCACCGCAGCTCTCCGGCGCCGACGAGCTCCGTCTCCCCTTTTGAAATTTCAAACCTGACGGGTGGGACCCGCCTGTCAGTCTCTCATTTCTTTTTAAAATGAACCGTTTTCTGAAAGCGTATTCTGGCAAAATGCGCTTTCCAGTCTGAATAGTTTTCTGGACTTTTCTGCTTAGCCCCCTGGGAAGTTTCTGTTTCATTACAGAAAGGTCCTTGGACCAAAACACTTATAACTTTTAAACAGAAAAGGATTTTTGAGTGATTATTTTTCTGCCCTCTTAAAAATTTTGTCTAGATTTTTATCAGATTTATTGGAAAAATATTTGGTATACTTATGTACACCTCACGGTATTTACGATAGCGCGTGTATTTTTGTATACCGTAGATACCGAAGGAGGTGACGGAACCGCAAACTTCACCGAGCTAGGCCCCGACTACTCCGAACCAGGCAAGCATGTTTGAACTTTTGATATGATGCGTGTTTTGGCATGTTTGCATTAATTAGTTGCATGGCATGATCATGAGCACCTCGATGAATGTCATATTACATGCAAAGTGGAGACAAGTGAGTTTCGAAAATCCATAAGATATTGGATACCAGTTTGCATGGCCATGTGATGGCGTAAGAATGGGTAAGGTGGCAGAGTTGTAGCATGCCAGTCTTATGCCTGACTGTTTGACCAGTGTCAACATGAACCGGTCCAGTTTCCATCCGTTTCCCTCCTGTACTACCACATGTTTTTCCGCAAGGAAATATGGCTTAGTAAGTTGCAAACCGCTTTCGGTACACACCAAATCGAGGCGGGATGAGGGTTCCATGGCCTGGATTAAAGCCTATCATCCGGTCGGGGGCATGGGTGTTTCGGTTGGGACGAGAGGGGCACCCTTAGAGCGTATATAAATTTGGTCCCATGCTATTCGAGATTGTGATCTCCCGTCTCAAAGTTTTTCTTGAGCGCTGTCGGGGTGATTCACGCAGCGTAAGGTGGGATGGGTGTGTACTGGTTAGATGTGTTTTCTTCCGAAATACCGTAAATGGAACTAGTCCTTGTGACTACGGAAACCCGTTGGCTGTGGGAAATTTAGTACAAGCTCTGCAGAGTCAAAAATATTTGAAACCATCTTATCCATGTCCAAGTACCGTGCTCATTATCTTCCGTCCAGTGTCAGTCTCGGTGACAGAAACTCCTGAGAACCACATGAGAGTAAAGTCCGATTAAATGTTTATTTCCTGTGGATGAACTAACCCGTTTATTATCATGTGTTGAATTTTTCCTATGAGCACTATTTCTTGCAAGTTAACAGATATGAAAAGTGAATTTCAAGCCCTTTTTGCGATGTCGCTCAGACGTGCGACTGCGGCATTGTTATTACTTACTTTTGACATAAGCCTTTTCTGCGATGTCGCTGAGACGTCCGACTGTGGCATTGTTATTATTTACTTTTGATATAAGCCCTTTCTGCGATGTCGCTCAGACGTCCGACTGTGGATTGTTATTATTTACTTTTGATATAAGCCCTTTCTGCGATGTCGCTCAGACGTCCGACAGCGGCATTGTTATTACTTACTTTGATATAAGCCCTTTCTGCGATGTCGCTCTGACGTCCGACTGCGGCATTGTTATCATTTACATTTGATATAAGCCCTTTCTGCGATGTCGCTCCGACGTGCGACTGTAGCATTGTTGTCATTTACTTTCAATATAAGCCATTTCTGTGATTTCGCCCCGACGTCCGACTGTGGAACGCATGTCTCTTACTTTCAATATAAGCCCTTGATGTGGTGTCGCTCAGACGCCCGACTGTGGCATGATTTATTTATTTGTTCACCCTTCGAGGCATCGCTTCAGACACCCGATCGGTTTTCAGTTATTTTTACTACCACCTGACTTCCTTCTTACTAATTAATGTTGTGTTACTTCCTCTTTTGGATGTACCATACTAATTTCTCATGACGCATTCATGCATGCATTTGTTATATCTTATGTCCGAACTGTCTTGCGAGTACTTTCAAAGTACTCACCTGGCTTGTTGATTTGGCCAGATGCTGACGAAGGAGATCTCATGGATGAAGAGTTCGATAGCGAGTCCGACGCCTAGCGGAATCCCAGTCTGTCTCGTGCGACCCTGGTTTTGGCCACTGTGTTATATCCGCTTCCGCTACCTAAATAATTTCATCAAGCCTCACCTCGACGCTCGATGAGCTACCAGTGTAGGAGTCATTTTATCCACTCCACTGTGATATTCCACCACCACTTTATCGTCGAGTCAGTAGAATGCCACCCCACTCCATTGTGTCATATCCGCCATTATGTATAATTATTGGCGTGCTTGTAATAAATGGTTGAGCACCCAGCTCGATTTCGTAATATATTCTAATGCTACTGGCTTATTGTATCAAGATTTTGTCTACCAGTCAGGAGGATTTTTTCCTCGTACTGGACTCAAAAGGTCGGTTTCTCAATAAACATTTTATTGGAAAACCGGTCGTGACAGTCTTGGGCTTGACGAAGCGCGGAGGAGCCAACGAGGAGGCGCGCCGGCCGCCCTCGTTGATGACGATGCCGGCGTTGCAAGTGCGCCGGCCGAGCAGCGTCTCCGCCGCGGGCTCGGCCTTGACGCCGAGCAGCGCCGGCTCACTACAAGAAATATGTCAACTAGTGACCTTCTTTCAGTGACCCTGGAAGAATTGGTCATAGATCTATGAAAATTTCAGACCAATTGGTCAAAAGCTGTTCGGGGGGCTCCAAACCCTAAACCATTGCGACCATTTTGGTCAGAAAGGTCGTAATTTCCTTTCACGAAATGGTCACAAAGCAAACAGTGCTAGTCCGCTACCTTATTTCTAGTTGTTAATGACCAATATAGATGGTCATAGCCTTGTATATTGTGGTGGGTTGTGATGACTAGGCGCCATCTCATCAGTTTTGCCTATGTGTCATGTCCATGTGGCAGTTTTTGCCCTAGGTTGTGAAGCAACCTATATTTCTGTTATTCCCAAACTTCCTAAAAAAAATCTCATAAATGTTTTGCATCATATCTTCATCAAATATGTCAAAAACATTCCTTGCCTAGTTCAAAAATAATTCGAAAATATTCATTTTCCTATTCTGTTCAGAGGAGCACTTTGTGAAGGAAGTACCACTTTGGCATGTCCAAATTGTATCCTATGCCCAAATAACCATCCTCCACCAAATGCCAGCTCAATCCATTCATTATTTTGAGCCGAGCTTCAACATTCGTATTTATGTCCAGTGTGGTACTTTGTGAAGCAAGTACCACCTAGGCTCCTCCTTTTGAGGTGAAAATTTGTGAAGACGGTCTTCCTAGTAACAGATCATCCTCAGCCAAAACTCACGCCCATTAGCCATGTGCATTTCCCGTACCGCAAATCAAACACTTGGCTGCTTATTCATGTTTAAGCATCGATCGGTCTCGTCATGAGAATCTTATGTTGTAATTTTCTTCCTAGCACCTACCAGGGGAGTGCCCAACCCACTAGACATACCTAGGCCGCCCAGAACACATGGCAACGCAACGGTCACGCGGTGACCACGCGGCGGGCATGTGAGTTTACGCGTTCTAGAGTTGGGGCCCTCGGCCACCGCCCAAACCTTGACGTATCGCCACCAAACCATGTATTTATGATAAAATATACACTTATGTACCTAGAAATGATTTTTGGAAAAAATAAAGAGCAAACTTTGAGGCAGCTGCAGTTCAAATTTGACCAGCTTCCAGCTGAATCGACGGGAATTTGTCTTTTTCACCAGAGGTGGATCAAAAATTTTGACACCCAACCATTTTGTCAATTTTGCATTAAATATGGCCTCGTATTTTATAAAATTGATTAGGTACAATTTTTCAACAAATATATGGTAGGTCCTTAACAAAAAAACTCATTTCGGGCACTTGGAAAATGGAAAATGAATTTTCCGTGCAAAGAAAATGAAAATTCCCTTAGGAGACATTGTTTGGAATTCCAATATGCACCTTTGTGCACAATATTAGATAATTTGAACAAACTATGCCATGAATGTGGCCATAAGATTGATCATTTGGCTTGAAAGACATGAATCTTCACACATGATAGCTCATTTCTGAGAACACTTTTTTAAAATAATTACCGTATTACAAGTTTATTATTTTTCCTGGAAACTTGGTCACATATAATGACACAATGCGAAGGTTTTTCAAATTTTTTGATTTTTTTTAATTTTTTATGCCCGTTTCAAAATGCGGTCAAAACAGCGGGAATGACCGTTCCTAGCTAGTGGTTGAATCTTGGAAAACTTTTGGTGTTTCTATGATAAAATAGATACTTATTTACCTATTAATGATTTTTGGAAAAAATAAATAGCAAACTATGAGGGAGCTGCAGTTCAAATTTGACCCGTTTCCAGCTGAATCGGCGGCAATTTGTCTTTTTCACCAGAGGTGGATCAAAAAAATTTACACCCAACCATTTTGTCAATTGTGCATTAAACATGGCCTAGTATTTTATAAAATTTATTTGGTCCATTTTCGCAACAATTATTTGGTAGTTCCTTCACAAAAAAACCTCCTTTTAGGCACTCAGAAAATGGAAAATGAATTTTCCGTGCAAAGAAAATGAAAACTCCCTTAGGCAACATTGTTTGGAATTCCAAGATGCACCCTTGTACACTATATGAGGTCATTTGAACAAACTATGCCATGAATGTGGCCATAAGATTGATCATTTGGCTTGAAAGACATGAATCTTCACGCATGGTAGCTCATTTCTGAGAACACTTTTTAAAATAATTACCGTATTACAAGTTTATTATTTTTCCTGGAAACTTGGCCATATATAATGACACAATGCGAAGGTTTTCCAATTTTTAGATTTTTTTTAATTTTTTATGCCCGTTTCAAAATGCGGTCAAAACGGCGGGCTTGACCGTTCCTAGCTAGTGGTTGAATCTTGGAAAACTTTTGGTATTTTATGATAAAATAGATACTTATGTACCTAAAAATGATTTTTGGAAATAATAAATAGCAAACTATGAGGCAGCTGCAGTTCAAATTTGACCCGTTTCCACCTGAATCGGTGGCAATTTCTCTTTTTCACCAGAGGTGGATCAAAAATTTTTACACCCAACCATTTTGTCAATTGTGCATTAAACATGGCCTAGTATTTTATAAAATTGATTTGGTCCATTTTTGCAACAATTATTTGGTAGTTCCTTCACAAAAAAACCTCCTTTTGGGCACTCGGAAAATGGAAAATGAATTTTCCGTGCAAAGAAAATGAAAACTCCCTTAGGCAACATTGTTTGGAATTCCAAGATGCACCCTTGTGCACTATATGAGGTCATTTGAACAAACTATGCCATGAATGTGGCCATAAGATTGATCATTTGGCTTGAAAGCCAAGAATGTTCACGCATGATAGCTCATTTCTGAAAACACTTTTTTAAAATAATTACCGTATTACAAGTTTATTATTTTTCCTGGAAACTTGGTCACATATAATGACACAATGCGAAGGTTTTCCATTTTTTGATTTTTTGAATTTTTTATGCCCGTTTCAAAATGCGGTCAAAACGGCGGGCTTGACCGTTCCTAGCCAGTGGTTGAATCTTGGAAAACTTTTGGTATTTCTATGATAAAATAGATACTTATGTACCTAGAAATGATTTTTGGAAAAAATAAATAGCAAACTATGAGGCAGCTGCAGTTCAAATTTGACCCGTTTCCAACTAAATCGGCGGCAATTTGTCTTTTTCACCAGAGGTGGATCAAAACTTTTCACACCCAACCATTTTGTCAATTGATTAGGTCCATTTTTGCAACAATTATTTGGTAGTTCCTTCACAAAAAACCCTCCTTTTGGGCACTCAGAAAATGGAAAATGAATTTTCCGTGCAAAGAAAATAAAAACTCCCTTAGGCAACATTGTTTGTGTGACACCCCAAAAAAAATTTAACCTGGTTTTGTTAAAAATTTTGCCAGGAAATTTAACTTTCCTTTTTCTTGGTTTTTCTTGACTTCAGAACCATTCTTTTCTTGGTTATCTTGGAGTTGTTCCCTAAGATGAAAACAATCTTTTACTTATGATATTGGACTTTTTTACCCTCTCAAGAAAATCTTTTCTATTATCAGAAGAATTAATTATATAATATTCTACTTGATCTTTCTTTTCTTGAAAAAAATGGTTTCCCATAGTTTATTGGTCCCATTTGTACTACAACCCTTTTATATATTTATTCAAAAATCCCACCATAATTTGGAGATGTCATATGGAGTATTTTAACAACTTTTGTGCAAAAATATCTTCTACCCATTGAATATTTTGAGCTCTACACCATATTTTCAAATCTGGTCCAGAGAGCATTTTTACACTACAACTTATTCAAATATTTCTTTAAAACTTCTACCAAAATTGTGGGATATCAGTAGGAGCATATTATTCAACTTTATGCAATAACCTAATGTTGTTCTTTGGAAAAACTGAGTGAACCATCCTCTTTTCCATTCTGGTCCAACCTGAGGTTTTGTACATCAACCACCCTTTTAGTTGCTCCTTGATCCATGATTCCTTTTCCTACTTGTAGTCCTCCTTGCCAAACCCTTAAGTCCAGGAGAGTGGACCCATTGGATGATTCTAAGTGCATGCAACCATGCCCTGTTCTTTCTGTCCAGAATTGGAGTTTTGCAAAACAAGCACTAGCAAGTTTGTGCTTTGGGCAAACTAACCTTACCACCCTATCTTTTATCTAAAGAGACCCCACTCTGGAGGTTTTGGCCACTCCAAGAACTGCCTAGGAGCCTTTGGCATTTTGTCAAACACCTTGAGAGCGTGGACAGTTTTGACTTGACTTTTTGTTTACACTGTGAACTTAATACCCTGACCAGGCCAGCTTGTCCCATGGTTTTGCCCTAACCTATAACCCCACCCTGCTAACCCTCTTGTGGCTTGGAACCCTCTACCATGCCATAGCATTTCGACGAGCACATCCCGTGCGTGCTCTGGGCGCGAACAGAGCACAGGTTTTGCACGTGCCGCGCCCGAGCCGATGCGTCGCTCCCCGATTTCTGCACTGTCGGGGAAGCTGATCTGACCCACGAACACCTATGGGACCGGCGGACCGAGCCCCTTTCGGTTCAGTGGGGGGCGGAGGTCGCACGAAGAGCAGATCGAGGCGAAGCATACGAGCAGTTTACCCAGCTTTGGAGCTCTCCGGAGAGATAATACTCCTACTGTTGCTTGTCTGATTGTATTGTGTTCTTGCTAGGGAACGTTGAGAGCTACAAGACCTAGCGTGAGTGTTCTCTGGTTTCGAATGAACCAAACCCTCCTCTACGTTGCGCATGGGCCTCCTTTTATATGCTCAAGGGGTCTCCGACAGGTGGCAACGTAGATAAGGGAAAAAATGGAAAAAGAGTTGCGGTTGGTACAACTACTTGTCCAGTGTCTCATACCTAACCCTGAAGGCAGGGGACAAAGGCATTAAATGCCCGTCTATGTCGCCTAAACAGTGCAGAAAGGGACCGTCAGGGACGCCACCGCTTGCCACGATGGCAATCTTGTCAGCACCGCTTGCCACGCGCTCACTGGCGCAGACAACCTCTTGCCACGCGGCGCTGGAAAGGTCGAGGCGACATGTTGGTGGATGTCTGGAGCGCAGGGCGGAGTGGTAGTCTGCATGGCAAGCGCCTTGCCATGTTGTTGCCTTGTCGCGTCCGAAGCTTGTCGCTCACCGGGCCTTCGCGGCAAGCTCCTCTTGCCGGGGCCTTGTCTCCTAGGTGCCTTGGTGGGCCTTCCCGGCAAGCTCCTCTTGCCGGGGCCTTGTCTCCTTGACTTAAATACTTTGTTCTTGAATGGCTCCAATGGAGCCGTGGAGGACCTTGGCGGTCACCAGGCAAGCCTTGCCGCGGGGTGTTGCAACTGCCCGTGCACAAGTTGGGATACTAGGGTACCCCTGCTCTAGTACACCGACAGGCACGCCCTGCAGAGCCACGCCACCCACTAAGCTCCTCACAACAACGCGCCAAGCCGCCCTTGCCACGTCTCCGGCAGGCCAGTAGCTAGCCGCCAATGCCGCCCGACAGCCCCTGCAATGGCCAGCGCCGCCGAGCCGCGCCCGCTCGCCAGCTCGCCCCTGGAGCAGTACCCACTCGTCCGCTAGTTCCTACCGCCATCCTCAGCCTCGCCACGTCGGTCGCCGACGAGCTCATCCACTTCCGCCGCGAACCGACGTAGGAGCACTATAAAAGGAAGCCCCTCGAGCCCTACGAGCACACGAGCAGCCTCCTAGTGCCCCCATTGCCGTCAATTGAAGAGAAAGAGGCCGTCTTCCCCAACTCCGGCCGGTCCGGCCGGCACCACTTCCCAGCTCCGTTCACCGCAACCAGGGCCTCCCCCTCTCCACTCTCTCCACCATAAGTCCAATCTTCCTCCCGTGAACCTTTCCCCCTGCTCGATTTTGATCGGGAGCCGCCGTATCCCCAAAACCACTCTGCTCCCGAATGCCTCCTCCGCCGCGAAGCTCGCCGCCGGCAGCTCACTCCGTCCCCACCGACCCAACGACCACCGGAAGGACCGCCCCGGTCTTGCGGATCCATCCCGACCCTCTGGAGCCCGTGGGGAGCAGCCCTTCACCGGCGCTGATCGCCGTCGCCTCGCCGCCGTTCGGGCAGAGGAAGAGGAGGGAGGTGGACTGGTCAAACCTGACCAGTGGGCCCCCTGGACCCACTGTCAGTGACCCCGCTCCAGTCCACATGGGTTAAGTGGAGACGTAAATCACAAATTACGTCTTCGACGTGTACCGGTTCGAAGCGTTTTCTTTTCTTTTTCTGTTTTATTTAAAAACCAAAAATTTGACTAAACTTTGACTGGCTATAACTTCTAAAATATAACCCCAAATGAATTGATTCTTTTTCCTACCTCTCTCAAATTTGACCTAGTTTATTAAGAATTATCTGAAATTTTTTCAAAACAACTTTTTGTGCTGTTTTGAGTCTATGTGTTAATTCAAATTTATTCAAAAGAGGACTTTTGGAGAAGAAGAAAGCTTGCAAAAGTTTCTAGGGTGCAACCTGCCTCTACACAAACTGAAGGCAAGCATTCTGAACCCGGCATAATATTTTTGGTGTGTTCATTGACACGTTTATAACACCACCTCATTTTGGAATACTCGTTATTTCATGTGATATGATCATTTGCATGGATGCATTTTACTGATCTCCTTGTTGTTGAAAATGATTATATTTGTGATGGTAGCCATTCTCATGTGCCTTGCATGCATGCCGGAAAGTAATCCAGGAAAGCCTCTGCCTTGGGTAGGCGTGAGTTTGTCGCCGGCCCCCGTCGGGATGGTTATGCCCGGTATGGCATGGTAAGGTATAGTGAGTGGTGACCTTGTTGGTTGAAATATATTTTTGTTATATATGTCATGCAGGAATTTAAAACCTCCTGAGTCGATCAGATATCGAGTCTTATTCAGTGAACCCCATACTTGCTTCAGATTACCACTTGTCCCTACAACAAGTAGGGTGCAGTTCGATCGATCGTCAACCCCTTTCAAGCACACACCATACAGAGAGGCCATGGTGGAAGATATCGGTTGAAGCCGGTAGGCATGCCACCTGGTCCGGGGGCATCGGTGTTTCCGGTTGAGACCGAGAGGGGAGGCCACCCCTTAGAGTGCGTGTTATAAATTTGATCCCATGCTACGCGAGGTTCCAGCCTCCCCACTTAGAGTTTTGCTTGACAGGTCTCATGGGTGATTCCAGACACGGGTAAGTTAAGCTGGTGTGTGCAAGTCAGGTGTGTTTTCAATTAAAAGACCGTAGACGGAATTAGTCCCGAAGGACTAAAGAAATCCATTACTCGTGGGTAATGAGTACACCCTCTGCAGATATTAAACCTATTCGAATAGCCGTGTCCTCGGTTAAGGATTCCAGTCTAGCATGGGTCAGGTGTCGGCCTTCGGAGAAGAAACTGTTAAACCCGAACAATGAATCGTGACATGTGACTTGTGGTGATTATGATTATTATTTCTGTTATGGACTAACCCCATGAACTTTATTTCTGTTGTGGACTAACCCGTTATATTATTAGAATTATTGAGTATCCCTGGGATGGTACTACCTCCTGGATATTCACTGTGTTTATGCATAAGCCCTTTAAGTGGTGTCGCTCAGACGCCGGACTGTGGCATTTATTTTTAAAGCCCTTTATGTGGTGTCGCTCAGACGCCCGACTGTGGCATTTTGTTTAAAAGCCCTTTATGTGGTGTCACTCAGACGCCCGACTGTGGCATTTATTTTCTTAAAGCCCTTTTAGTGGTGTCGCTCAGACGCCCGACTATGGCATTTATATTTTTAAAGCCCTTTATGTGGTGTCGCTCAGACGCCCGACTATGGCATTTATTTTTCTTAAAGCCCTTTATGTGGTGTCGCCAAGACGCCCGACTGTGGCATTCTTGTTATTGACCATCAATTCGAGACGTCGCTTCAGACATCCGAACGGTGCATTTTATTCTAGCCACGTCATTACCTATTCACTGTTACATTTTAATGATCTGCTTGCATGCATTAGAGATTTTTTTTTCTTTATAACTGACGATGTGATCATAGAACATTTCAATGCTTACTTGTCACTTATATTATACCGGTGTTCGAAATGTTTCCGAGTACATTCAAAGTACTCACTGGCTTGTCCCTGGCTATTGTCATGGCCAAATTTCTTGCGTGGAGAGGAGCGTTGCGATGGCAACCCCGGAACCTACGCAATGGTGATAGCAGCCTCACGAAGATAGGAGTTAACCCGGTCAGCTGTTCCCGTGGGAAATGGAGTCCCATAGACGGTGAAGATCTACAAACCGCTTCCGCCATCAACCACTAGAAACCATTTGTTGTATTCACAGACCAGATGGTCTTGTACCACGTATTTTGTATTTTGCTTGGAATTTCTATATCAAGTTGGTGCCTCATCAGCTAACAGTAATCCTGGGGCTGGTGAGCACGACTACCATTTTTCTTGAATTTATTACCCGGAAAAACCGGTCGCGACAGACTTGGTATCAGAGCCAGGCTGACCATTGGCTAATCCTATCTTAGTCAGGTCAATAAACTTAGGCAAACCAACCCACCAGACCATAACCGAAACCCCAGCCAAGCTTCTCGTGAAAGATAGCCACACAGTCACCCGACGCCTTTTGGCAGTTGGTGCCCAACCTATCAACCTAGCCTGTCCATCCAGCATCAAAGGACCAGCACCCTGTGTGTCTTACTGCATAGCGTCTGAAGGAAGACTCCGTCCCCTTTTACTATAAAAGGGCACGCTAGCCCCAACACAGCACAGCCGCTACCCCAAACCGAGCCACAATGCCTGGCCCCGTCGTGCACAACGAGACCACAGCAACTAACCTTGGAGGCTTTGTGACCATACTCGCAAACCTCACCCGTCGTGCCTATGCGTTAGAAGAGCCACCTGAATATGTTGTGTACCAAGGACCCATGAGTGGTGAGAGCCGTCAATTCTGGGCCACCGTACACATTTACGGTAGGGGTCTAGCGCCCGAGCGCCCCTACAGGTTCACCGGAAGAACAACTTCCTTTGAGACACAAGCCATCCAACTAGCTTCTCGAGAGGCTATAGTTCATCTCAGGCACCTGTCGCCCAGAGTTAACTGTCGCTCGTTCCACTACTACCCCAGGCATGAAGGGTATGGAAGACCACCCCAAGTTACCAACGAAGATCACGAAACGGACCCTGCATTGCTGCACCTCGTGCGCTATGTAGGTGCGCTGGAGGAACTGTTCGATCAAATCACCATTGATTTGATCGCAGCTCGTGGAGAGCTGGTTCGCCGAGTCCCGGCAAGAGAAGGGAACGAGCCCAACACCGACAACCCAGTCGTGCTATTCGGACACCCGATCGAGACCCTGAGGTCAGCCCCAACCATCAGCCAAGGTGCTTTGATGACCCCCGAAGTGCTTCGTCGCCTTTTGGGAGCACACTCCAACGGGGTTGTGGTCAACAATCCCCGCGACGGTCATCATCACTACCCCGAGCCTGCAGCCCCTCAACCCTCTCCAGCAAATTCCGACGGTGAGAACCGTGGAGAAGCCTCGACATCCACAAGGCACGCCCGCTTGGATGTAAACGAGGTAGACTAAGTCACCCAAGTGGTGTCGAGTCCCAGTGTACCCTCTCTTTGTAACCCCGTGATCACTTATATTAACGCAGCCTGTCGCCGTGCCTCTGTTTTAAATAATAGCCTTGCATGGATGTATTAGCATGCAGTGTGATTTTTCTATCCCAGGCTCAACTACCAAAACCACCCCGACAACCCCACAGTGATACGTCACTTTGGTGAGATATGTATCTGTGGCTTTGACCCCGACTCTCGGAGCCGAGCTGGCAAATTCATTACCTTTCACCACGGTAAAATGACCCAGCTCCGATGCTATATAAAGACCCCGCGTGACCTTGCCAAGCATCCCTCGCACAACCATTTCTTGCCATGCCGAGCCCTAGTATTTATCTGAGAACTCCAGATGCAACCCCGGGTAGTTTCGTCAAGATATTGTGGGATTTCACCTGCAGTACCATGGGCGCTACCCAGCCACCCCAGTACGAGCTGTTCAAATCAAGGATCACCCCTTCCACCTCGAGATACTGGGCAGCAGTGCACATCCCTCCTGTAAACCCAAACCAAGACCCAACGGAGGTCTCCTTCGTGGGGAAATCTATGCCAACCCCAAGATATGGTCAGAGAAGCTGCTGCGATGAAGCGCTTGCTGCGCTTCGATTCGCGGTGCCCTATGCCAGCTTAACGAGGGTATTATTACTTTCCGAGCCGTGCAGAACTCACAGGAGTAACATATTTTCCCGGTGGACGAATTGAGAGAGACCCAGTCCTGGCCAACCTCGTCCAGTACGTCATCGCTCAAGACCGTTTAACCCAACGCGTGATGGGTTATCTCCAGGGTCTCGCGGATTTCAATCCTCAGATCGCCATCGGCAGATCACTGAGGCCCGACCAGGAGAGGCACATTGATCGTCTGGTCAATCCACTTTCCCCGATAGAAGAAGAGTGTATCCCAGTACCAGAGGCGTTTTCTCAGGACCCCATCCAGTTACCATTTTCATTTTAGACGTCTCTGCTGTGTGCATTGCTGCAACATTTGTTTGTGTGTTGTAACTTAAGCGCGGTACCCTGAGTTTCACGGCGAGCAAATCATTTAGTTTCTGTTAACGAGAGTAGCTTTGTTGCGGTTTGACTTTAATGTATTACTTTTTTTTTCTCTCGCGAAAAATCCTGGAGTGAAATTTCTTTTCCCTGATTGCTGCATCATACATCCCCTCATGACTTGGATTATTTTATTTCCCGCAGCACCACGGCAGTAGACCCACAACCACAACTACTCGAGCACACACTCACACTGCTTGCAATTATTTTTTTGCAACGGTGTTACATCTAACTGAGCACCTCCCAACAACAGTCAACGCCCGACACACCCCACCTACTCCTCGTGATCACCACCACCGCAGAGAGCCAACACCCGAGCAGTAGCAGCGCGACAATCATCGAGGATCATCGTGAACAGGAGCACGGAGAGCCCCAGCACCGCTGCCAGCCCTCCACACAACAAGATCACGTACCAGTCCGGCACCACCGCCGTCATTAGAGCCTCGCCTCGAGCTCCGGCAAACAGAGACAGCGGAGAAGGAAGGAGGAGGAGAAGCAAGGCCGGGTGTGAGGAAAAGAGAAGAACACCTCAGCCGTTTTAAAGCTCGAGTTCGGTGCACGGTGGGCGAAGTCCACCAACGCCGCTCGTCGCCCGATCGCCGGTGTTCGGAGGCGAATCCTCGAGCAGTGCCGACAGCGCACTGGCCCGCGAGGTGAGTGCACGCTCCACCGGCAGCTAGCACGCCGCGCACTACCGCAGTACGGCCTAGATGCCCTACGCGCTAGGCGTCGCCGGTGGAGAAAGCACGGGAAAACACGCGGGAGAGAGGAAGAAGAAAGAGCCAGAGGGAGAAGAAGAGGCTGACAGTGGGCCCGGGTCCACCTGTCAGCCAGAGAGAGCACTGTGCTCTCGGGTGCGACCAGCGTATTTTGAGATTTAGAATGTATTCTAAATCTATATCCAGCGTAGAAATCCCTCGTTTTTTCTCCTAACCGTAGATTATTATTTTTTCACGCAGCACCAGTGTCCCCACACTGTATTTTGCACCACGTATTGCCCTCTCACTGTAGCCACTTTTGTTTTAATGCAATTTTGCTATAGAGTAAACTCTTAGCAAATCTCGAGGACGAGATTTTCCTTAAGGGGGGTAGTGTTGTGACACTCCAAAAAAATTTTAACTGGTTTTGTTAAAAATTTTGCCAGGAAATTTAACTTTCCTTTTTCTTGGTTTTTCTTGACTTCAGAACCATTCTTTTCTTGGTTATCTTGGAGTTGTTCCCTAAGATGAAAAAAATCTTTTACTTATGATATTGGACTTGTTTACCCTCTCCAGAAAATCTTTTCTGTTATCAGAAGAATTAATTATATAATATTCTACTTGATCTTTCTTTTCTTGAAAAAAATGGTTTCCCATAGTTTATTGGTCCCATTTGTACTACAACCCTTTTATATATTTATTCAAAAATCCCACCATAATTTGGAGATGTCATATGGAGTATTTGAACCACTTTTGTGCAAAAATATCTTCTCCCATTGAATATTTTGAGCTATACACCATATTTTCAAATCTGGTCCAGAGAGCATTTTTACAAAACAACCTATTCAAATATTTCTTTAAAACTTCTACCAAAATTATGGGATATCAGTAGGAGCATATTATTCAACTTTATGCAATAACCTAATGTTGTTCTTTGGAAAAACTGAGTGAACAATCCTCTTTTCCATTCTGGTCCAACCTGAGGTTTTGTACAGCAACCACCCTTTTAGTTGCTCCTTGATCCATGATTCATTTTCCTACTTGTAGTCCTCCTTGCCAAACCCTTAAGTCCAGGAGAGTGGATCCATTGGATGATTTTAAGTGCATGCAACCATGCCCTGTTCTTTCTGTCCAGAATTGGAGTTTTGCAAAACTTGCACTAGCAAGTTTGTGCTTTGGGCAAACTAACCTTACCATCCTCTCTTTTATCTAAAGAGACCCCACTCTGTATCTTTTGGCCATTCCAAGAATTGCCTAGGAGCCTTTGGCATTTCGTCAAACACCTTGAGAGCATGGACAGTTTTGACTTGAGTTTTTGTTTACACTGTGAACTTAATACCCTGACCAGGCCAGCTTGTCCCATGGTTTTTCCCTAACCTATAACCCCACCCTGCTAACCCTCTTGTGGCTTGGAGCCCTCTACCATGCCATAGCATTCCGTCGAGCACGTCCCGTGCGTGCTCTGGGCGCGAACAGAGCACGCGTTTTGCACGTGCCACGCCCGAGCCGACGCGTTGCGCCCCGATTTCTGCACGCCCTGCGGAGCCACGGCACCCACTAAGCTCCTCACCGCAACGCGCCAAGCCGCCCTCGCCACGTCTCCGGCAGGCCAGCAGCTAGCCGCCAATGCCGCCCGACAGCCCCTGCAATGGCCAGTGCCGCCGAGCCGCGCCCGCTCGCCCCTGGAGCAGTACCCACTCGTCCGCTAGTTCCTGCCGCCATCCCCAGTCAATTGAAGAGAAAGAGGCCGTCTTCCCCAACTCCGGCCGGTCCGGCCGCCGCCACTTCCCAGCTCTGTTCACCGCAACCAGGGCCTCCCCCTCTCCACTCTCTCCACCAGAAGTCCTCTCTTCCTCCCGTGAACCTTCCCCCCTGCTCGATTTTGATCGGGAGCCACCGTAGCCCCAAAACCACTCTGCTCCCGAATGCCTCCTCCGCCGCGAAGCTCGCCGCCGGCAGCTCACTCCGTCCCCACCGACCCAACGACCACCGGAAGGACTGCCCCGGTCTTGCGGATCCATCCCAACCCTCTGGAGCCCGTGGGGAGCAGCCCTTCGCCAGCGCTGATCGCCGTCGCCTCACCGCCGTTCGGGCAAAGGAAGAGGAGGGAGGTGGACTGGTCAAACCTGACCAGTGGGCCCCCTGGACCCACTGTCAGTGACCCCGCCCCAGTCCATGTGGGTTAAGTGGAGACGTAAATCACAAAGTACGTCTTCGACGTGTACCGGTTCGAAGCATTTTCTTTTCTTTTTTTGTTTTATTTAAAAACCAGGAATTTGACTAAACTTTGACTGGCTATAACTTTTAAAATATAACCCCAAATGGATAGATTCTTTTTCCTACCTCTCTCAAATTTGACCTATTTTATTTTAAGATTTATTTGAAAAAATTTCAAAACAACTTTTTGTGTTGTTTTGAGTCTATGTGTTAATTCAAATTTATTCAAAATAGGACTTTTGGAGAAGAAGAAAGCTTGCAAAAGTTTCTAGGGTGCACCCTGCCTCTACACAAACTGAAGGAAAGCATTCTGAACCCGGCATAACATTTTTGGTGTGTTCGTTGACACGTTTATAACAACACCTCATTTCGGAATACTCGTTATTTCATGTGATATGATCATTTGCATGGATGCATTTTAGTGATCTCCTTGTTGTTGAAAATGATTATACTTGTGATGGTAGCCATTCTCATGTGCCTTGCATGCATGCCGGAAAGGAATCCGGGAAAGCCTCTGCCTTGGGTAGGCGTGAGCTTGTCGCCGGCCCCCGTCGGGATGGTTATGCCCGGTATGGCATGGTAAGGTATAGTGAGTGGTGACCTTGTTGGTTGAAATATATTTTTGTTATATATGTCATGCAGGGAATTTAAAACCCTCCTGAGTCGACCGTATATCGAGTCTTATTCCAGTGAACCCCATACTTGCTTCGTACTACCACTTGTCCCTACAACAAGTAGGGTACGGTTCAGTCAATCGTCAACCCCTTTCAAGCACACGCCGTACAGAGAGGCCATGGTGGAAGATATCGGTTGAAGCCGGTAGGCACGCCACCTGGTCCGGGGGCATGGGTATTTCCGGTTGAGACCGAGAGGGGAGGCCACCCCTTAGAGCGCGGTTATAAATTTGATCCCATGCTACGCGAGGTTGCAGCCTCCCCACTTAGAGTTTTGCTTGACAGGTGTCATGGGTGATTCCAGACACGGGTAAGTTAAGCTGGTGTGTGCAAGTCAGGTGTGTTTTCAATTAAAAGACCGTAGACGGAATTAGTCCCGAAGGACTAAAGAAATCCGTTACACGTGGGTAATGAGTACACCCTCTGCAGAGATTAAACCTATTCTAATAGCCGTGTCCTCAGTTAAGGATTCCAGTCTAGGATGGGTCAGGTGTCGGCCTTCGGAGAAGAAACTGTTAGACACGAACAATGAATCGTTACATGTGACTTGTGGTGATTATGATTATTATTTCTGTGATGGACTAACCCCATGAACTTTATTTCTGTTGTGGACTAACACGTTATATTATTTGAATTATTGAGTATCCCTGGGATGGTACTACCTCCTGGATATTCACTGTGTTTATGCATAAGCCCTTTAAGTGGTGTCGCTCAGACGCCCGACTGTGGCATTTATTTTTAAAGCCCTTTATGTGGTGTCGCTCAGACGCCCGACTGTGGCATTTTTTTAAAGCCCTTTATGTGGTGTCGCTCAGAAGCCCGACCGTGGCATTTATTTTCTTAAAGCCCTTTTAGTGGTGTCGCTCAGACGCCCGACTGTGGCATTTATATTTTTAAAGCCCTTTATGTGGTGTCGCTCAGACGCCCGACTGTGGCATTTATTTTTCTTAAAGCCCTTTATGTGGTGTCGCTAAGACGCCTGACTGTGGCCTTCTTGTTATTTACCATCAATTCGAGACGTCGCTTCAGACATCCGAACGGTGCATTTTATTCCAGCCCCGTCATTACCTATTCACTGTTACATTTTAATGATCTGCTTGCATGCATCAGAGATTTTTTTCTTTATAACTGATGATGTGATCATAGAACATTTCAGTGCATACTTGTCACTTATATTATACCGGTGTTCGAAATGTTTGCGAGTACATTCAAAGTACTCACTGGCTTGTCCCTGGCTATTGTCTTGGCCAGATTTCTTGTGTGGAGAGGACCGTTGCGATGGCAACCCCGGAACCTACACAATGGTGATAGCAGCCCTCGCGAAGATAGGAGTTAATCTGGTCAGCTGTTCCCGTGGGAAATGGAGTCCCATAGACACTGATGATCTACAAACCGCTTCCGCCATCAACCACTAGAAACCATTTGTTGTATTCACAGACCAGATGGTCTTGGACCACGTATTTTGTATTTTGCTTGGAATTTCTGTATCAAGTTGGTGCCTCATCAGCTAACAGTAATCCTGGGGCTGGTGAGCACGACGGCCATTTTTCTGGTATTTATTACCCGGAAAAACCGGTCGCGACATTGTATCAGATAGAGGAACCCAATTTACTTCAAAATTTTGGCATCAGCTACACCAGACCTTGGGTACCAGATTGGAGTTCAGTACCGCATTCCACCCGCAGATGGATGGGCAGACAGAGAGAGTCAATCAGATTCTGGGGGACATGTTGAGAGTCTGTGCGCTAGATTATGGATCTAGTTGGGATGACAATTTGCCTTACGCAGAGTTCTCATACAACAATAGCTACCAGGCCAGTTTGAAGATGGCACCGTTTGAAGCTCTGTATGGACGCAGATGTAGAACACTTCTGATGTGGGATGAGGTAGGAGACCGTCAGTTGTTTGGACCAGATTTGATGAAAGAATCAGAGGAGAAGGTTAAACTAGTCCGAGACAGATTAAAGATTGCTCAGTCCAGGCAGAAGAGTTATGCAGATTCGAAACGCAAGGAAGTAACCTATGAAATTGGAGACAGAGCCTATCTGCGAGTATCACCCTTGCGAGGAGTCAAACGTTTTGGAGTTAAAGGAAAACTAGCCCCAAGATTTGTAGGACTGTACCGTGTTTTGGAACGGATGGGAGAAGTGGCCTACAAGCTAGAGTTACCTGTAGGATTGTCAGGAGTTCACGATGTGTTCCACGTATCACAGTTGAAGAAGTGTCATGCTGAGATGGCTGATATACCGTTGAGAGACACAGTGCCCCTGGAGGCGATTCAGTTAGACAGTAAATTGACCTATGAGGAGAAGCCAGTAAAGATTCTTGACTTTGACATCCGAGTCACTCGCAGCAAGGTTATCAAGTTTTGCAAAGTTCAGTGGAGCCACCATACCGAGGAAGAAGCCACCTGGGAACGAGAAGATGATATTCGCAAGGACCACCCGCACCTATTCTCTAGCCAACCCGAATCTCGAGGGCGAGATTCATCTTAAGGGGGGTAGGTTTGTAACATCCCAAATTTTCAATTTGGAATGTTATACATAGGTCATCCATGCATATCATATTTTATTGCATCTTCGTTCCGCAATCCTCGAAGTCCTAAGCAACTCAAGGACCCTCGGAGATAGTTGGGGATTTTCTGATTTTTCGTATTTGATTTTATCAAATATTGGAAAACGAGGATTCTTGATTTTAATTATTTTTCTCTCTGAAAAATATTACTTATTAAAATAAAATGAGGGGAGATAATATGACTTCTCCAAAACAATTGAAATATTGGAGGAAAAATGTTAAAATCATTATTTGGATTTTATTTGATTTTATTTGGAATTTTATTTGCCCTAGAAAATTTGCACGTTTTATAAATTGCATTTTAGGGGCCAAGAAAATGTTCATTCCGTTCTAAATATTTCATTTAGACGATGAAAATTTGTTTTGGCATTTTTAGATTTTTATTTATTTTTCTAGGATTTTTCTAATTCTCGGCAGAATTTATTTAAAAAACTCAAGGCTTCAAGACCCGATCGGGCCGAGGCCCGGCCTAAGCCCGGCCAACCGCCGCCCGCCGTGTCCGATCAAGGACACCGCCGCCGCCGCCGCCGCCTTGCCCTCCTCCTCGCCGCCACCGCATTGCCGAGCCGAGTTCGCCGAGTCCCGCCGGAGCCACCACGTGGTAGCCGGCCCGCCGCCCGGTTTTCCGAAGAAAACCGTATCGGTTTTTTTAGAAAACCCTAGTTGCATTTTTTATTTTTATTTTTATTTTAGATCGGTTTATTTCTTCGGTTTATTAATTTAGCGAGCGCTTCGCTCGTTCGTTCGTCTTAACGAACGCGTTCTTCGTTTATCTTCAGTTAACGAACGTTCATTTGTTAAACTGTTCGCCATTTTCTTTTTATCGGATTTATTCCGCAATTTTTCTGATCGCGATTCCTGATCCGATGATCGATTTAGTATAACTTTTCGCTCGTTTATCGGAATCAGGCGATTCAAGCGCCTGGAGTTTCATATCGAAACCCTCTTTCCTAATAACCAACTCAAACAAGTTTTTGCCTCTGTAAAATTTGACCCTAGTTCAGATTAGTAAACGGATCTTATTTCTTTCACCGTTTGAGTTCCGTTGCTCCGTTTGGTTTGATTCTTTTTGCGAATCGGAGTTCTTAAGTTGAACTCTCTAGTCAACCTCTTTTAGTAGAGTTTTGCTTGTGCATCTTTTCTTGTTGCTTATGTATGTTATTGTTTGCTTGCGATAGAATTCCCGGAGTGCGAAGCGTGTTACTATGAGTCTCTAGGATTCGCGGATCGTCAGCAAGGCAAGTAACACATTGATCATACTCTTTTCATACCTAGTTTTATGCATTAGTTCAATCCTCAAACATTGCATGATTAGGGCATCATTAACTTGTGGGTTGGGAAGTAGATATTGAGGTAGAACCTATTGCCCTGTTACTATCAAACCCTTGGGAGTTACTTCTACGCTTGCTTGTTATTGCTATGCTATGCTCGTAGACGTGGTTTGGGTTTGAGTGTATTCCATGACAGATGTGAGATTATTATTTAATGGTTCAACTTAAGGTGGCAACTTTAATACACATCTGGGTGGATTGAGGCACCTGGGGAACCCAGTGTTGTCTGTTTTATTTTTGGAAATCCCGGGGTACCCGTGTGATCTTCCAATGGACCGCCACCCAGGCTCAAAGGGAACTGAGTTTATTCATGCTAGAAACTTCCGTGTGCAGCCACAAGCTATTATGGGCTGTAGCATAGTTGAGTACGTTACGTGAATCTCTTGAAGAGGTAGATCAGCAGGTAGTGGGTTTTGTAGGTTTGGTATGGTCTACCCGGAGTAGAGAGTTAATGTTTCTAAAAGACTGTGTCTCGGTCATCCGTTTCTCAAACACCATGTAGTGCGAGAAATCAACGGAGGCGATTGAGTCTTGTGGGGAAAAGTGCGCAAACCTCTGCAGAGTGTACAATCTAATCATGGTTAGCCGCGTCCCTGGTTATGGACAATTCTGTGTATCTAGTACTTGAGTATTCACATGTATCTTATCACTTTATATTAATATTGCTGAGATGTTAATTACTTTAATTAGGATTGAGTTGGGGTTATACCTTCTCAATGATGTTTCAACTACCATGATAGTTAAATTAAAATATATTCCTTTGTTGTAGGGAAAAATTGGCTTTTCGCAAAACTATAACCATAGAGCTTTCCACCAGCCATATATGCATGTAGTGATAGCATTATTATGTTCCTGTTCTACTGTGTTATATTGCCGGCATATTCCATGTGCTGACCCGTTCTCGGGCTACAACGTATTATGTTGCAGACTTTTCAGACGAGGAGTAAGGATTGTTAGGTCGTTGCCGTGCAGCTCAGCTATGCCGTTGGAGTTGATGGACTCACTTTATCTTCCAAGCCTTCCGCTGTTATCGCATTAGATGGCCTTAAGCCATATTATTGTAATAAGTTCTCTTTTGAGACATTCATTGTAATAAGTGTGTGATTTCTACTCTGTTATAAATCCTTCAAGTACTGTGTGTGTCAGGATTACTGATCCAGGGATGATACTGAAACACAGAGACTTGACCATCTGAGGTCGGGTCGCTACACCAAGCCAACCCGATTTATCCTGAGATACGTCCTCAACACTCAGCAGCCACTCCTCATCACCCATTTTCTAATTGATTCATTACTCATTAGGCAGGACTGTCATTAGGGTTTGTTGTGTGCTCAGTGCTACCTATACTTAATGGTTCAGATGTATTAGGCACTACCAACACTCCACCCTTGAAGCTAAACATTACGCCACTCATAATTGCTTAGTTTATTTGTTCAAATACGAATTTCATATGATTCTAATGTTCCTACTTCAGTTTTGAAATGTGTGCCTACCTGTTATAGAGACATAAGGGGTTTGTATTTCTCTGTGTGGTCCTGGTCAGCACGGTTGGGGAGGTGAACTTTGCATATGCAGGGTTTATAGGGAGACACTCTCCGAGTTGAATCCGCAATGCATTCCATAGATAATCTGACTACTTTTTATGTTTTCATGAATCTCAGATTCTGAACAGCATCATAATGATTATGAGCTTGCGCGCATGAAAAGAATAAAGTAGAACAATACCATGGCTGTCAAACTTGGCATTAAGGGACTGAAATCAAGTCTGGATGAAATGCAATGCAAACGTTCTCCACCTACAGATTCATGCTCAGAATATGATCCTAACAGTGATTCTGAGCTAGAGGGAGACGTAAGTCAATGTAGCTGCCTAGTGGAGGAGTCAGAGGAAGATGCCCTATCTTATTCACCCATCAAGGTACTTGCTCTGACTTTCCAAGGTTACATTGCTCGCACATATCTTGCAACTGATGCTTTGCATTGCTTCTACTTTGCTGAACTACCATTAGCTTAGTTTACACATCGTGTATGTGAATACGCCCTGCCTATCCATTTTAAGTACATATTCCATCTTTCATCATACCATATTTATCCATTCAAATGCTGTTCTTGTGTATCAGACGTTCAAAAGGAAGAGGGCGATTGCTGATCGTGGAGGAGCACAAGCAAAGTATTTGGAAAAGTTAGTGGCACCTGATAAATCAAATAGCCCATTAGGTGTAGTTGACATATCACCTGACCCACAAAATACCCCAACTCTAGCAGACTCTAGCCCTACTACACTGGTCATTTCGATGCCCCAACCGAAAGCGAGACCCCAAGCGCAAAAACAGTATGATTATGCCAGTTGACATAGCACCAGTTGTACGACGCAAAACCCCCATTCCAGCAAAGAGTACACCAAATCCAGTTGCCAAATCCCTTTTCGAACCAGAGAGAGCCCCAATTGCAGCAAATAGGACCCCTGTTCCATTTCTTCCCAGTTTAGAAGACGAAGCTTATGTTGTTGTCAGGAACTTTGTGCGCATCTTTCCTTCATGGAAAGATTATACATGAATACGAACAATTTCAGTCTTCCTCCGCAACTTACGCGTAAGTAATGTACTAATGTTATTCATGGTCATTCTGCATATGTTTCACGATGAGAAGACACAAGATTTCATTCTTTTAAATAGGCGAGGAGCAAACTGGATTGTGATGATGAGCAAGAGTTGCTTGCGCTTTTCAAGCACTCGTTGATGAAGTATCGTTCCTACCTGAGGCAAGCGCACTTCGATGGCAAGCCTCTGAACGAAATTTCTGTAAAGTCTCCGGTGCTACATTTATCCGACGGTGACTGGAATAATCTTGTTACACATTGGTCTTGGCTGCAGCGTAAGGTACTGTCTATGATATCACATCACAATTTGAACTACATTTCTGCATTTGCCTTAATGTCTCACTTGTATGAAAACTGTTAGCAGAAGAACATTCGTTCTCAATGGACCACAGAATCTCGCAACTATATTGCACACTGCATTGATCTTGTGAGTACCTCTTGCCCTGTATGAACATACCAGTGTTCAAAACACTCTTGTATTATGGGAAGAGGGATTGGTTCATTTTGTAGCATTCTGCATCTTATCTCCCTCGCCCACCATTTACTAAAAAAGATCAGATCTATATTTAATATTACCAACAAGTAGAATACATGACAATGCCGGTCAGAAGTGTAGCCCATTGCTCTTGTCAAGACATTTTTTCCTGTAACGCTTGTACTTCTAGGGATTGGTAGTTGATTATGTAGCATCAATCTGCATCTTATCTTCATTATCCTCTATCCTTCCAAAGATTATCATATCTATAATTACTCTCTACAAAATGTAGAGTACAGGCAATGCTTATGAAGAAGATTATGTGCTGAAATTCTTGAGTTATCCTTCCCTTGACATGGAGAAGGGCATTATAAAGCGGGTGTTAACTGTTAATGTAAGTCAATCCTTCTAAAGCCTTTATCCTCACCTGCTGTTTAATTTTCTCATACTCCCTATCGTTTACTGCTGTTTAGTTTGCTGTTTCTATCAAAATGCATGTTTGTAAGAACCGTAAGTTCTAAGTTTTACTTGTAAAACCAAATTTATTATTCATACCATGCACATTACTTAATACTCCCTATATGTATGCTTGATTTTGTGGATCTATAATCCAGCGTGTGGTGAAGCAGCCCACGTTTGCACCTTGTCATCTCCTGTTTTATCTTACTGATGTGGCTGATGATATGAACAACATGCCATGCACATTATCCGAAATAGATACAATTATTTTATTTGCCCTTCATCTATGCTTGTTATGTTGACATGGTAATCCAGTAGTGTGGTGAAGCTCCCCGCATTATGAACAATGCCAAATTATGCTATTGATATTTTGAACTTACTCTTTATTTTCTAATTTGAAATTGGATAGAATTGACAGAACAGTTATCATCTTTGTTTATACATGTGCAAAACCTGTCATCTCTCTGCTTTGTTTTAGGGTGATATGCCTGATGGCATGCACAAGTCTGCTGAAGGCTATGAGACAAACCCAACATATATTGCAGCAAAGAAGGCAAAACATCTTGAAGATAGCGAGACAACCCCAAAGTCTTGTCTTGATGCAGTGTTCAAGTTACTTGAGACTAACACTCAGACAAGCTCACAGAATTCGTTGTCTGAATCAGTTCAACTTTTTCAGTCCCAAGTTCTAGTAGAAAGGCATTCTGCAACTCAACTTCGACTTGAAGTCCTATCTCTAAGAAAGATTGCGCAGAACACCAATGAGAACCTCATCGCTGAACAGCTACACCTGGAAGCTATGACCGACATGCTAGGCCGGTCTCACAGCCTTGCTCAGCAGCTTGCGCAGCAGTTCCCCCGCAAGGCTAACCTTTCTTGAACTATCTTGGAAGTGGTCTCGGTTCTGTATTATTTTGTTACGCTGCAATGGTGCCCAGTTTTTGTAATCCGCTTCTTCGTTGTGCTTTATGATCACTGGTGGCGAACTTCGATGCCCAGTGGATGTAATATACCTTAAATCCTTTATTGTATAGTGTAGGTTTATTCTTAGTTACTATGCCATAATTTCTTTATTGTATATAGTAGGTTTGTTCTTAATTCCTACTAGTTACTGCCATCATTCTCTATCTGAAAAAAAATCAGATGTAGTCGACCGGGCCGAAACATTCGATAACGGGCCAGGTTTTTAGCGGGCCACAATTGGGCCGGCCTGCGTCTTTCTTGGGCCCTAATGATTGGGGCCTTCACACATTGCGCCAGGCCAAACTTACACCGGCCTATATTTTAGTTGGGCCTTTTGTCGCCCCAGCGCTTAGTTCGGCCCAGGTAGCGTTGCGCCATTAACAAGCTGAATATTGTACTGGCTTGTTACGACCGAGATGAAACCACGGGCCTTTAGCAGGCCAAAATGCATGTTGGGCCTCAATTTTCACTAGTCGTCGACGGGCCTTCAGCAGGCCGAAATGTAGACCGGGCCGTTATGGGCCAACTTAACTCACGGGCTGTTACCAGGCCGAAACATATCTCGGGCCTTAGTTGGCCCACTGATATCATGGGCCTTTAAGAGGCCGAAAGCTTAGTACATGCATCAACGAGCCGCATTACGAGACGGGCCTTTAACATGCCCAAAGTCACGTTGGGCTTAACTGTTGCCACCTTTAGCACAGGCCGTTAGTGGGCCCGATGTCCCGTCGGACCATATATGGCCCATGGGCAGCACGGGCCATTCGCAGGCCGAAAGTCACACCGGGCTGAAATGGGCCCATGTCTACATCAGGCCTCTAACAGGCCGAAAGTCACTGGGCTGTAGTTGGGCCCGAATATTCGGCGAACAATTAATGGGCTAGATCTGGCTTCGGGCCGTAAATGGGCCCAAATATTGGGCGAACAATTAACGGGCCAGATCTGGTTTCGGGCTGTAAATGAGCCTTCATTAAGCAGGCCGTTATTGGGCTGGCCCACTAGTACCTGATTAAGTTCTATGGGCCTTTGACTAGGCCAGCCTTTTTAACCTATATGGGCCTCTGTTGGGCCCAGCCACGTGTCGACGTACCATAGGCATGTCTCCTCCAATGGACGGGCGACATCTGGCCCACTGACGGCCAATCAGAATTTTACACCTGGAATTTTCCCATTGGTTGGGGCTGTTAACGGGTTATCAGATCCAAAATCCGACCCGATAGCTTAACAACGTTTTGTTACGGTGGATGCCACGTCTCGGTCACCCTTGACGAAAGCACTTCTGTGATGCGCGATTTATCGCCATGGAAGTGGACACTTCCGTGATGATAATTTTGGTAATGTCATGGAACACTTCTACGACATCACCAGTATGAATATCTTGATTCTGTCATAAATTTGTCATGGATGTACATGCATTACAAAAAACGCGACTTACTGTGACAAACACGTATCATCACGGAAGTGTATTTTTTTTGTAGTGAAGTTGACAGTGTGATAATTGGTTTCATGTTGCATATGTTGTCTAGCCTGTATTTCTTCTATTTTGATTAAATTGCACCTGCTGAGTTTATACGTTATACATGTGCATATGACATGGCTTTCTGTGTCTAGAATACACTTCATCTATCTATCATACCATGTTCTTACATCAAAGTACTACTATTGTGTATCCCGCATCAGTAACTCATGATTGGACGCTTTTAACATGGCAGTTTGATAGTGGTTGCATCTTGCATTTATTTCTATGTTGTACTGCTTATAATTTTTCGAATTGCCACTTATGACAAGACACTTTTAACTTGGCAGAGTAATATTGGTTGCATCTTTCATATGGTGTCTAGCTTGCATTACTTCTATTTTCTTGAAAATCCTTATGCTTAGTTTGCACATCGTAGCTGTGAATATGTCATGCCGTCCTGTTTTTCTTACATATTCAATCCTCATACGATTGTCTTACATCAAAGTATTGCTTGTCTGTATCATGCATCAATGAGTTCTGAAGAGTGATTTTATTCTCAACGGGTGCATCTTGACATGGCAAAGTCAAAAAAGAGCAAGGAAAATAATATAGTAGGGAGTGTTGTTACTCGTCGGGTGAAACGGAGAAGGTTCTACCGTCGAGATTCTGCTGGTACTTATAGTGCAGTAGAAGGTCCAAGTCCACCGGCTAAATCTACAAACATAGTATCACCTGCTCCACCAGCTGCAGCATCCGCTTCAATTGTACTAGCATCTCAACTAGTTACTCGTTCGTGTGCTCCGGAACTGGCCAGTTCCCAAGCTGCCTTCACACCTAACACTACTTCCAAGCTAATCACGACACAACATGACTTGGCAAGATCAGATGAACCTCATGAGCATCAACACCAAGACGGTACTGACCGAGTCAAGTTACAGTTGCATGCTCCTTTATATGTACTCTCACAGTTTGATGTACACTAACACTTTCCATATTCGTTGTTGAACTAGCACCATGGCACAAGCGGAAATAGACATCAGGGATAATGCTTGACAGATTAACAAAATCTAAAGGAGGAAGAATGGAGATCCATTTTGAGGCAGGTTTAAAAAGGCCACGTCATGCTAAAGAGTCAGCCAAATTAGTATCAGAAGCAGCCGTTGCCGTTAGGTGTCATGCGCGTATCGTCCCAACGTGGATCCAGTACAGGAATGAGAAAGACAATACCCAGTTTAACACCTTCCTTGACCATTTATCCGTAAGTAATGTTATTCGTCGCAATTAGTAATATTGTCTTGCTCTGTCCCATACTTTCTAGCTTCCTCCTAATAAGACTCACATTCTTTTTTCAACAGATGAGGTTCAAGTTGGATCCGAAAGATGATGCAACTAAACAAGCATGGACTCATGTTTTTCAGTCTGCTCTGCGACAATATCGGTACCACCTTAGAAAATCTCATTTTGAAGGTAAGGCGAGCAATGAAATCGCCCAAACATCTCCAGTGGAATATATTACAGATGAAGACTAGACAGCCATCGTTAAACACTGGTCTGATCCAAGGTATCAGGTAGGCTATATGTATTTGATCAGACCACATATTGAACTTGTATTTATGTATGTGCCTTACAAGTGTATCTTCTTCTAGGCTAATTGTTTGAAGAACAAAACAAACCGTTCTAAAGTGAAATTCCAACAGACAACAGGATCTCGTAGCTATATTGCACACTTTGAGGCTTATGTAAATAGCTGCTACTTCCTTCTTTTTTTTTGTGCCATATTATCATATCTATATTGACTTGTTCCAAATACAGAGGAAAGCCCATGCAGACCAAAAAGAACCTGAACCGAATGCAGTGCAAATATTCAAGGATTGCCACACCAGCAAGATGAAGGGCATGAGCACACCAGTTCAAGCCGCTGTTGTAAGTCCTTACTCCTCCTGCCTTGAACTGATTGGTACTGTGATGTGTTCATTTAACTACTTGGTTTGCAGCCAATGTCAGTTACTCTGTTCACTTTTATACACAATTGTCTTAACGTATCATTTCACCTTACATGGTTTAAAAGAGATGAAGGATATTCTTTCGGTCTTGATCTGTAATCTAGTTGTTATGTTCACGTGCGCACACAATGATAAAATAGCTTGTTTGTTTTATGTCTGTTTGCCCATGATATGAATGATGTCATACTATGTTCATCCTACTTTAAACCATGTCTCTTTATCCTTAGATGTCAACGAATGTGAGGAAATCGACAATACAGTAGGCATGCTACATGGACATATGTTCCGAAAGTGATTTTATTATGTAGTTGGCACTACAATACATGCTAATGTATTACAGTAGTTCACCAAAATAAGTTATGTATAAACGTTTAACCTACTTTGTTTGTTTTTGTATCATTAGTAACTTATCCGGTACACTAATCTACAAGTTCAAACTTTCAGGAAGCTATGGAACAAATGATTGAACAACCACAACCACCTGAAGGTGACGAGGCTACTACAGGCACAATGTCACCTCTTGCTGCAGTGTGTCGGTATCTCTCCACTAACAGTGCAAAAAGCACCTTCCTGCGTAATTCTTGGTTGGTTGCCAAGGTAACCTCGTCCAAATCGCCTACTGAACAAAATCTTCCTGCTAGACAGAGTGATATATCTGTGCTCCAGACACAAGTCCAATCCCTAATTGACGTTGTTTCAGAAACAAGAATAGTGGTTGAGAAATGTCGTCAAGATATGAATGGTTTTGAAACCAGTCTATCAGACATTCGCTTTGTTGTTGAAGAGCAATGGCGGAAAAAAGGTGGAGATCGTGCTGCTCCATCAGATTCTACAGCCTGAAACATTAGCACTCAGGTCAAATGATCTGTGCTTCTATACATCTGATGGTGCTTTTATCTGGAAGGACTGTAAACTTTATGCCAACAGGCCTTTTGTTGTATGATTGGAATTTATTTTGTTGTGATACGACATTTATGATGCTGCCACAGGCTGCAGTAATTACGACGCTATTTTTTTATAGTGTAGGTTTAGCTTGGTAATGTATTCGTCCAAAAGCTTCGTAGGAGGCCAACATGCCAACATTCGTCGGGCCCATTCCAATTGGGCTAAAAACGATTACGGGCCGAAATTGGCATGTAGCCCACTAAAAATATCTGGGCTTAAATTAGCATACGCTTTCAAAATTTTCTGGTAGGCCTGTGCCCATAGTGGGCCTTTAATAAGTCCTAAACATAATTTGGGCCCTCAGTAAAAATAGGCCGTTTACAGGTGTAAATATCTCGAGCCCATAAAAAACACGGGCCTTTAATAGTCCAAAAGTAAGATTGGGCCCTGATTGTGCCAAATAGCCCACTGGACTTAGCAGGCTGAAATGGTGGCCCATTTACAATGCGGATATTTGACAGGCCGAAATTCGGAGGGGCCGTAAATGCGCCGACCTAATACATGGGCCTTTAACAGGCCAGAACTTCGGTCGGGCTAGATTATCGTCATTTTTATATGGGTTGTTAATGGGACCGATATGACGTTGGGCCACATGTGGCCCATGGTTTACGTCCGGCGTTAACAGGCCAAAAATGACAACAGGCCTAAAGTGGCCCAAATCTTTAGTGGGCCTCTAACAGGCCGAATGACAGACATGGCCGAATATGACCCAAATCCTTCACGGTCGTTTATGGGCCGAAAGTTTTGATGGCCTGTAAATGGGCCCAAATGAAGCCGGACCTTTAACAGGCCGGAAATACACCGGGCCGTAATTTGGCCCAATTACTTAGCGGACTGTTAACGGGCCAGAAGTGACCATGGGCCGCATTGATGACACGTTTAGACCAGGCTGTTGACGGGACGATTTGCCATAGAATGTTGGGCCTTTAGTTGGGCCGACCAATTATGGTCTGCAGAATCTTGTGGGCCTTTAGCTGGGCCGGCCCATTATGGTCCGCTAAATTTTATGGGCCTTTAGCTGGGTCGGCCCATTATGGTCTGCTAAATCTTATGTGCCTTCGGTTGGGCCGACCCATTTAAACTTTGTGGGCCACTTTTGGTCCGGTCCAGCTAAAGGCCCACAAGATTCTGCAGACCATAATGGGCCGGCCCAGCTAAAGGCCAATGAGAATTTTACACGTGGAAAATCGGTATTGGTCGTGGCTGTTAACGGGTTATCGGATCCAAAATCCGACCAGATAGCTTAACGGTGTTCCGTTACGGTGGATGCCACGTGTCGGTCACCCTTGACGAAAGCACTTCTGTGAGGCACGATTTATCGTCATGGAAGTGGACACTTCCGTGATGATAATTTTGGTAATGTCATGGAACACTTCTACGACAGCACAAGTATGACTATCTTGATTCTGTCATAAATTTGTCATGGATGTACATGGATGACAAAAAACACGACCTACTGTGACAAACACGTATCATCACGGAAGTGTATTTTTTTTGTAGTGTGGGCGCACGCTCAGTGCACCCAGTGGGTGTAGTCGCCGAGACTACTGTTGAATATTTGATTCGGCAGTAGTCTTAGAGTAACTTTTCACTGTCATTGTCTCTTATTTCTGTCGACTGATATATCCCTCTCGCTGACTGCAGAGGTCTTGTGATCTTGGAGCTCGGCTTTCCGAGTTAAAGAAGAAGCATATCAGCGTTGAACTTGATCTTGAACTCGCAAAGAAGAACCTCAAGACTGCACAAGAAGAAACGGCCATCATGGGAGGTAACCAATCGACTCTTGCCCACCTAGCAGCTCGCTTCTTTCACTGTTTTTGCTTTCAGTCTCTTTGAACCGAGTGACTTCACACAAGCAGATGTGCGTAGTGAAAACCGTCAACTTCAGGCTCGTCTAAAGAGTGTTGTTTCTTTAGAGAGAATGAAGAAAGCTTTGGAGAAGAAGGACCAAGACCTTGCTGCTACTCAGAAGGAAGCACGTGAGAAGACAACGCTTGCGGACAAGAAGCTGACTTCAGTCGGCAAGTTGGAAGAGGAGAACGCGATGCTGAAGACCGCCATCTCGGAAGCCAATCGGGAAATGGAGTAACTGAAGAAGGACAAGTAGAACCTGACCAATGAAGTTGGAGGCCTCAGAGCCAAGACAGGCGAGCTAGAGTCCTATCTGGGACAACTTGCTGCAAAACAAGTTCTGAAGCTTGAAGGTACAGCCGCTCGACTGGTTAATTGTCGAAGTATGTTGTAATATTGTCGACTCACTATTTTTCATGATGGAGCAGAACTTTGTCAGGATTTTGAAGCTGAAACGGGGCGGGTCGAGACAGGTCTCGAGCCCATCAATTGCCCTGTGAAAGATGACGTCGCGATGAACTTGCTGCGGTTGGAATCACGCTTGGACAGAGCCGTTGCCTATCTGGCTCGACTGAAGGCGGCGATGACCCGGGTGGACGCTGAACTCTGGCCTCATTCAGAACTTTCTCAAGACCTCAAGTCGCTGATGATTCGACTCAATCAGATTCCTGGTCGAGTGCAGGAGTGGAGGAAGTCATCCGCTCGCTATGGGGCTGACGTCGCCCTGTCATTGGTTCGAGTGCACTGCAAGGAGGCCAGAGAAGACAAGTTGGCGGCCCTCAAGGTTGTGAATAATAAGAAGCACACTTTCCAGTCCTTCATGGACACCTTCCTTGAGGCAGCCACTCGTATTGCTGACAGCATTGACCTCGACAGCTTCTGCGATCCAGCTAGCCCTTCTCCCGCCGAGTGATTAAAAAAACATTATGCTTCATCCTCATTTGCCTCAGAATGCCGAGTGATTTTGTAATCGTTGAAACTCCTTTGGGCCAGATGCCCGAGTACTTTTAATCTGCGGTTAGGAACCTTTGGATTTATCTGAACTTAGCTTATCTTTGAATATGTTGTGTTTGTCTTCGACCGGAATTTGTTCTTCCCTCGGATTAGTTTTTGTACTCTCGATGCAGCTTCTGAGTAAGAGGCCGCAGTCGACCTGCTGGGCGAGCCTTGAGCAGCATTGATCAGCTCATCAGCGAGGCACTCAGCAATGGCCTTGACGTTCTTGAAAGCAGCTCACCTTGGCGTCAGCTGTTGGATGAGCCTTTGGCAGTGCGCACAATATCGTCCTTCTTCTTGACGGTGCAGCCTCGGGGCGAGGGGTCGTGGTCGACCCGTACCATTCGGTTGGGTTTTTCAAACTTAGGCGAGTGTTGGACTTCAACTAATCCCCCTAGTGAGAGGATTGCTCACCACTCGGTAGGATTTTTTATACTTAGGCGAGTACTGGACTGCAGCTCAGCCCCCGAGTGAGAGGATTTCTCGCCACTCGGTAGGATTTTTTATACTTAGGCGAGTACTGGAATGTAGCTAAGCACCCAAGTGTGAGGCAGTGCGCACAATCTCGTCCTTCTTCCTCACGGCGGGAGGGGTCGTGGTCGACCCGCACCATTCGGTTGGGTTTTTCAAACTTAGGCGAGTGCTGGACTGCAGCAAAGCCCCCGAGTGAGAGGATTGCTCGCCACTCGGTAGGATTTTTTATACTTAGGCGAGTACTGGACTGCAGCTAAGCCCCCGAGTGAGAGGATTTCTCCCCACTCGGTAGGATTTTTTATACTTAGGCGAGTACTGGACTGCAGCTAAGCCCCCGAGTGAGAGGATTGCTCGCCACTCTGTAGGATTTTTTATACCTTAGGCGAGTACTAGACTGCAGCTAAGCCCCCGAGTGAGAAGATTGCTCGCCACTCGGTAGGATTTTTTATACTTACGCGAGTACTGGACTGCAGCTAAGCCCCCGAGTGAGAGGATTGCTCGCCACTCGGTAGGGTTTTTTATACTTAGGCGAGTACTGGACTGCAGCTAAGCCCCCGAGTGAGAGGATTGCTCGCCACTCGGTAGGATTTTTTATATTTAGGCGAGTACTGGGCTACAGCTAAGCAGTGCGCATAATCTCGTCCTTCTTCTTGACGGTGCAGCCCCGGGGGGAGGGGTCGTGGTCGACCCATACCGTTCGGTAGGATCTTTCAAACTTAGGCGAGTACTAGACTGCAGCTAAGCCCCCAAGTGATAGGATTGCTCGCCACTCGGTAGGATTTTTTGTACTTAGGCGAGTACTGGACAGCAGCTAAGCCCCCGAGTGAGAGGCTGGCTCACCACTCGGTAGGATTTTTTAACACTTAGGCGAGTACTGGACTGCAGCTAAGCCTCCGAGTGAGAGGCTAGCTCACTAGTCGGTAGGATTTTTTATACTTAGGCGAAACGGATACGCAGCTAAGCCCCCGAGTGAGAGGCTGGCTCACCACTTGGTATGATTTTTCTTTTCAACTTAGGAGAAACGGATTTGCAGCTAAGGCACCCACTGGGGGATTACATGTGAAAAATGAACAACAATCATTCGGAAGACTGTAAAATCGTGTCTTTGATAATCAAACTAAAAGATATTTCTTATTACATCTCAAAAGTCTGAATGCTTAAGAGTAAAAGGGGCGGAGGAGTTCCGCATTCCAAGCGCGTGGCTCATCTTTATTGTGCTCGACGTTGAAAAGACGATATGCTCCGTTGTGGAGCACTTTGGTGATGACGAAGGGACCTTCCCAAGAAGGAGCGAGCTTGTGTGGTTTCTGCTGGTCCACTCAAAGAACCAAGTCTCCCTCCTGAAATGCCCGACCCCTTAAGTTTCTGGCATGGAATCGACGCATGTCTTGTTGATAAATGGTAGACCGAACCAAGGCCATCTCTCTTTCTTCTTCCAGGAGATCGACTACATCTTGCCGAGTTTGTTCTGCTTCTTCTTCTGAGAAGAGCTCTTCTCGGGGAGCATTGTGGAGCAAATCACTCGGGAGCACGGCTTCGGCTCCATAGACTAAGAAGAATGGAGTTCGTCCAGTCCACCGACTAGGGGTTGTCCTCAATCCCCAAAGTACAGATGGAAGTTCATCGACCCAGGCACCTGCTGCATGCTTGAGGTCACGCATCAATCGGAGTTTCGGTCCTTTGAGAATCAATCCATTTGCTCTTTCAGCTTGCCCATTCGACTGAGGATGGGCGACTGAAGCATAATCGACCCTGGTGCCTTGGGAAGCACAAAAGGCTCTGAACTTGTCAGAGTCGAAGTTCGACCCGTTATCCGTGATGATGTTGTGCGGAACACCATATCTGAATATCAATTCTCTGATGAAACTTACAATTGTACTTGCTTCACGGTTTTCAATGGGCTTGGCTTCGATCCATTTGGTAAACTTGTCGACTGCTACTAGCACATGGGTAAATCCACTCCTGCTAGTCCTCAGAGGTCCAACCATATCCAATGCCTAGACAGCAAAAGGCCAGACGAGTGGAATAGTCTTCAGAGCTGACGCATGCTTATGGGACATGTTGGAGTAAAACTGACAGCCTTCACATTTGTCTACTATTTCTTTCGCCATCTCGTTGGCATGTGACCAGTAAAATCCGGCTCGGTATGCTTTGGCCACGATGGTCCGAGAGGACGCACAGTGACCACAGGTCCCCGAGTAAATATCATTGAGGATCATTCGGCCTTCTTCTGGCGTGACGCATTTCTGGCAGACTCCAGTTACACTTTCTCTGAACAACTGACCTTTTATAACAGTAAAGGCTTTAGATCGTCGGACGATCTGTCGAGCCTCTTCTTCATCCTCTGGAAGTTCTTTCCTAAGAATGTGTGCGACGTATGGCATTGTCCAGTTTAGTGACAACCAAAACCTCCATGACTAAGTCGACCACGTCTGGGATTTCGACTTCAGTCGGATCTGTGGCGCTCTTAGACTGTGGGGACTCTTCAGTGAAAGGATCTTCCTGAGCTGAAGGTGAATGAATATGCTCCAAAAACACATTGCTGGGAATGGCCCCTCTCTTAGATCCTATTTTTTGCTATTCATCTACGGCTTGATTTTTTAGTCGGGGTATATGGTGAAGCTCCAACCCTTCAAACTTCTTTTCCAGCTTTCTTACTGCATTGTAATAACTAGTCATGGCTAGGATCCTGACATCCCATTCTTTCCTCACTTGATTAACCACCAAATCCGAGTCACCGTAGACCATAAGGCAATGGACGCCGAGTGAAATGGCCATACACAACCCGTACAAAAGTGCTTCATATTTAGCTTCATTGTTGGAAGAGTCAAAATGAATTTGGAGAACATAACTAAGCTTGTCTCCACGGGGGGGTACCAACACTACCCCAGCGCCGGAACCATTCAGCATCTTGGAGCCATCGAAGAACATGGTCCAATGCTCCGAGTGAACTTGAGTCGGCGGTTGCTACTCAATCCACTCGGCAAGGAAATCTCCGATTGCTCGGTACTTGATAGCTTTTTTTGCCTCAAACTTGATATCCAATGGAAGGAGTTCAATCGCCCATTTTGCCACTCGACCAGTTGCATCTCTGTTGTTCAGAATTTCAGATAATGGTCGTCGCTGACGACTGTAATGGAGTGATCAGAGAAATAGTGTGCAACCTTCTTCATGGTCATGTAGATTCCATAGACAAGCTTCTGATAATGTGGATATCGCTGCTTGCATGTAGTCAAAACTTCAGAAAGATAATACACTGGGCGCTGAACTTTGTAAGCCTTTCCTTCTTCTTCCCGCTCGACCGTGAGTACTGTACTGACAACTTGTCCAGTGGCTGCAATATAAAAGCAGTAAAGGCTCTTTGCTGACTGGCGCAGCAAGCACCGGCTGGGTGGAAAGCAGGGTTTTGAGCTCTGCAAAAACTGCATCAGCTTCATCAGTCCACTCGAACTTATTAGATTTCTTCAGCAATCGGTAAAGAGGCAATGCCTTTTCACCGACACGAGAAATGAATCGACTCAAGGCGGCCAAACAAGCAGTAAGCTTATGAACGTCATGCAAACGGGGCGTTTCATTCAGAGGATGGTATCAATTTTTTCTCGATTTGCGTCGATCCCCCGTTCAGAAACGAGGAAACCGAGTAACTTTCCACCTGGAACTCCGAACATGCACTTTGACGGATTAAGCTTGATATCGTACCTTCTTAGGTTGGCAAAAGTTTCTGCAAGGCCAGTCAGTAGGTCGGAACCTTGACGTAACTTGACCACAATGTCATCCATGTATGCTTCCACATTCCGACTAATTTGAGTGAGCAGGCACTTCTAAATCATCCTCATGAATGTGGCTCCGGCATTTTTAAGACCAAATGGCATGGTGACATAGCAAAAGCACCGGAATGGGTTGATGAAAGCTGTTTTTATTTCATTGGGACCATACAGTCGGATCTGATGATACCCGGAATATGCATCTAAAAAAGACAAGCGCTCACACCTTGCAGTCGAGTCAACAATCTGATCGATGCGGGGGAGGGGGAAATGATCTTTCGGGCATGCCCGATTGATATGCTTGAAATCGATGCACATACGAAGTGAATCGTCCTTCTTAGGGACCATGACCACATTGGCAAACCACTCGGAGTGGTAGATATCTCGGATGAACTCTGATGCTAGGAGCCGAGCCACTTCCTCACCAATTGCTTTTCTCTTTTGCACGGCGGACCGCTGAAGATGCTCTTTGACGGGTTTTACATTGGGATCAACACGCAAATGGTGCTCAGCCAGTCCTCTGGGTACACCCGGCATGTTAGAAGGTTTCCATGCAAAGATGTCCCAGTTCTCACGGAGGAACTGGATGAGTGCTTCTTCCTATTTGCTGTCGAGTGTCGTTGAGATATGAGTCGGTGAAGCATTGGGATCGGTCGGGTGGATATGAACCGGCTTCATTTCTCCAGACGACTGAAACGCAGAATCCATGTCAGGCTTCTTAGCTCGGAGCAAATCACTCGGATCCGCATTCTTCTGATACTCTTGAAATTCAATTGCTGCTATTTGCGCGTCGGCAATTTTGGAACCCTTCTGGAAACATTCTTCTGCCTTCTGCCGATTACCAGTGACTGTGATCACTCCTCTAGGACCGTGCATCTTCAGCTTGAGGTACACGTAACATGGTCGAGCCATAAAACGCGCATAAGCTGGCCTACCCAGAATAGCATGATAAGCACTCTGGAAATCCACTACTTCAAATGTCAACTTTTCCTTATGGTAATTCTTGGAATCACCGAAAACCACGTCAAGGGCGATCTGGCCGAGTGATTCGGCTTTATTTCCAGGGATAACACCATGAAAGCTCATATTGCTCTCACTAAGTTTAGACATCGGAATGCCCATCCCCTTCAAAGTTTCAGCATAAAGGATATTCGAGCCGCTACCACCATCCATCAACACCTTGGTTAGTCGAGTGCCTTCGACCACTGGGTTGATCACCAACGCTTGCCTCCCAGGAGTGGCTATACGCGCCGGGTGATCAGACTGGTCGAATGTGATGGCTGTTTGTGACCATTTCAGGTATGTGGTCATCGTCGCCGGAGCGACCATATTCACTTCTCTGTTGATAACTTTCAACCGACTCTTGCTCTCAACATCAGCAAAAATCATCAGGGATGAATTGACTTTGGGATAACCGTTGTCTTCCTCCTCGTCCTCGTCTTTGTCCGACTCTTTCTCCTTCTCACTGGGTTGTTTCTCGCGGAACTGTTGGATCAGGAGTCGACATTGTCGAGTGGTGTGCTTAGGGTAAATCAGATTACCCTCTTCATCTTTCTCCGTATGGATGTGACATGGTTAATCCAACACATCATTTCCTACTTGATCCTTTACCTTCTTAGGGGTCCAGGGCCCTTAGGTTTTCCCTTAAACTTTCCTTGAACCACTGCCGCGATCTCACCGGGTGCTGCAGGCTCGGCCTTACGTTTCTGTTTCCGATTGGAATTACCGCCACCGGCATCTTGGCCGACTGGTTTAGAGTCGATCCTCTTCTTCTCCGTTAGCTTACTGGGTGGCTATTTCCATCATCTGAGACAGAGTCATATCTCCAGTCCGACCGAACTTCAGGACCAGCTCTCGGTATTTGACGCCTTCCTTGAAGGCACACACTGCTTGATGCTCTGATACATTTTCCACGGTGTGATGGAAAGTGGTCCACCTCTGAATGAAATCCCTTAGAGTCTCACTCAGTTTCTGCACGCAATGCTGCAACTCTGTCAACCCTGCTAGCCGCTTTCAAGTTGCCTTAAAAGTTCTGATGAACACCCGAGCAAGCTCTTCCCACCTGTATATACTGCCGGGGGCTAACTGAGTCAACCACGCTCTGGCCGACCCTTCTAACATCAGAGGAAGATGCTTCATTGCCACTTCATCATTCCCACCGCCAATCTGCACAGCCACTCGGTAATCCTCAAGCCAAGTTTCAGGTTTGGACTCTCCGGTGAACTTACTGACTCCAGCAGCCAACCTGAAGTTGGGAGGAATCACTGCAGCCCTGATGGCTCTGCTGAAACACCCTGGACCCGAAACATGAACTCCGCTGCCAGTCGGACGAGCTCTGCCAGGGTCTTCTATATGCGCTCTGTTCCGGTCGACTAGACCTTGAACGAGGATAGATCTTGCATCAAAGCCTGGCTCTCTTGGGTCGACTGGTGCTCTGCGCTCGCCACTGTGACAGCGTCTGTCATCGTACTGCCGAGGCACATATGATGCACTCTTCGGAGGAGGCGTGGGCACTCGACGATGATTGTCGCGGTCGAGTCGGTGATCATAATGCCCACTGAACTGTATCCGCTACCACGGATCTGCTATGAATCCTATTCCGCGACTGAGACACTGTTGTGTCCTGTTCTCCTGCTGCCCGGAGTAAGGCCCGGATCTGCATCAAACCTCTGCCAGCTTCCAACTGGGAAGGTTGAATTGACTCTGCTATTCGGGCCGCAGCTGTGAGATTTTGAATCGAAGTGCGGTATGCCTTAGGTGGAGGCGGCAAAAGCTGTCGTCGACTGGACTCAGGTATCCGCTCCCGAGCACGCTCGTCGAGAGCGCGCGGGAGGTACTCCAGTCGAGTATGCGCAGCCAAATTACCCAAGAGCACCTCTTCCAAGGCCCGAGCCTCGGGGGTTTCTCCAAAGATGGGCGTGTGGAGTGCATCCATGTTGCGGCGACGAAGTTCTTCCCTCTGGTGTGAAGAGAAGGGTTCGGGATGGTACTCCTCGTGGACGCGCGATGGATCGCCGCCACCATTCTCGCGATCTTCACGGCGGAAACCAGGCGGACCACGTGGTCCATCGACCATAAAGACTTCAGCTGCAGGGTCGCTGCTATCACACTCGGATGCGGTCTCAGCGGAGCCAGTCGACAGATCGAACAGGCCGTGGAGAGTTTCGTCGGGCTCGATTGCCGCAACTTGATGGGTGGCCAAATGTCGAGCCACCGCGTGCTTCACCCAGCGCTGAAGCCGCGACCGACCGGATCGCTTGCAGCGTCGAACAACAAGGAGAGAAGACACCATCTAAGCCGACCGATACTGGGTCGACGACTGCCGGAGAAGGACGCCACGAACGCACGTGCGAAAGTGTGTCGCCCCTCGGACGGGGAGCGCCTCGACGTCGAGAGGAGCTTCCTGAAGCCAAGCGGAGTCGTCGGCGATGAAAACGAGCGCGCCGAGACGGATCTCGCGGCCCTCAGCTAATCCACCGCCAGAAATCATGATGATGGGGATCGGAAAAAATTGCAGCTTCACAAACAAGTCGCTAAGACACCTGCCCCACGGTGGGTGCCAACTATCGTGGTTCTAAGACTGATGGTAGAAAGGGGGTAGGTATGGAGAGGCAAGATCTCAGCTATGGCGAAGGTGTACACACAGGATTTACAAGTTCAGGCTCTTCTCGGAGGAAGTAATAGCCCTACGTCTTGGTGCCCGGAGGCGGTCGATTGGATTATATGTGTGTGACGTTACAGGGGGTGCGAACCCTTGTCTCAGAGGAGGGGGGTGGCTTATATAGAGTGCGCTAGGATCCCCGCCATCCTCCATTACAAGGGACTTAATGTACATAAAGTAGGGGTGTTACTGATAACGCCAACCTTAAGTGTTATTAATGATCTTGAAGACTACGGAGTGAATGTCCGACCGTTGCAATGCTGAGCGATTCCTGGCCTTCAGTAGGTCGAGTGATTCCTCATATGGTCGAGTGACAACAGGCCGGGGGACACCCGAGTGATATGACTGGTCGAGTGGATTGCACTCGACATCTTTGACTGGGGGTTCTTCGTTGCCTCTTGAACTTCTTATCTTATAGGGTAGTGACCTTGGGTAGGACGTATAGGTCAGGCCTATGACCCTACCCCAGGTATGTATCCTCATCACCACCACATTTGAACAAATCTTACCCGCCCGTGCACACTGTTATCACCAGCTATATAGATCAAGAGCTCCCCCACCCTCTCCTGTTTCAGTTTTGTGATGATGTGAATAGCAGCCCAAGAAATCAGGAATGTTACCCATGTAAGAACTAGAGATAAAAAAGGGAACCTTTAATGATCATAAAATCACATAGTTCTAGAAAAAAATGTGTTACAATAGGGTAACTTCTAGACTAGTATGCTAGGTAGCAAAAAAGTTTAAAAAAATACATGAAAAAACGATAAATTACCAATCTGTCCATGAGCAAAATTTCATCTACTTTGTATTAAAGCTACCATGGAAAAAATGTGGTGTCTTTTTTTGAAATTGCTCATGCTCCACTGCATATATCCCGACTATGTAAAAAATGTGTCCTATGCAATTGAATGAAGGAATGATCTTCCCTTTGATCCCTGTTGTAAGAAAAAGCATGAAACATAACAATGTGTCAAAATTTAGTGAACATGTGTAGAATTTCCACTTTTCTATACGGAGAAAACAAGAACATTATACGTAATGATGATACTAACATGTGAATGCAAAAAGCATAAGCTGGTGGTACAAAATGGTTTCTAGCCTGGAAGATAATGCAGAAGGTATATTGAGAGGTGGCATAATGAATCAACAAGAAGATATTGCACGCATGACAAACAACAATTTTACAAACCCCAACATTCCGGACACAGGTAGTTAATCATTTGTGCAATTATTACCAACCTTGATGTTTATAAAACTACCTTGATGAACTTATGTTGTTTACCATTGTTCTTGGTAAGAAATTACCAGCATTGATGTTTATAAAACTACAATGATCAACTTATGTGGTTTACAAGCGTTTAAAGATCTTACTATAAACTAGGTGTATAAACTAACAAGTTCACAATGTATGGAAATGCCGGTCCTTGTTGGAAAAATAATCACCATACTAGATTGTGTGACTAAATTACCAGGTGAACACTGTGAAAGTCAGACATGCTGAGAGGAATTTACCACTCATCCTGGTAAGAAATTACCAACCTTCATGTTTACGAGATTACAATGATCAACTTATGTTGTTTACCAGTGTGTATGTAAGGGTCTTACCACATACCAGGCGCTAAACTACCAAGTTCATAGTGTATCAAAAATCGGTCTTTGTAAAATAAAAATAAAAAAGATAACCATACTAGATTTTGTGACTAAAGCACTAGGTGAACACTATGAAAGTTATCAGACATGTTGAGAGGAATTTACCGCACAAAAAGAAAAATTGACTGATATTTACTATGCCGCATTGCAGGTTCCTTGACGATCAATGCACACAACAACTTGCCTAGTGTTGAAACAAATGCAAGCATGGGAGCAGGAAGCTTTGAGGAGCAAACAATCAGTGAACTTACAACTCTAGAATCATTTGGGATCGATGTTGATCAAGGGGGCTCCAGCATGCATGCATATTCCATGCCTAAGCCTCCTATTCCATGAACAAAGTTTGACAATATGGAGAGCACACGTAGATCTTTGATTCGAGCAACTGAGGGTGTTTTTCCTTCACATTTTCATGCATGGGCAAGAATGGTACAAAATATCAAACTCACAAATCGGATACAGGCAATCAAGACGAAATAACCTGCATACTAAATTTAGTGATAGTTTATAGAAGCGACAGGCTGCTATGATACATGTTTATGGGCAATTCCCTATATATCTATACGGTCAATCCGGGCCACAGAGTATCAAGCAATATGACTCACATGTTACTGTTTCTCATGTTGCTAAAAAGAGAGACAAATATACCATTTCACATGGGGCATCATGAAGGAAATATGCCCTAGAGGCAATAATAAAGTTATTACTTATTTCCTTATTTCATGATAAATGTTTATTATTCATGCTAGAATTGTATTAACCGGAAACATAATACATGTGTGAATACATAGACAAACATATTGTCACTAGTATGACTCTACTTGACTAGCTCATGAATCAAAGATGGTTAAGTTTCCTAGCCATAGACATGAGTTGTCATTTGATTAATGGGATCACATCATTAGGAGAATGATGTGATTGCCATGACCCATTCTGTTAGCTTAGCACTTGATCGTTTAGTATGTTGCTATTGCTTTCTTCATGACTTATACATGTTCCTACAACTATGAGATTATGCAACTCCCGTTTACCGGAGGAACACTTTGTGTTCTACCAAACGTCACAACGTAACTGGGTGATTATAAAGGAGCTCTACAGGTGTCCCTAAAGGTACATGTTGAGTTGGCGTATTTCGAGATTAGGTTTTTTCACTCCGATTGTCGGAGATGTATCTCTGGGCACTCTCGGTAATGCACATCACAATAAGCCTTGCAAGCAATGTAGCTAATGAGTTAGTTACGGAATGAAGCATTACGTAACGAGTAAAGAGACTTGCCGGTAACGAGATTGAACTAGGTATTGAGATACCGACGATCGAATCTCGGGCAAGTAACATACCGATGACAAAGGGAACAACGTATGTTGTTATGCGGTTTGACCGATAAAGATCATCGAGAATATGTAGGAGCCAATATGAGCATCCAGGTTCCGCTATTGGTTATTGACCGAAACGTGTCTCGGTCATGTCTCACATAGTTCTCGAACCCGTAGGGTCCGCACGCTTAAGGTTTCGATGACAGCTTTATTATGAGTTTATGAGTTTTGATGTAGCGAAGGAGTTCGAGTCCCGGATGAGATCGGGGACATGACGAGGAGTCTCAAATGGTCGAGACGTAAAGATCGATATATTGGACGACTATATTCGAAATCGGAAAGGTTACGAGTGATTCGGTATTTTTGAGTACCGGGAGTTACGGGAATACGGGGAAGAGTATTGGGCCTTAATGGGCCTTAGTGGGAAGGAGCCAGGAGGTGGCGCGCGCCCCTCCCAAGCCCAGTCCGAATTGGACAAGGGGTTTGGGGCGCGGCCCCCCTCTCCCTTCCTTCTCCACTCCCCTCCTTTCCCCCCTTCTCCTAGTTGGACTAGGAAAGAAGGAAACCTACTCCTACTAGGAGTAGGAATCCTACTCCCTTGGCGCGCTCCTCCTAGGGCTGGCCTCCTCCCCCCTTGCTCCTTTATAAACGGGGGCAGGGGGCACCCCATAGACACACAAGTTGATCTTCGTGATCGTTCCTTAGCCGTGTGCGGTGCCCCCTCCACCATATTCCACCTCGGTCATATCGAAGCGGTGCTTAGGCGAAGCCTGCGCCGGTAGAACATCATCACCGCCACCACGCCGTCAGGTTGATGTAACTCTTCCCAACACCCTGCTGGATCGGAGTCCGGGGTTCGTCATCGAGCTGAACGTGTGCTGAACTCGGAGGTGCCGTACGTTCGGTACTTGGATCGATCGGATCATGAAGACATATGACTACATCAACCGCGTTGTTCTAATGCTTCCGCTTTCGGTCTACGAGGGTACATGGACAACACTCTCCCCTCTCGTTGCTATGCATCACCATGATCCTTGCGTGTGTGTAGGATTTTTTTGAAATTACTACGTTCCCCAACAGTGGTATCAGAGCCACGTTTTATGCGTAGATGTTATATGCACGAGTAGAACACAAGTGAGTTCTGGGTGATACAAGTCATACTGCTTACCAGCATGTCATACTTTGGTTCGGCGGTATTGTTGGATGAAGCGGCCCAGACCGACATTATGCGTACGCTTACGCGAGACCGGTTCTCCCGATGTGCTTTGCACAGAGGTGGCTGGCGGGTGTCAGTTTCTCCAACTTTAGTTGAACCGACTGTGGCTACGCACTGTCCTTGCGAAGGTTAAAAAAGCACCAACTTGACAAACTATCATTGTGGTTTTGATGCGTAGGTAAGAACGGTTCTTGCTAAGCCCGTAGCAGCCACGTAAAACTTGCAACAACAAAGTAGAGGACGTCTAACTTGTTTTTGCAGGGCATGTTGTGATGTGATATGGTCAAGACGTGATGCTATATTTTATTGTATGAGATGATCATGTTTTGTAACCGAAGTTATCGGCAATCGGCAGGAGCCATATGGTTGTCGCTTATTGTATGCAATGCAATCGCCTGTAATGCTTTACTTTATCACTAAGCGTAACGATAATCATAGAAGCATAAGATTGGAGAGACGACAACGATGCTACGATGGAGATCAAGGTGTCGCGCCGGTGACGATGGTGATCACGACGGTGCTTCGAAGATGGAGATCACAAGCACAAGATGATGATGGCCATGTCATATCACTTATATTGATTGCATGTGATGTTTATCCTTTATGCATCTTATCTTGCTTTGATTGACGGTAGCATTTTAAGATGATCCCTCACTAATTATCAAGAAGTGTTCTCCCTGAGTATGCACCGTTGCGAAAGTTCTTCGTGCTGAGACACCACGTGATGATCGGATGTGATAGGCTCTACGTTCAAATACAACGGGTGCAAAATAGTTGCACACGCGGAATACTCAGGTTAAACTTGACGAGCCTAGCATATACAGATATGGCCTCGGATCACGGAGACCGAAAGGTCAAGCGTGAATCATATAGTACATATGATCAACATAGTGATGTTCACCATTGAAAACTACTCCATCTCACGTGATGATCGGACATGGTTTAGTTGATTTGGATCACGTGATCACTTAGATGACTAGAGAGATGTCTGTCTAAGTGGGAGTTCTTTAGTAATATGATTAATTGAACTTAAATTTATCATGAACTTAGTCCTGGTAGTATTTTGCAAATTATGTTGTAGATCAATAGCTCACGTTGTTGCTTTCATATGTTTATTTTGATATGTTCCTAGAGAAAATTGTGTTGAAAGACGTTAGTAGCAATGATGCGGATTGGATCCGTGATCTGAGGTTTATCCTCATTGCTGCACAGAAGAATTACGTCCTTAATGCACCGCTAGGTGACAGACCTATTGCAGGAGCACATGCAGACGTTATGAACGTTTGGCTAGCTCAATATGATAACTACTTGATAGTTTAGTGCACCATGCTTAACGGCTTAGAATCGGGACTTCAAAGACGTTTTGAACGTCATGGGCCATATGAGATGTTCCAGGAATTGAAGTTAATATTTCAAGCAATACCCGAGTTGAGAGATAAGAAATCTCCAACAAGTTCTATAGCTAAAAGATGGAGAAGAATCGCTCAACTAGTGAGCATGTGCTCAGATTGTCTGGGTACTACAATCGCTTGAATCAAGTGGGAGTTAATCTTCCAGATAAGATAGTGATTGATAGAGTTCTCTAGTCACCATCACCAAGTTACTAGAACTTCATGATGAACTATACTATGCAAGGGATGACGAAAATGATTCCCGAGCTATTCGTGATGTTGAAATCAACGAAGGTAGAAATCAAGAAAGAGCATGAAGTGTTGATCATTGGCAAGACCACTAGTTTCAAGAAAAGAGCAAAAGGGAAGAAAGGGAACTTCAAGTAGAATGACAAGCAAGTTGTCACTCCCGCGAAGAAGCCCAAAACTGGACCAAAGCCTGAAACTGAGTGCTTACACTATAAAGGAAATGGTCACTGGAAGCGGAAAATGCCCTGAATATTTGATGGATAAGAAGGATGGCAACGTGAACAAGGGTATATTTGATATACAATTTATTGATGTGTACCTTACTAGTGTTCATAGTAGCCCCTGAGTATTTGATACATGTTCGGTTGCTAAGATTAGTAACTCGAAACAGGAGTTACAGAATAAACAGAAACTAGTTGAGGGGAAGTGACGATGAGTGTTGGAAGTAGTTCCAAGATTGATATGATCATCATCACACACTCCCTATATTTTCGAGATTAGTGTTAAACCTAAATAAATGTTATTTGGTGTTTGCGTTGAGCATAAATATGATAAGATCATGTTTATTGCGATACAATTATTCATCTAATATAGAGAATAAATTGTCATTCTGTTTACATGAATAAAACCTTCTATGGTCATACACCCAATGATGATGGTTTATTGAATCTTGATCGTAGTAATACACATATTCATAATATTAATGCCAAAAGATGCAAAGTTAATAAGGATAGTGCAACCTATTTGTGGCACTGCCGCTTGGGTCATATCGGTGTAAAGCGCATGAAGAAACTCCATAAAGATGGATTTTTCGGAATCACTTGGTTATGAATCATTTGATGCTTGTGAACCGTGCCTTTTTGACAAGATGACTAAAACTCCGTTCTCCGGAACAATGGAATGAGCTACTGACTTGTTGGAAATAATACATACCGATGTATGCAGACCAATGAGTATTAAGGCTTGTGGCGGGTATCGTTATTTTCTGACCTTCACAGATGATTTGAGCAGATATGGGTATATCTACTTGATGAAACATAAGTCTGAAACAGTTGAAAGGTTCATAGAATTTCAGAGTGAAGTGAAAAATCATCGTACCAAGAAAATAAAGTTTCTACGATCTGATCGTGGAGATGAATATTTGAGTTACGAGTTTGGCCTTCAGTTAAAATAATTTGGAATAGTTTCACAAACTCATGCCACCTGGAACACCACAGCGTAACGGTGTGTCTGAACGTCATAACCACACTTTATTTGATATGGTGCGATCAATGATGTCTCCTACCGATTCACCAATATCATTTTAGGGTTATGCATTAGAGATAGCTGCATTCACGTTAAAATAGGGCACCATCTAAATCCGTTGAGACAACACCGTATGAACTATGGTTTAGCAATAAACCTAAGCTGTCGTTTCTTAAAGTTTGGAGTTGCGATGCTTATGTAAAAAAGTTTCAACCTGATAAGCTCGAACCCAAATCGGAAAAATGCGTCTTCATAGGATACCCAAAGGAGATTGTTGGGTACACCTTCTAATCACAGATTCAAAGGCAAAATATTTGTTGCTAAGAATGGATCCTTTCTAGAGAAGGAGTTTCTCTCGAAAGAAGTGGGTGGGAGGATAGTAGAGCTTGATAAGGTAATTTGTACCTTCTCCCGAATTGGAAAGTAGTTCATCACAGAAATTAGTTCCAGTGATTCCTACACCAATTAGTGAGGAAGCTAATGATGATGATCATGAAACTTCAGTTTAAGTTACTACAAAACCTCGTAGGTCTTCCAAAGTACAGTACGCACCAGAGTGGTACGTAATCATGTTCTTGAAGTCATGTTACTAGACCATGATAAACCTATGAACTATGAGGAAGCGATGATGAGCCCAGATTCCGCGAAATGGCTGGAGGCCATGAAATCTGAGATAGGATCCATGTATGAGAACAAAGTGTGGACTTTGGTGGACTTGCCCGATGATCGGCAAGCCATACAAAATAAATGGATTTTTAAGAGGAAGACAGCCATTGATAGTAGTGTTACTATCTACAAAACTCGACTTGTCGCAAAAAGGTTTTCGACAAGTTCAAGGTGTTGACTATAATGAGATTTTCTCAACTGTAGCGATGCTTAAGTCTGTCCGAATCATGTTAGCAATTGCCACATTTTATGAAATCTGGCAAATGGATGACAAAACTGTATTCCTTAATGTTTTTTAAAGAAGAGTTGTATATGATGCAACCAGAAGGTTTTGTCAATCTTAAAGTTGCTAACAAAAATGTGCAAGCTCTAGCGATCTATCTATGGACTGGTGCAAGCAACTCAGAGTTGGAATATATGCTTTGGTGAGTTGAGCAAAGCATATGGTTTTATGCAGGCTTTTGGAGAAGCCTGTATTTACAAGAAAGTGTGTGGGAGCCCTGTAGCATTACTGATATTATATGTAGACGACATATTGTTGATTGGAAATGATATAGAATTTCTGGATAGCATAAAAGGATACTTGAATAAAAGATTTTCAATGAAAGACCTCGGTGAAGCTGCTTACATATTGAGCATCAAGATCTATAAGATAGATCAAGACGCTTGATAAGATTTTTCAATGAGTATATACCTTGGCAAGTTTTGAAATAGTTCAAAATGGATCAGTCAAAGAAGGAATTCTTGTCTGTATTACAAGGTGTAAAGTTGAGTAAGACTCAAAACCCAACCAGGGCAGAAAATAGAAATAGAATGAAAAGTCATTTCCTATGCCACAGTCATAGGTTCTATAAAGTATGCTATGCTGTGTACCAGACCTATTGTATACCTTGCTCTGAGTTTGGCAAGGGAGTACAATTTTGATCTAAGAGTAGGTCACTGGACATCGGTCAAGAATATCCTTAGTGAGGACTAAGGAAATATTTCTCGATTATGGAGGTGATAAAAGAGCCCGTCGTAAAGAGTTACATCGGTGCAAGTTTTTACACCGATCCAGATGACTCTAAGTCTCAATCTGGATACATATTGAAAGTGGGAGCAATTAGCTAGGGTAGCTTCGTGCAGAGCATTGTAGACATAGAATATTTGCAAAATACATACGGCTCTGAATGTGACAGACCCGTTGACTAAACTTCTCTCATGAGCAAAACATGATCATACCTTAGTACTATTTGGGTGTTAATCACATATCGATGTGAACAAGATTATTGACTCTAATAAACCCTTTGGGTGTTGATCACATGACGATGTGAACTATGGGTGTTAATCACATACAGATGTGAATATTGGTGTTAAATCACATGGTGATGTGAACTAGATTATTGACTCTAGTGCAAGTGGGAGACTAAAGAAAATATGCCCTAGAGGCAATAATAAAGTTATTATTTATTTCCTTATTTCATTATAAATGTTTATTATTCATGCTAGAATTGTATTAGCCGGAAACATAATACATGTGTGAATACATAGACAAACATAGTGTCACTAGTATGCCTCTACTTGACTAGCTCGTGAATCAAAGATGGTTAAGTTTCCTAGCCATAGACATGAGTTGTCATTGATTAACGGGATCACATAATTAGGAGAATGATGTGATTGACATGACCCATTCCGTTAGCTTAGCACTTGATCGTTTAGTATGTTGCTATTGCTTTCTTCATGACTTATACATGTTCCTACAACTATGAGATTATGCAACTCCTGCCATCAAGGAACACTTTGTGTGCTATCAAACGTCACAACGTAACTGGGTGATTATAAAGGAGCTCTACAGGTGTCTCCAAAGGTACATGTCGAGTTGGCGTATTTCGAGATTAGGTTTTGTCACTTCAATTGTCGCAGAGGTATCTCTGGGCCCTCGGTGTAATGCACATCACAATAAGCCTTGCGAGCAATGTAGCTAATGAGTTAGTTATGGGATGATGCATTACATAACGAGTAAAGAGACTTGCCGGTAACGAGATTGAACTAGGTAACGATGATCGAATCTCGGGCAAGTAACATACCGATGACAAAGGGAACAACGTACGTTGTTATGCGGTTTGACCGATAAAGATCTTCGTAGAGTATGTAGGAGCCAATATGAGCATCCAGGTTCCGCTATTGGTTATTGACCGGAAACGTGTCTCGGTCATGTCTACATAGTTCTCGAACCCGTAGGGTCCGCACGCTTAAGGTTTCGATGACAGTTTTATTATGAGTTTATGAATTTTGATGTACCGAAGGAGTTTGGAGACCCAGTTGAGACCGAGGACATGACGAGGAGTCTCGAAATGGTCGAGACGTAAAGATCGATATATTGGACGACTATATTCGGACATCGGAAAGGTTCCGAGTGATTCGGGTATTTTTCGGAGTACCGGGGAGTTACGGGAATACGAGGAAGAGTATTGCGCCTTAATGGGCCTTAGTGGGAAGGAGCCAGGAGGTGGCACGCGCCCTCCCAAGCCCAAAGATGAATTGGACAAGGTTTTTGGCGCGCCGCCTCTCCTTTCCTTCTCCACTCCCCTCCTTTCCCCCCTTCTCCTAGTTGGACTAGGAAAGAAGGAAACCTACTCCTATTAGGAGTAGGAATCCTACTCCCGTGGCGTGCCCCTCCTAGGGCCGGCCTCCTCCCCCGTTGCTCCTTTATATATGGGGCAAGGGGGCACCCCATAGACACACAAGTTGATCTTTGTGATCGTTCCTTAGCCGTGTGCGGTGCCCCCCTCCACCATATTCCACCTCGGTCATATTGTAGCGGTGCTTAGGCGAAGCCCTGCGTCAGTAGAACATCATCACCGTCACCACGTCATCATGCTGACGGAACTCTTCCCCGACACCCTGCTGGATCGGAGTCCGGGGATCGTCATCAAGCTGAACGTGTGCTGAACTCGGAGGTGCCGTACGTTCGGTACTTGGATCGATTGGATCGTGAAGACGTACGACTACATCAACCGCGTTGTTCTAACGCTTCCGCTTTAGGTCTACGAGGGTGCGTGGACAACACTCTCCCCTCTTGTTGCTATGCATCACCATGATCCTTGCGTGTGCGTAGGAATTTTTTTGAAATTACTACGTTCCTCAACACATCATATATGTTAGTTGCATTTTCCCATCATCCTTCTCAATCTTAAATTGCTCCTAGAATTAACATAAAAGGCATCAAGAATAATTTAAATGATTGAAGTGTAAAGAAATCGCACTACTAGGAAAATTCTTATAGGTAGACATCGTTGGGTAAATACCCCACGCTACTGCTATTTAGCAGTAGCACCTAACAAAACTAGCGCTGCAAGCGCATGTTAGCAGTAGCGAGTGGTATCCCGCCCAGCGCTGCTACTAATGGGCCACGCTCTCAGCCGCTTTAGCTATAGCGCTAGCCCCCCTCCCCCACGCTGCTGCTGAGCCAAACTCTACTTCTCCCTGCGCCAGCCCGCGCGCCCCTCTCTCTCACTCACTCACAATCACGGTCACACACTCCCTCAATCCCCGCTCGATCCGGCCTCCCCTGCACCGACCCTCCTCCCCGCCTGGCCGCCTCCGCCTCAGGCTGGCCATCCTTCCCACCGGCCGCCTCAGCGCCGGCCCTCCTCCAGCCCGGCGGCCTCCTCCAAATGAGAGGTACCTCCTCCTTCCTCCTCCTACCTCCCTCCCTAGTTATAGTTACTAGAGAGTAGATATTTTGAACCCAATGTAGGTTCTTAGAATAATGTATGTTATGATCAAACCCTAGCTAGGACAGATTAGGTAGTATGAACCCTAGGTTTTTAAATTAGGACAAAAATTTAGCTATATTTTTAAACTAGGACAGAAATTGATGTAGGTTAATAGAATTTGTGTGTTTTAGGTGTATTTAACAGAATTCTATGTGTTTTAGTTGTTTTAGGTGTAGTTAACAAATTCTAGGTATTTATTTAGTTAAAGCAATTGTTGTTATTTTTTTAGTTAAAGCAATTTTTCCTGTTATATGCAAATTTGCAGTGGACATGTCATATTTTGTACATGTCACATTTTGGACATGTCATATTTTTCCGAGTGGCCTATGTTTTGCCAGAATGTCGATTTGTTTATGTTATGGCAAATTTCAGGCGCTCAATATGTCCTGCTTTTAGCAAAGGTCATGCCGAATTTTGCGAAGTGTTTATTAATTTTGTTTTCATAATTAAGAATTTATTCTCGACGCCGACGATGTTCTGGTTCAAGATCCTCGCCGCCGACTCGGGCGAAGGAGGCTTGCTTGATTATAGGGGCCATGTCCGGGATTGGGCTCCGCCTGGCTGGTATTGGGAGGTGTTACCTTCCGGGGCGCGCAGCTTTGTGAGGAGGCAGCCCGTCGTCGACCCGGACCTTCTTTGGTGGCGCTTGCGTGGGCCAGTGACGGTGGGGACGCCTTCGTCCACCGCGGAGGTGGTATCTCACCGTGTCAGCGAGGAGGATGAGCACGTCCGTCGCTACATGGTTGCGTTGGAGGGCAGGTTTGACAGTACTTGGATGGTTCTTCAGGGATCTCACTGGAGCTATGATCCTGTGATTGTTCCTTATCTTTGGGTGTCCACCGCCCGCGCCGATACCCGTCGTTCGCTAGGGTTCTAGCTGTATTAGTGATGTCATATGTATGATACTATTCGAGATGTATTAGTGATAATATTCGACGATGTACGAACGCAAGAGATGATTTAGTTTTTTTATTGAATGCATGCTAATTTTAATACTAATTCATTTTATGATTTAGTTTTGCTTATTGAGTGCACGTCTGTTTCAACTATATGAACATAGGAAATGTCTGGCGATGATAGCAAAAGGGAATTCGTATGTGCGAATATCAGAAGACGAGCGCTGTGTATGCATGACCTCACCTAATTGGTGGTAGGCGCTCAAAGATCAAGCTGGATGAGAACTTCGATGTGCATACAAGAAGTCACAACGAGAAGTCTTTTTTCGTAATTAAGCATGACTTGATTCTTTTGCTTCAACTTATAATTTATTTTTTACTATTGTACTAGCGTATCCCCGCCGCAAGAATATATGTCTTGGATAAGATTGGTTTCAGTACTATGGAAACTATGGAGGTAAAAAGAGTTAACTTGAGGACCGAGCATAGTTATAGTTTTCTCGCAAAATTATACAATACAGACACCTACACCCGTTTTGAATGCAAACAATGGAAAGCACTATGCAAGGCTTATGCATTTGAGCCTGACATGCTTATCACCTTTGATATTCGTCCGGAAGATGATATTGAATATAATATCGATATCTGGGTCGATGTGTATACGCCTCCAGTTCTACCATTATGTAAGTTTCCCAACCATATTTATGTCTTGAATATTGTTTATTCAAAAATAGTTGACAACTAGTTTCTATTGACAGCTTATTTCCATTCAAGCAAACATGTCCGGCGCTTGGTAGACATGACCTACTACTGTCGCGGAGCTGAAATAAACTACGAGGAGACAAGTCATTATGTTTCATGGCTTGAGGATCTTCATATTGTCAAGACAAATTATTTTTCTGGACTTGGAAATCTTAGTACTCAAAACATGCGACCAATAGTGTTCGTACTGAACTACGGTCACATCTATTTAGGGAAGATGGTAAGATTTTTACTATTTGTCCTCAGTGCATCTTTTGCATACATTATTTTTTAAGCTAAACTTCATTGCTAAGTATGTTACTACGATGTTCTTCAACAGGGACTCCCGATGATAGCTGTGCCTCAGTGAATCGAAGCTAAAGGTCGCATGTCCATGGTTAGCATACGGCCAAGACTTCCTACATTGCACATGAGTGCATCCAGGATTTGTAGAAGCGAGCAAGTCTTAATAGACAAAGACTGCAACAAAATTGTGAAGGGTCGCAGAGAAGTACTAGGGGGCAACAATCAGAAGCGTAGCCCACAATTAGGAGACAGGTTCATCTGTATGCTTCAATATGATGAATCAGGAGCGCTCCACATGTTCTATCCTATTTTACCTGAGAAAGAGCAGTAGGAGTGATTAGCTAGCTAGAATGAATTTCAAGATGATGATGATGTGCTACACTATGTAGCTATGATGATTACACAATGTTGGTGGTAATGACTAGCTATGATGATTATTAGCTAGTCTTCGTGGTAATTTTCAATTACTTGCAACTCCTATGCTGAATTAGAGGCTATGTTGATGCTACTACTAATCATTGTTGGTGAAGCAAATGCATCTGAATTTCCATCCATGAATACTGCATTTGAATTTTATTTTTTTAATTTCTAATTAGTTAGCTATAGCGTGGGGTGGAGAAAGCAACGCTACTAGTACATATGATAGTAGTAGTGTGTGTGGAGAAAGCAGCGCTGCTAGTACTTAGTATATCTGCAGCGTGGGGTAGAAAACGCGCTACTGCTAATATTTAGCTATAGCGCCAAAGCAAGAGTGCGGCACCCACGCCATCGGTGTGCAAAAACCCACACCATCGTAAGTTTTTTCTTAGTAGTGTCAGAAGAAGCATGGGTGTTCAAGTTTTGTTCTGTACTAAATGGTATCATTTCCCAAGAAAGATTTAAAGAGCAAGAATGCATAAACAACCAACCATACCGCACATGCACAAGTCATAAACAACAAACGTAAGCTAACCAAATACTGGAATTGGATGAAAAGAACTATTAAAGAAGGATACAATTACTACATAAAATGGTGTTTGCAAACCCCATATTCCATATAGTAATCAAAACTGATGCAAAAATATAAAACTAGCAAATATATTATGACCTAGTCTTGCTATGTTCTGAAATCAATATGTAGGTCACTTTACTACAATCTACAAGGTCTTATTTATTTCCTTATATGACCTAGAGGCAATAATAAAGTTATTATTTATTTCTTATATCATGATAAATGTTTATTATTCATGCTATAATTGTATTAGCCAGAAACATAATACATGTGTGAATACATAGACAAACATAGTGTCACTAGTATGCCTCTACTTGAGTAGCTCGTTGATCAAAGATGGTTGTGTTTCCTAACCATGGGCATGAGTTGTCATTTGATTAACGGGATCACATCATTAGGAGAATGATGTGATTGACTTGACCCATTTTGTTAGCTTAGCACTTGATCGTTTAGTATGATGCTATTGCTCTCTTCATGACTTATACATGTTCCTACAACTATGAGATTATGCAACTCCCGTCTACCGTTGGAACACTTTGTTTTCTACCAAATGTCACAACGTAACTGGGTGATTATAAAGGAGCTCTACAGGTGTCTCCGAAGGTACATGTTGAGTTCGCGTATTTCGAGATTAGGAATTGTCGGAGAGGTATCTCTGGGCCCTCTCGGTAATGTACATCACTATAAGCCTTGCAAGCAATGTAGCTAATGAGTTAGTTGCGGGATGATACATTACATAACGACTAAAGAGACTTGCCGGTAACGAGATTGAACTAGGTATTGAGATACCGACGATCGAATCTTGGACAAGTAATATACCGATGAGAAAGGGAACAACGTATGTTGTTATGCGGTTTGACCGATAAAGATCTTCGTAGAATATGTGGGAGCCAATATGAGCATCCAGGTTACGCTATTGGTTATTGACCGGAGACGAGTCTCGGTCATGTCTACATAGTTCTTGAACCCGTAGGGTCCGCACGCTTAAATTTCGATGACGGTTATATTATGAGTTTATGTGTTTTGATGTACCGAAGGTAGTTCTGAGTCCCGGATGTGATCACAGACATGACGAGGAGTCTCGAAATGGTCAAGACGTAAAGATCGATTTATTGGACGACTATATTTGGACACCGGAATGGTTCCGGGTAAGATTGGGACAATACCGGATCTCCGGGAGGTATATGGGACTTGATGGGCTTTAGTGGGAAGGAGGGGAAAGGAGCAAGGGAGGGGGCGTGCCCCCCCCCAAGCCCAATCCGAATTGGGAGGGGGGCCGCCCCCCCTTTCCTTTCTCCCTCCTTCCTCTTCCTTCCCTCTCCATCTCCAATAGGAAAGGAGGAGTCCTACTCCCTGGGAGTAGGGCTCCCCCTGCGCCTCCTCCCGGTCGGCCCCCTCCTCTACTCCTTAATATACGGGAGGGGGCACCCCATAGACAGTAACAATTGATCCCTTGATCTCTTAGTCAGCGGCGGTGCCCCTCCACCATAATCCACCTCGATAATATCATAGCGGTGCTTAGGCGAAGCCCGTGTCGGTAGAACATTATCATCGCCACCATCTTTGTCGGTTGACCGAACTCTCCTCAAAGCTCGATCGATCAGAGTTTTAGGGACGCCATCGAGCTGAACGTGTGCTGAACTCAGAGGTGCCGTGCGCTCGTACTTGATCGGTCGGATCGTGAAGACGACGACTACATCAACAGCGCTCGCTAAAGCTTCCGCCGGGTCTACGTGGTTACATGGACAACACTCTCCCTCTCTGCTATGCATCACCATGATCTTGCGTGTGCGAGGATTTTTTTGAATTACTACGCTCCCCAACAAAGGGTATCCGAGCCTGGTTTTATGCATAGATTTTATATGCACGAGTAGAACACAAGTGAGTTGTGGGCGATATAAGTCATACCGCTTACCAAAGATGTCATACTTTGGTTCGGGCGGTATTGTTGGATGAAGCGCCCGACCGACATTACGGTACGCTTACGCGAGACTTGTTCTACCGACGTGCTTTGCACATAGGTGGCTGGCGGGTGTCAGTTTCTCCAACTTTAGTTGAACCGAGTGTGGCTACGCCCGGTCCTTGAGAAGGTTAAAATAGCACCAACTTGATGAACTATCATTGTGGTTTTGATAGGTAAGAATTGTTCTGTCTCAGCCCGTAGCAGCCACGTAAAACTTGCAACAACAAAGTAGAGAACGTCTAACTTGTTTTTGCAGGGCATGTTGTGATGTGATATGGTCAAGACGTGATGCTATATTTAATTATATGAGATGATCATGTTTTGTAACCAAGATATCGGCAACTGGCAGGAGCCATATAGTTGTCGCTTTATTGTATGCAATGCAATCGCCCTGTAATTGCTTTACTTTATCACCAAGCGGTAGCGATAGTCGTAGAACAATAGGTGGCGAAACGACAACGATCCTACGATGGAGATCAAACTGTCGCGCCGGTGACGATGGTGATCATGACGGTGCTTCGGAGATGGAGATCACAAGCACAAGATGATGATGGCCATAACATATTGCTTATATTGATTGCATGTGATGTTTATCCTTTATGCATCTTATTTTGCTCTGGTTGACGGTAGCATTATAAGATGATCTCTCACCAAATTTCAAGGTATAAGTGTTCTCCCTGAGTATGCACCGTTGCGAAAGTTCTTCGAGCTGTGACACCACGTGATGATCGGGTGTGATAGGCTCTACATTCAAATACAACGGGTGCAAAACAGTTGCACACGCGGAATACTCAGGTTAAACTTGACGAGCCTAGCATATAAAAATATGGCCTCGGAACACTGAGACCGAAAGGTCGAGCGTGAATCATATAGTAGATATGATCAACATAGTGATGTTCACCATTGAAAACTACTCCATCTCATGTGATGATCGGACATGGTTTAGTTGATTTGGATCACGTGATCACTTAGATGATTAGAGGGATGTCTATCTAAGTGGGAGTTCTTAAGTAATATGATTAATTGAACTTAAATTTATCATGAACTTAGTACCTGATAGTATTTTGCTTGTCTATGTTTGTTGTAGATAGATGGCTTGTGCTGTTGTTCTGTTGATTTTCAATGAGTTCCTTGAGAAAGCTAAGTTGAAAGATGATGGTAACAATTACACGGACTAGGTCCGTAACTTGAGGATTATCCTCATCGCTGCACGTAAGAATTACATCCTCGAAGCACCCCGGGTGCCGTGCCCGCCGCAGATGCAACCGACGATGTTAAGAACGTCTCGCGAGCAACGCTGATGACTATTCGATAGTTCAGGTGCCATGCTTTACGGCTTAGAACCGGACTTCAACAACGTTTTGAACGCATGGAGCATATGAGATGTTCCAGAGTTGAAGTTAATATTTCAAGCAAATGCCCGGATTGAGAGATATGAAGTCTCCAATAAGTTCTATAGCTGCAAGATGGAAGAGAATAGTTCTGTCAGTGAACATATCCTCAAAACGTCTGGGGTATAATAATCACTTGATTCAACTGGGAGTTATTCTTCCTGATGATAGTGTCATTGACAGAATTCTTCAATCTCTGCCACCAAGCTACAAGAGCTTCGTGATGAACTATAATATGCAAGGGATGAACAAGACTATTCCCGAGCTCTTCGCAATGCCAAAAGCAGCGGAGGTAAAAATCAAAAAGGAGCATCAAGTGTTGATGGTCAACAAGACTACCAGTTTCAAGAAAAGGGGTAAAGGGAAGAAGAAGGGGAACTTCAAGAAGAACGGCAAACAAGTTGCTGCTCAAGTAAAGAAACCCAAGTCTGGACCTAAGCCTGAGACTGAGTGCTTCTACTGCAAGCAGACTGGTCGCTGGAACCGGAACTGCCCCAAGTATTTGGCGGATAAGAAGGATGGAAAGTTGAATAAAGGTATATGTGATATACATGTTAGTGATGTGTACCTTACTAATGCTCACAGTAGCACCTGGGTATTTGATACTGGTTCTGTTGCTAATATTTGCAACTCCAAACAGGATCATGGATTGCTTAAGATTGGCTAAGGACGAGGTGACGATCTTGTGGAAATGGTTCCAAAGTCGATGTGAGCGCGGTCGGCACGCTACCTCTACATCTACCTTCGAGATTAGTTTTAGACCTGAATAATTGTTATTTGGTGCCAGCCATAAGCATGAACATTATATCTGGATCTTGTTTGATGCGAGACGGTTATTCATTTAAATCAGAGAATAATGGTTGTTCTATTTATATGAGTAATATCTTTTATGGTCATGCACCCTTGAAGAATGGTCTAATTTTATTGAATCTCGATAGTAGTGATACATATTCATAATGTTGAAGCCAAAAGATGCAGAGTTGATAATGATAGTGCAACTTATTTGTGGTAATCGCCGCTTGGGTCATATTGGTGTAAAGCGCATGAATAAACTCCATACTGATGGACTTCTGGAATCACTTGATTATGAATCACTTGGTACTTGCAAACCGTGCTCATGGGCAAGATAAATAAATGCCGTTCTCCGGAACTATGGAGCGAGCAACAGATTTGTTGGAAATCATACATACTGATGTATGTGGTCCAATGAACATTGAGGCTCGCGGCGGGTATCGTTATTTTCTCACCTTCATAGATGATTTGAGCAGATATGGGTATATCTACTTAATGAAACATAAGTCTGAAACATTTGAAAAGTTCAAAGAATTTCAGATTGAAGTGGAAAATCATCGTAACAAGAAAATAAAGTTTCTACGATCTGATCATGGATGAGAATATTTGAGTTACGAGTTTGGTTTACATTTGAAACAATGCGGAATAGTTTCACAACTCACGCCACCCAGAACACCACAACGTAATGGTGTGTCTGAACGTCGTAATTGTACTTTACTAGATATGATGCGATCTATGATGTCTCTTACTGATTTACCGCTATCGTTTTGGGGTTATGCTTTACAGATGGCCGCATTCACGTTAAATAGGTGTGACACTCCAAAAATATTCTTTTGGTTTTCTCCAAAAATTTTGTTGGATTTGAAGCTCTTCTAAACCCTTCCAAAAATCTCTCTCAAAAACTTTTTCCCTTTAGCAAATATTTTATTTTGGCATCTCCTTCAACTCTGGTGTTTGGTTTTTAAAATTTTCTTCTGATTGCCCTCTTCTCAAAATTTCAAGAAAAATCTTTGGAGTTTATTTTCTTTCAAAAAGGAAACTCTAGGAGTTTTGCATCTTCTCCAATAATGAAACCACTCATGATTTTTACCATGCACCACATGGTAAAATCTTCCCTAAAATCTCTCCTTCCACTTTGGGCAATCCAAACATTCTGTCTCAACCAGTTCAACCCTTTTCTGAATTTTATTTTCATTTATTTTTCCTCCCAAATCTTTTCTGTCCATTATTTTGAACCTAGGTGATTTGCAAAGCAAGTACCTAAATGCAACTGAGCTTTGACCTCAAACCAACTCCCCTGGATAGTCCTTGGTACCCACAACCTAGAACAATCAAGATCCACTCTTCTTCTTTTCAAAAATTTCAAATTTCAGTCTCTGCAAGTTCGGACCAGATTTGTCAAATTTGGTGAAATTCATATCTTCTCTGCTCCAAAAATTCCACAAAAATTCAGGCAACCTCTAGATGCAATGAGAGGCCCCTCCACCAAAAATTAGCTCAAGGAGAAACTCCCACATGCCAAAATCATTCTGTCGAACACCGCGTGCAATCGCTTCTTTGCAGTTTCGTAATATTCAAGTTTCAGAGTTCAAAGGTCGCTTTCTTCTTGTCGAGTTCAGTCACGCGTCGACAAAGCAGCACTTGGCCCGCTGCTCACAGCCCTCCTCTCTGTCCGGAGCACCACACGAGCGCTTGATCATTCCTCGGCGCTGGTGGCGCTTCGCCCAACCTCGCCGGTGTCTTCGCGCGCGGGACCTCCTGTGGCGGTCGAGAGAAGGCACCACCCCAGCCCAACGCCGCTCTGCACCGCCCAGTTCTCCCTTAGCGCTCGCGTGGCTCATGCATGCCAGCAAGACGATCAAGGCACCGCCGCTGTGGCTCGGCAAGCACGTAACGTGCTCCCTGCCACCGACGGGTCCGCACCGCCTGCTCCGCCAAGCATGCCCAAAGCAACCAAACCTCGCTCGTTCAGCACCTAAACGGAGTCGCTTGACCTCCACGCCGGCACTCAACCCCAAAACCACCCCGACCAATATCCTGCGCCGCCGTAACACTCGCCGGACTTATCCGTTTCACGGCAACCGCCTCGGCCATCTATAAATAGCTCCCCGAGCTTGCTCTCGCCGCACAACTCCACCACCTCACCGCACTTCGCTTAGCCACTATAAGAGCCCGAAGGCCCTTCTTCCTTGACTCCGCCAACTCCGCTCGCCTCGGCTCCGCAACGCTCGCCGGTGAGAACTCCTCCACCGCCCTACTCCTGCCCGTAGCCTCGTGGCACCACTAGAGGCTAACCCCACCTCAATTTGACCTCCGCAGCACTCTCCGACGAGGCCCACGACCACCCGAACCGCCGTCCGCCGGAACGAGCACCGCCGTTGACGTGGTACTCGCCGGCGATCACCACCACCACCCACAGACGCGGAATGGCACCCTGAGCACGGAGGTACCATCCGATCTCCCTACCTCGCTGTGGATCGCCGCCGGCGACCACCGCGGCTCTCGGGAACTGTCGTGCTCTGCCGCCTCTTTCAAATATTCAAACCTGACGGGTGGGACCCGCCCATCAGCCTCTCTATTGTTTTTTTTCTGAATCATTTTCTGAAAGCATACTCTGGCAAATACGCTTTCTACTCTGAACCGTTTTTCTGCACTTTTCTGCTTAGGCCCCTGAGGGTTTTCTGTTTCATTACAGATGGGTCCTTGGACCAAAACTCTTATAACTTTTTAACAGAAAGGATTTTTTGAGTGATTCTTTTTCTGTCCTCTTCAAAATTTTGTCTAGTTTTTTATCATATTTATTTGAGAAAAATTTGGATTACTTTTCTGTCCCCCACGATATTTACGTTAGCGCATGTGTTTTGTGTACCGTAGATACCGAAGGAGGTGACGGAACCGCGAACTTCACCGAGCTAGACCCCGACTACTCCGAACCAGGAAAGCAATGTTTGAAATTTTGATATGATGAGTGTTTGGGCATGTTTGCATTATTTTTGTATCATGGCACGTTCATGAGCATTTCGATGATAGTTTATCTCGTAAGAGTTGAGGCAAGTGAGTTTCGGAAAGTCCATGAGTTGTTGGAAACATGTTGCATGGCCATAAGTTGGCATGAATATGGGTAAGATGGCAGTGTTGTAGCATGCCAGGCTTATGCCAGATCGTTGACCCAGTGTCAACATAAATCAGTCAAATTCCGTCCGCCTCCCCTTTCAGATTACCACCTGTTTCCGCAAGGGATACGGCTTAGTAAGTTGCAAACCTCTTCCGGTACACACCAAATCGTGAGGCGGGATGAGGGTTCCATGCCCTGGATTAAAGCCTTTCATCCGTCAGGGGCATGGGTGTTTCCGTTGGGACCGAGAGGGGCACCCTTAGAGCGCTGCAGAAATAAATTTGATCCCATGCTATTCGAGATTGTGATCTCCCTGCCTCAAAGTTTTTCTTGAACGCTGTCTAGGGTGATTTCTGGCGACGTGAGGTATGATGGTGTGTACTAGTTAGTTGTGTTTCTCCAAATACCGTGAACGGAACTAGTCCTTCGTGACTACGGAAACTGCTATTGTGGACAATTTTGGTACAAACTCGCAGAGTCAAAATTTTGAATTCATCTTATTCATGTCCGAGTACCGTGTTCACCTTATCTTGTCAAATGTCGGCCTCGGTGATGTAAACTCCCGATAACCATATGAGTGTTAAATGTTTATTTCCCTGTGAATGGACTAACGCGCTTATTGTCTTGTGAGGAATATTTTCCGTGAGCACCATTTCTTGTCAGTTATGAATAATGAAATATAAGCCCATTCTGCGATGTCGCTCAGATGTCCGATCATGCATTGTTATTATTTACTTTTGATATAAGCCCTTTCGCGATGTCGCCAGACGTCCGATCATGCATTGTTATTATTTACTTTTGATATAAGCCCTTTCGCGATGTCGCCAGACGTCCGACTACGGCATTGTTATTATTTACTTTTGTTATAAGCCCTTTCGCGATGTCGCCGACGTCCGATCATGGGATTGTTATTATTTACTTTTGTAATAAGCCCTTTATGTGATGTCGCTCCGACGTCCGACTGCGGCACGCATTGTCTTTTCTTTCAATATAAGCCCTTTATGAGGTGTCGCTTAGATGCCCAACTGTGGCATGTTTTACTTATTTGTTCGCCCTTCGAGGCGTCGCTTCAGACACCCGATCGGTTTTGAATTTATCTTCTTTGGGTTTTTCGAGCGGACTACCGCCGATTCCCCTTTCTCTTACTTTGTTATACTGATTTGATCGCACATTATTAAAAATTAATCATGTCACATTCATGCATACATTTGTTATATCTTTTGTTCGAACTGTCTTGCGAGTACTTTCAAAGTACTCACCTGGCTTGTTGATTTGGCCAGATGCTGACGAAAGCGATCTCATGGATGAAGAGTTCGATAGCGAGACCGACGCCTAGAGGAATCCCATTCAGTCTCGTGCGACCCCTGGATTAGTCATTGTGACATATCCGCTTCCGCTACCCAAATAAATTCATCGAGCCTCACCTCGACGCTCGATGAGCCGCCAGTGTAGTAGTCTTATTATCCACCCCACTGTGTTATTCCACCAATCACTTACATCTCGAGTTAGTAGTATTTCCACCCCACACCATTGTGTCATATCCGCCATTATGTATAATTATTGGCATGCTTGTAATAATCGGTTGGGCATCTTCAGCTCGACCCTGTAATATTTTAATGCTACTGGCTTGTTGTATCAAAGTTTTGTCTACCGGTATGGAGGAGTTTCCTCATATTGGACTTCATAGGTCGGTTGTTCAATAAATATTTTTATTGAAAAAACCGGTCGTGACAATAGGGAACCATCAAAATCCGTTGAGACGGCGCCTTATGAATTGTGGTTTGGCAAGAAACCAAAGTTGTCGTTTCTTAAAGTTTGGAGCTGCGATGCTTATGTGAAAAAACTTCAACCTGATAAGCTCGAACCCTCATCGTAGAAATGTGTCTTCATAGGATACCCAAAGGAGACTATTGGGTACTGAGGGAGTCCGGGATTAAGGGGTCCTCGGACAGCCAGTCTATACACTTTGGCCGGACTGTTGGACTATGAAGATACAAGATTGAAGACTTCGTCCCGTGTCCGGATGGGACTCTCCTTTGCCTCGGAAGGCAAGCTTGGCAATTCGGATATGTAGATTTTCTCAGAACCGACT